>OX103971.1:34694219-35294219 GCA_944470395.2 Schistosoma turkestanicum | reverse complement strand
ATACTCATATTTCATTGAATGACTTTAATTTTTAATGTTTAAGGATAAAACATGATTTAAATTTAAGTAGAAATGTTGTGTTGTTTGTACCGATGAATTTTCTTCAAATAAAAGTCCATTAAGCGAAGATATTTACATGTGATTATTGATCCAAAAGGATATTTTCCAAAATAATCGAAATAAATTATATCTTAGTAATGAATATATATTTGTGTGTCTAATATACAGGAAACTGAACAATGTAACGTTTTTTTTCCCATAACCCGATAAAGTTTAGACTGAAAGAAGAACATTTCATTGAAGTGTTTAATTGATGTCAAGCTTTAATGATACTCAGTTCCATTAATTTCTACTCAGTTTAAAATCGACATGTAAACAAAATCTTAAACGAAGAAAAAACATTGATACTTATATCACTGAGGATAAATCTACCTGAAGTGATTGATAATTATAGGCTAGTATTATATTATATCTTCAATATGATAAAATCATTTTAATGAGCTCATACATTTTAATATGGTTTTAGATTAATCCTACTTCTATGGCATTTACTTTTAAATTAGTCTACCTGAGTGCAGTTAATTTGTCCTCATTGTAATCTTAACTAGTTTAGATGGTTGGTAAATTCAATTCTGAGGTCTCACCTTCTGATTTTATTTGTACTTGAGAAAAATATATACTAGAAGTTTGCATTTACAATGGTTGGATACACCATTCATACTTACATTCTTAAAGCAAGACTGTGTTAAGCTCACAACACAGTAGTTAAATGATCCATTTCTACTAATTCAAAGGGTTGTCTTTCTGGCTGAAATACAAGGATTTCATTTTAATAATGCTAATCGTTCTTCGTGGCTACGATTATGAAAATCATCTATATCTATGATGATAACTGGTGTCAACTGAGCTTTATCGTGTAGTTGTTTGATAAATATGTTCATGATCAAGTCAAATGCTATCAAGAAAACAAATAATGACAATAAGTACTGTTGTTTGAGTCATCTGTTGCTTAAGTCCCCTAAAATGAATGAATTGTCGCGTCAATGTCCCATAAGCATTATCAAGACACTCAGTCATATCAAAATTACTTCAATAAGAGTTTCAATTCAGTGTTTCGTTTCTTTTCATGATAACAAACTAACAGATGAAAATGGGTTATCAAGTTAGTTATAATACGTTCATTCCTAGTCCAGTAGTCCAGGAGGAACAGAACCCGGTCTTATGAACATCTACCTTGAAGATCATTCATCGGAGTAATGATTTTCTTTCTTACTCTTTTCCCGGTTTAAACGGTCTCATTGATACCATGCAATTTATAGCCCTGATCGTATTCATGAAATCCCCTATAACTTACACATTCTTTTCACACCATAATTTTTTATGTTTGCACTGGTCTGACTTTTCTAGCAGACCGTTTCCTTAGTATAAAAAAATTAACTGCACTCTAGATTCACTTCCTTTGCCAATGAACCTGCTACTTAGCTGCTGAATGCGCAAACCCAAGGAGCATAACATTCAGCTTTCTTATTTAAATATAGTAAACAACAAATTATTTTATTCTGATTTTGACAATCCATCAGTTCACAGTTATAAACAACGATAATCAATAGTGTGAAACTATATATCACCTAATATTTTGAAAGGGTAAACACGTTTCACGTTTCGCCTGTTACCCCCAATGGAGCATAGGCCGCCCACCAGTTTTCTCCAACCAACTCTGTCCTGGGCTTCCCTCTCCAGTTCTGTCCAATGTTTCTTCATTCCTCTCATATCTTTCTCTATTTCTCGGCGTAGTGTGTTCCTTGGCCTCTTTTCCTTTTGCCTTGAGGGTTCCATGTGAGGGCTTGTCTAGTGACGCAGTTGGGTGCTTTTCGTAGTGTATGTCCTATCCACTTCCACCGCTTCTTCCTGATTTCCTCCTCCATTGGAATCTGACTTGTTCTCTCCCACAGTTCGTTGTTGCTGATCGTGTCTGGCCAGCGAATCCGGGGTATTTTGCGTAGACAACTGTTAATAAACACTTGTATCTTCTGAATGATGGCTTTGGTAGTTCTCCAAGTTTCTGCTCCATATAGTAGAACTGTCTTGACATTTGTATCGAAAATCGTGATTTTGGTTTTGGTTGAAAGTTGTTTGGAGTTCCAGATATTTTTCAACTGTAGAAATGCAGCCCTCGCTTTGCCAATCCGTGCCCTCACATCTGCGTCCGATCCACCTTTCTCGTCGATGATGCTGCCAAGATATGTAAACGTGTTAACGTCCTCCAAGGTATCTCCATCAAGCGTGATTCGGTTGGTGCATGTTGTGTTGCATCGGAGAATTTTGCTTTTTCCTTTATGTATGTTGAGACCTACTGCTGCAGAGGCTGCTGCTACACTGGTCGTCTTCTCTTGCATTTGTTGTTGAGTGTGCGATAGAAGAGCCAGGTCATCTGCGAAGTCCAGATCGTCCAGCTGCGTCCTAACTGTCCAGTTGATACCGTGCTTCCCTCCAGATGTTGACGTCTTCATAATCCAGTCGATGACCAGGAGAAAGAGAAAGGGTGAGAGTAAGCAACCTTGCCTGACACCGGTCTTCACCTCAAAAGAGTCTGTCAGCTGACCTCCGTGTACGATTTTGCAGTTGAATCCATCATAAGAATTCCGTATGATGTTGACTATTTTCTCAGGCACACCGTAGTGTCGAAGAAGACTCCACAGTGTTTTCCTATCCACGCTATCAAATGCTTTCTCGTAGTCGATGAAGTTGATGTAGAGTGGTGAGTTCCATTCAATTGATTGTTCCACAATGATCCGTAATGTAGCGATTTGGTCAGTACATGATCGATCCTTACGAAATCCAGCCTGTTGATCTCGAAGTTGGGCGTCTACGAAGTCCTTCATTCTGTTTAACAATACTCTGTTGAAGACTTTGCCTGGTATTGAAAGAAGAGTGATGCCTCTGTAGTTTTCACACTTGCTGAGATCGCCTTTCTTTGGTATTTTGATGAGGTATCCTTCTTTCCAATCTGATGGTACTTGTTCCTCATCCCAAATCTTCTTGAAGAGAATGTGAAATATTTTCGCAGTTGCTTCCACATCTGCTTTCATTGCCTCTGCTGGAATGTTGTCTGGTCCTGCTGCTTTGCCGCTCTTGATTTGTCTGATGGCTATACTGATCTCCTCAATCGTAGGTGCGCCAATATTAATTGGGAGGTCCGTGGATGCTGCTTCGATGTTGGGTGGGTTCAGTGGAGCTGGTCGATTCAATAGTTCCTTAAAGTGCTCCACCCACCTATTTCGCTGTTCGTCAGTGTTGCTGATTATTTTCCCTTCCTTGCTTTTCACTGGTCGTTCTGGTTTACGATAGTTTCCGGCGAGCTTCTTTGTAGTTTCGTACAATTGTCTCAAGTTTCCTTCTCTTGCAGCCTTTTCCGCCGTCATTGCTAGATCTTCCACATATTTTCGTTTGTCAGCTCTCATGCTCTTCTTCACTTCCCTGTTTGCTTCCGTGTATTCAGCTTGTGCCTTAACTTTCTCCGCTCTTGTTCGGCTGACATTCACTGCTGCCTTCTTGTTCCTCCTTTCTTCAATTTTTTCAAGAGTACCAACAGAGATCCATTCCTTGTGATGCTGCTTCTTGCGACCAAGGACCTCCTGACATGTTGAAGTGATTGCCTCCTTAATCCCTTTCCAATTGTTCTCCAATGTTGCTTCCTCTCCATTGAGTAGATCCTGAAAGGCCTGGAACCTATTGGTGAGGGCTATCTTGAATTCGTTGAGTTTTACGGTATCCCGAAGAAAGGCCGTATTAAACTTCTGTGATGTTGTCTGCCCCGTTGTCCAGTGCTTCTTTAGCTTCAATCTCATTTTGGCGATCAGCAAGTGGTGATCTGAAGCTATATCAGCTCCTCTCCTGGTTCTCACATTCTCCATGGTCCTTCTGAACTTTTTGTTGATACAGATATGGTCAATTTGGTTTTGAGTAGTGTGGTCCGGTGAAATCCATGTGGCTTTGTGAATGCGTTTGTGCGGGAATATTGTGCCACCGATGACCAGTTTGTTGAAGGCACATAGGTTTGCAAATCTCTCACCGTTTTCGTTCCTTTCTCCCAGTCCATGTCGTCCCATGATGTCTTCATATCCAGTGTTGTCCATTCCAACCTTGGCATTCAGGTCTCCCATAAGAATCGTCAAATCCTTTGGTGAACATTTATCGACGATTGACTTCAGCCTTTCGTAGAATTGATCTTTGTCGTCGTCATTGTAGTCATTGGTAGGTGCATAACATTGGATGACGTTCATTGTAATGTCCTCTTTCTTTGTTTTGAAGGATGCTTTAATGATCCTCGGCCCATGAGATTCCCATCCTATCAGCGCCTTTTGTGCATGTTTAGACAGCATCAGTGCAACTCCTTGTGTATGTGAAGCGTTTTCCTCTTCATGACCAGAGTATAACAGCAGTTCCCCTGAACCAAGTCTCAGTTGTCCTACCTGTGTCCAATGTGTTTCACTGATCCCGAGCACCTCGAGGTTGTATCTTTTCATTTCTGCCGCAACTTGAAATAGTCTTCCAGTCTCCCACAATGTACGAACGTTCCATGTACCTAAAAAAATGGTTGCTCTGGTTTTGAGAAGAGGCATCGGCCCCGTGACTTCCGAGGGAACTCGGCTTTCATCACGAGACGTCATAATTCTTCTTCCAACTCCCAGGGCAGAGTTAAAATGGTTTGAATTATTTTTTCTGGTTAGCGTTTTTTTGGCAAGTTAGATTTCAACGGAATGGGGCCGCCAACCCCATGTCCAACCCTCCTCCTTTATCCGGGCTTGGGACCGGCAGTAGCCCCTAAGGTTCTACTGGCGGAGTTGAAAGGGTAAACAACTCAATCATAAAATATCAGTGTGGTTTAGAAGACACCCAGGACTTAACCCATCTTATATTTTAAAAAGTCACTCAGCTTTTTCCAGAAAACCTACATGATAAATCAACCAAACTTAATAATATCAATCCAATATAGCTGTAGTGTTGAGTAATTTGAGTTTAAACAAGGTCTTAGAATAAGTTATAATTACATCACATACACATGTCATAAAACAAACGAAATATGATAAAGTCGGTAAAAGCATTTCAGATTATCTAAGCTACTAACCTATTCCAATAAGAATAGAAGTGTTAAATAGAAT
Organism: Schistosoma turkestanicum; assembly: GCA_944470395.2. NCBI lineage: Eukaryota > Metazoa > Platyhelminthes > Trematoda > Strigeidida > Schistosomatidae > Schistosoma > Schistosoma turkestanicum. The sequence continues at coordinate 35,289,057 of OX103971.1, read as the reverse complement.
TGTGAATATTTCTCTATGAAATAGAACTAGCTACGATAATTAACATTTTACATTAACTGGACTTCAAATGAACACTTACTACACCATAGGTTTAGTCTATATACAAATTTCAAATAGTGATGTCTATCTTTTCATAAAGTATATCAAATGTATTACTCTTAGTATTGAACCGAAACTAATGACTAAATAATAAAAATATGCGATTGGAGAACGAAATAATTTAGTTTCTTTTCAGAACTCTTATTCATTATAATGAACACAGGTAAATTGTAATAAGAAATCTACTCATCGTCTAATTTGTTGTAATTTCTTCGTGGTTGATTTAATCAAGAAGTGATATAAACTAAATGATTATTAGTGAGTCAGTTACAACGTAGAACTTCGTACATGAGTACATAAGTTCAGGTCGCCATACCGCATCAGCACAGAGACGCCACTATCAGTTTAAATCCCATAATGGTAAAGATAGTAGAAGTATTAGCAGTAATGGAGAAGATTAGGGTTCGAAGATATGATTCGAGAAGTATAATTCAGTGAGATAACTTTAGAAAAAGAAAATTAGAGGTGATGAGAAATTTAGGAGGCTAGAATTTGAGAGAACGCATAGAGTTGATACACCAACGCCATGATTCCTAAGTAATTGGAAACACTAACCAAAACATTTTAACAAATTTCAAACTTTTAAACAGTAAAATGTTAATTCACAAATACAAAATGAAAATCGCAGATCGATTTCCACTTAATATGGAATAAATAGAAATATTTATATTTCCAAAAAGTACTCTAAACTCCCCAATCTATCAAAATCATGTTTCCTTAAGGTTATCAGACTGAGATAAATTATTAGCGTAAAAAACAATCTGTCTTACAATTGGAATGGTGGACTAATTAACCAGAGATTTCAGTCCTCCTATTCAAACCTCATCAGATATTCAAAGACATTTAACATCAGTTTTTGAGCAGCCACTAAGTAATATCAGATAACACGGGAAAATAGTTGGTTCTGTTATTTTAGCTAGTTATTTTTTTACGAAATGGGGTCGTTAACCCTATGCCTATCCCTCCTCCTTTATCCGGGCCTACGACCGGTAGTAACCCCAGAAGAGCCCCAGGGAAAAAGAAAAACCCTCCGACACAACACAGCAAAACCTATACATATTTGGGCAGTATCATTAATGAACAAGATGGATCTGATGCAGATGTGAAGGCGCATATCGGCAAAAAAGGGCTGCATTTCTACAACTGAACAACATTTGGAACTCAAAACAACTACCAATCGACAACTAAATCACAATCTGCAATACAAATGTCAAGACATTCTACTGCATAGAGCAAGAACTTGAAGAACAACGAAAGACGTCATTCGCAAGATACAAGTGTTTACTAACTGTTGTAAACGCAAGGTACTGAGGATCCGTTGGTCAGACACTATCAGCAACAACCTACTTTGAGAGAGAACAAACCAGATTCCAATGGAGGAAGAAATCAGGAATAAGCACTAGATGTGTCACACATTGCGTAAAGCAGTCAACTGAACGCAAGACCTAACTTTAAATCCGGAATACCAAAGAGTATATTACGTCGAAAATTGGAAGCAGATATGAAAAGATTGTACCGCAGTTAGACAGAACTGGAAAAGAAGGCCCACGACAGGGTAGGTTGGAGAATGCTGGTAGGCGGCCTAGGCTCCCTTGTTGGTAACAGTAACTAGTAGTAAACTATGTGGGACATTTCAGTAATTGTTTAGCTAACATCAATCTATGGTGTAAACTACATTCCAAATAAGCAATCTTTACAATATCTCTAAATATAAATTTCATACTAATGGTTACGCTTTAGATCTACAGAGTAACACTTTTTACGCGATAAAAAAACCAGATTTATCGAGTCCTAAGTTAAATTTTCTAAAAATATTTGTTTAATAAGAGATTCATATTGTTTATTTATCTGTTTTCATTCAAATTCATGCCTTCGAGTATTGTTAGTATTTTATTATTGTAAGGAGATAGTTACTAGATTTAAGCATGATAGTGAATTGAGTTACTATCAGTCCTTATATAAATAAATAGTTTAAATAATAAAGTCTTATTCAAATAAAAAAATTAGAGACAATGATGTTTATGTTCAGTGTCAAATGATGATATTAACATTTACACCTTTCTTTAAGAAAAAAACTAGTGAATTTCATTGAATAACTAAATCTAATCCCAGTAACAAAAATTGCATAACCATCCATTGTATTCTATTATAATGATATAAGTGAAATAATCTTGAACATTTTAACAATATGAAGAGTGCATATCCTGAGAGTTAAAATCTCTAGATTTTTATATACAATCCTATCGATAGTATCGGTAAGTTATCTTAAAGGTGTGAAAAAAATGCTGTAACTAGTTAACTTCTTAAAATGATTTGGAATTCTTCTAACGGCTAAACAATATTAGTAATCAGATAGAGCTGTTTAAAAGATGATAACCTTTAACATACTTTTCTAAGGTGAATACCATATAAACTTACTAGACTTTAGGGAAAACCTAAAGTATTGTTGTTTTATATTTAATTATTGAATTAGTATGGATAATTTACATTATTCGAATTTATTAGTATAATTGAGAAAGTAGTTGAAGTTTACTGATAAGAAAAAAATTTATTATGAATTTCAACAATATTTATCTTAGTTAACAAAAGTCAATTAAAGATAATGCAATTAGATAATTTGACTATCATACAAAGAATAAAGTAATATCAGATTTTACCAAATCATACATTTTTTAAAGACAAATCTTCTTTGATTTATCGTTTCCTTTCTCAAAAGATTATTTTGAACATGAACATCGTCAGATTTAAAATAAACTGAAAGTTATGTTATACATCTTACAGACAACACTTGTTTGAATGAATAAAGCGTAAAACTATATTCACAAGGTTAAGAAATATCTTATAGTTTATTTCATGAACTGACCTCAGTTAAACAACAATCTTAACAAACACATCAAATTGATAATAATCATGTGCTTACTAGTGATTAATTTCAAGAGATAGTTCCTGAAATTTCAGTATGATGTTATGATTAGAAGACTGTAGCCATGTCGAGCGTGATGTAGCTACGTACAGATAATATTCAGTGATGGCTGTACCGTATAGTGGATTGACTTAAGTTAGAAATGTAAACCACGGCATGCCGACTCAGTGGTTCAACGGTTCAGGGTGTCTTATTAAGAAAACCTCTTGCTTAAGTTTTGACACCTAGGCAGTATAATAACCCATATGTAAACTAAATGACGACTACAACTAGAAAAACTTTTCATGCTTTAGTTCTTATTCTCGAAAATCTTTCAAACTATTTGTTAGCATTCATTTTCATCATTTATTTGGTTACTTGTTCATTCATTCATTCGCATTTTGTGTACTCCTCATTTCTTAAAATCATACAGCAACTTTCTTACAGTGGAAACCTTATGAAAAATCTCGTCAATGAGTGGATGAAAGTTGAATACTATCACCGAGAAGTAATTCTGAACAGCTTTTCTGAAACCGCATATCCCATTTAGACTAGCCTACTCCAGTCTTTGCACATTCTTGAAGATCGGGTAATAGATAAGTTTGGCTATGGATTTAGAAAGCCTGAACATTGATGTCTCCTGTCTGTCCGATAACCTTATTCAAGGCTGTAGTGAGTAGTACGAATTCGCACTACATCTGTCACTTCGAAAAGCTTATTTCACGTGAGCTTATCAAGGGATGCCGAGGTATCTTTGTCCGTTCTATATGACGTCGGTGTCCCACTAACCGCTGGATTTGAGGTAGTGCCGATAGATTTGGTCCTTATCAATAGTCAGTTATAGGCTGTCAGATTAGATAACTCCACCAAAGTAGAAAGAAATAGGTGTCAGAAACGACGTTTTTGTTTCCTCCACTTACACCCCGAGAAACTGAAGCCAAGATACAATCAAGGATGGGCCTTACCGGCAGTTAAGGGATCTTCCCAGAGGATGAGTTCGACAGATATCGTAGTGCTACCAGGGGCCATGGGTGCAATGGTTATGAGTCTAGGCGAAGAGGAGTCTTTTGGGTGGCCAATGAGGACTTTTTAGTCACAGGTCAGAAAAGGGCGATCGTCTGATACGGCCATAGGCAGACCACAGCCTGTTCCTAGCTAGCATTAATTATCGTCACAGTCATCTCATCAATGCTACCTGGCATCCTGGCATCATCAAGACTAGAATCAGCTTGACCGCATTGCGATTAGCTGCCGATAGCCTAGTTGCGTAAACAGTTACTTCTTCTTTTGGGTTTAAACAATAGACAGTTTTTCGAAGAACGGTTCAGTTAGCGTGCTACCACGGCGGCATCGATCAAGTTTTATTATCTTCTGTGAGTTGTGATGACAGATCCATCCAACGAAGAGGAAGTCCCCTAGGAACTCCAACTCCCGAAGCAATTCAAATCACCAAATTTACACGACTCACCTCCTAGCCCTTTTTAAAGAAAGCAGTGACCTCATTGTGAGAGTGACTGAGTGGTTTACAACCATCTAACAGTTAAAAACTGATCCACTATCATGAAATGAGTCAATAGTTGTCCCTATCTTTAAGGAGCGTTCACATCATATTTTTAACAACTATCAAAGAAAATGTTCACTACCAACTGTGTCCAAATTACTGGCTTCTGTCAGATTTTGTAGATAATTCAAAATCCGAGAAAGATCGATTCACAAATAGCAGGCTGGTTTTCATTCTGCTCGAGGATTCATCATCAACCTTCGTCATACATTAAAACACTGTCATTCTTATCACAAGCCAACAATTGTTGGTTCTTGATGCCTTAGATTCGTTGGACAGGAGTGTTCTCTGGGATTGCCAGCTAAAAAGGTTGCCTGGGAAATTTACTAAAATTTTAAAGGTTCTATCTAAAAACACCTCAGGTAGAGTGGGGGTATGCAATTACTTGTTTCTATTAATTCATTCAACCAGTGGGGTCAGACAGGGTTGCCCAATCTCTTATTATACCTCTTCAATTTTGCCATTAAGAACGCTCTGGAGACAGCTTTGATGGCAATACATGATGGTGTTGGGATTGCTTCTCTTACCTGGAAAAGGACCTTTTGACATTGAGAATGAGGATTATAATTTCTTACCACTCAATGATACCCAAGTCATCAATCCACGGTTAGTTACTTGGTAATCACTTTCAAAAGGCATTGCATATACTTTGCACCTTCTAAGAGCAACGTGTTTTAACCAGAATGCCAGGATCTTCAACCTCTACTCACTCTACATGGTCAGTAGTTACAACTGATCGGTAGTTATTTAAGTTCAACCGGTGGCGTCAGTAGTGAGATCAGTTCACGTTTAGTGCCCCATATATGGCACAGATGTTAGTGATGTTAGTCTTATTGAAAGAGGTCGGAGTAGACATCAGTGGCAGTCCTGCTGCAATTTTTTGCTTTCTGAATAAAAGTGAGAGGAACTTCTTTAACTGGACGAAATCTTTCGGGTTGCATTTGCGTTAACTATACTATTTTCCCCACTTTTATTACTTCACCCTGATACTTTAGTTCCTCATCATTTCACCTCTTTTCTATATCCGCTCACAATCTCATTTTTATTGCTGGCATAAATATATTTCGATGTCTCTCTATACCAACACTTCTATTTTAAATAGAAAAAATGAACGAGAAAGCTATTCAATGCTCCCAGGGTTTTAATGGTCGTAAAACTGAGGTCAGTTCTTGATGTAAACTATCAATTTTAGCAATCTCTATCAACCCCTTTTATTAGTAGGTTAATTTGCTCGTGATAGATTATTGTCCTTTAAATTTAGATAAGCTTCGAGTATTCCTCCCTAACAAATAGGGTGAGTTGTAGTCGATAACCTCTAGGCAATAAAGTTACCAGAACAATTATTCAGATGAGACATTTCCTCTTTGAACCAAAATGTAACTTTTGAGTAGGGATATTATTATGCAGATAGTTTAAAATATATGATAGGTTCTGTGTAATTCATTTGGTCATATCCTGGTCACGTTAACTAATCTGAACAAAATGTTTCAATACATAAGGCATGTTTTTAATCCACGAATCTGATATCCGAACCTTATAGAAAAATGCCATATTTTGTACAATACGAGCTATGATTAGGTACGATCATTACAATTTCTAATAAAGCAAGAAATTAAATCATTTTGAAAACCAACATATCTTAATAAATCAAGTGAAGTCAGTGCTCGTCCATCATTTTAGTCACAACAGTTTTATTTTTACTGAAAGACTAACCTGAGGTTTTTTTATTGAGCTCTGAGCTTATGAAAAGTGAGCTACAGTGGTTAAATTAAAAACTATTCGATAAAAGAAAATCAACTCATGTCCTAATTCTGAATATATGTAGTCCACTATATGTACACAGCAGAAAAAGAATGAATATAGCTAAACAGTATTCATTATACTGAATTATTGTCTATAGTTATTATAATTAAATATATGAACTGACATGTATTTATCAAAAGATGATGATAAACAGTGTGAAATAACTTCGTTGACTATTTCCTGAACAACACATATTTTAACATAAATACCTACAATTAAGGTTCATGGAGAATAAGAAAGCAATTCATTCTTAATGTACTAAATAAGCTATAAATAAAATTGTTACACACATGATTAATAATTGCTCAGAATCTGTCACAATGCTGTTTCTCCCAAAAACTATTGAATATTAGTCATTCAGTTTATATAAACAAAATGTCACTTTCATTAAACTTTGTTTCACTTTTTATAATATCATAACCTACTGTAATGTATAAATCAATTTATTTCACATATTGGCGAAAATTAGGCTTAACTGGTCACTGTAAACTGATGCTTGATTAGATACTTACGAAATTAATATCGACAATAGGTAGGACTATTATTTCCACAGTCACGTTCATCTTTATTTTTTATGGCGTTTATCATTTGACGATAGTGTCGAATAACACCAATATTGTTAAATTGCTGAGTGATTAATTTTCATCATTATTTCAAGTATAACCGACATGGTCACAAACATTTTGATCAATAGTTGAGATTACAATTCATTTTTTCCAGAATCATGAATTTTTTCTGAACACATAAATTAGGGTTGAATGTGCGTATTCCTATGGCTTCTGCAATGTGTAGGAGACGGGATCGAACTCCGTTGGGAAATGATGGAGGTATACGATAGATCACCCGAAAAGATCTAGATTTATCTACAATGTGACCACTATCTACCAGGTGTGCTAAGATAGAACTGCGTATTGTTTTTGACTGACCCTTTGTAAACCATGCTGGTAGATGTTCACTCATTCGTTGTGTAAGTTGCCTGGAAGTACGCCCGATATAGCTATCTCCACAGGAGCAGCTGAATTTGTAAATGCACATAGAGGAGGCCAGCTCAGGTAACTTATCTTTCGTTTGAGTAGACATCGCAGGTCGACTGGAGAAAGTCAATGCAAGTTTTGCAGCGTTGAATGTTCTGTTGATTACTCTTCTTAATCTATCCTGCAGAGTATCGCAGGCCACATCTCCGTTGAATTGTAGCTTCATAAACAAAGGCTTCTTTCGGGCAGTCGAAACCACCGGCTTCTTTTTTACGGCAGACATATACTTCTTTAAGAATGCGCTTGGATAACCAATCTCGGTTAGTGAGCCGTTGATGAATTCCAGCTCCTGACTTACAGTATCCATTGAACATATCATATTTGCTCTGTAAGTGAGACATCTAACCAAATTTCTTTTGTAGCGGATAGGTCTTTCCTTGACATCACACTAAGTAGGCGAAAGGATGGTTCACTAAGTAGAAGCGTGTATAGGAAAAATCCTAGTGCTTGCCAATACACTCACTTTTGTAGTTTTACACCTATCCGCTACAAAAGAAATTTGGTTAGATGTCTCACTTACAGAGCAAATATGATATGTTCAATGGATACTGTAAGTCAGGAGCTGGAATTCATCAACGGCTCACTAACCGAGATTGGTTATCCAAGCGCATTCTTAAAGAAGTATATGTCTGCCGTAAAAAAGAAGCCGGTGGTTTCGACTGCCCGAAAGAAGCCTTTGTTTATGAAGCTACAATTCAACGGAGATGTGGCCTGCGATACTCTGCAGGATAGATTAAGAAGAGTAATCAACAGAACATTCAACGCTGCAAAACTTGCATTGACTTTCTCCAGTCGACCTGCGATGTCTACTCAAACGAAAGATAAGTTACCTGAGCTGGCCTCCTCTATGTGCATTTACAAATTCAGCTGCTCCTGTGGAGATAGCTATATCGGGCGTACTTCCAGGCAACTTACACAACGAATGAGTGAACATCTACCAGCATGGTTTACAAAGGGTCAGTCAAAAACAATACGCAGTTCTATCTTAGCACACCTGGTAGATAGTGGTCACATTGTAGATAAATCTAGAATCATGAATGTTGAAGAACTTCATGAAGTGAATTATATAATACACAATCAGACCAGCTGAAAAGGACTACAAATTAAAGTTTATTAAACGGTTATTTTATTTTCATTTTGGGACTATTCACTAATCCATACTCAAAAATTCACATGAAATTGAACTCATGATCTGGTAGAAAACAGTTAAACTCTTAATTGGTGTCTATTCTGAAATTTTGTCAACAATGTAACAAAGCACTAAATTTGTCTAATGTTATCAATGAGTCATAGTCTCACTGTTGAGTTGGATCATTTTAAATGTTTCAGACTGCCAATAGAATTTATGGGAATCCATTTCGAAGCTAGTGATTATCGATAATTTTTTATACTTATGTGGTTTAGCGAGGAGTCAAACATGATGAAATCCACGTTTGATTATCACAAATTCTCAATAAATCTACTGTATCTGAGAGCAGTAAAGATTTCTTTCTACTTCTGACTTATTGAAAGAACATAATTTTTCTAATGCTATTTTCTTACTAATAACTCAATGAAAGTTCCTCAATTACAAATCTGTCCACGATTTTAATCTAGCAACAGCTTGTATTAAGAGAAAAGAACAATAACGAAACTAAACATTTTTCCAAATAATTTTATTTGTATTTTTTAATGTCATAATTATATTTTTCTACATCTAATAAATTTAAGTGTTACTTTTCTTAATGCACTGCAATCTATGAATCTTCACTTATTCACCGAACACATGAAATCATATTCATCATATAATGATAATAGCCGTAATAATAATACGATTTTCAAAGTCCTGGTATATTTGTAACTGATTCACTTTTAAAAATGATAACAGAAACATAAGGCTACTTAAACCATTTAGAGAAAAACAGCACATAGGTTGATTTGACTTTTGTACCATAATATCCTGGCGCTCGACCTCTGGGTCATGAACTCAGATCTAAGTGTATTTGTATAATTTTAGAAAAAAACAGATATCAGTAAGAAATGTACCTACTCGTTCATGTGCTACAGCCTTAACTGTTTTCATATTCTAATGTTATGATTAATACGATCAAAATGATAGCCTTGTTGAGACTTCTAAGAAAGTTTACCTTATTTTCTAATGTTAAAATATAACCAAATAATTATTTGTATCATTTCATACGTAATAAATAAAAAATCATTAGTCCTTACGGTGAACACAATTCTGAAACAAACTCATCTCATTGTTATGACAGAGAATTTCATGTACATTTGATAGACTAATACTATTTCTTTGATGCTAAAAACATTTGAAACTGGCTAGAGATATCACTAAACTATATATGTGGAAAGTATCAGTGGTGTTTATATTCAAATATGATTCCATAAGTAATCAGTACATATTCGAAAAACAGCTTCAAGTAATTACTTACAAACTGACATAAATTTCATAAAGCTTATCGTATCAAATGTCTCTTTTACTCATTCCATTATGAAAAATCTAAAACTGGTGTCTTACCAATGTATGCTATTCGACACATGACATTGTCTTTTAAGTCCTAATTTTAGAGAGGATTACATCAATAGTAATTTTGTGATATTGTTACAACATGTACGTGATCTAATCAAAGTAGGAAGTTGATATGTGTATAAATAACACATATTTAGTTGATCTGTTATCCCTTTATTCATGATCGTTATACAGCAACTAAGTAAATAGCGCAAAGTCGCTCGCTACTGACGCTCTTATATTATTGAATAGATGTAATGTCAAAATTAACGAAGGAATTTAGATAAACATATGATTTGTAAAATGAAGACTATAAAAAATTATAAATCATCTTAAAACTTCATGATTAGCATTCAACATACCTAAGCAAAAGAATTTTATTGCAGAGATTTAGGTATGTATTCTGTACAGAAAGTTCTAAATGATCACTAATTCAAAGTAATTTAACACTCATTCTGGAGAACTTATTTAGATTCAGATCATGCTCTGGTGCGACCACGTATTTGTCAAAGACTTACTGGAAGCAGTAAAGACACCGCAGGGATACTTATTAAGGTCCTACTTAATAATAGAATAGCTAAGAATATATTTCGGGAACAACTAGAAAAGCAGTTAAGCAGCCATGTAGTAAGTGATTCCCATCCGGAGGCAGCTTAAAATGATATCCAAAAAGCTGTGGAGACAGCAGTGGATCTCAGTAGTATCTCCCGAACTGATAGATGCACCCACCTAGTTCTGAACATGACGAAGGGCGAAATCAGCTTCAGGGTAGGCTGATAAAACGCCAAGGTATTGATAACGAACAATGGTAGTTAATGAAAGCCAGAGGGAGATGGAAAAGGCAGCAATGATAGGCAACAGTAGACAACTGTTCCGTCTTATCAAGAAACCGGTATCAGAGATTGGACTGTAACTGAAACTATCTCATAAAAGGATGTGACTATTATTCATTCTCAATCCAGGAAATTGGATAGACGGACAGAATACTTTAAGGAGTAGTTCAACTGACCTTCAGCGACAATTCGGTTACCCACGATCTCCAATCAACCTTAATACCAAGTTGATGCAATTCCTTGATGTCTTAATGAAGCTGAGAAAGCTAAAAGGTAACCTAAGGTGAGGGAGAGTAGCGGGCCCTGATAGATTGGTCCCTGGGATTTTTAAGGATGGTGGTCAAGTTTTAGCAGTGAAATTAGTTGAGATCTAAGGTAGAATCTGGAAATCTGGTGTAGTCCCATCTAACTGGTCTCACTCATTGACAGACCCAGTCTTCACAAAAGGACAAAAGTCCTCTTGTGATAATCACACAGGAATCAGTTCGAATAATATAGTGTCTAAAATGTTAGCCTCGATAATATTTCGACGCCTTACTAGAGTCGTGAAGTGCAAACTCGAGAAAACCAGGCTGGTGTCGGACATGGACCTGGCTGTATAGACCACATATTCACACTTCGTCAGGTCCTGGAACATAGAAACACATTCAGACGCCCCAAAATACTTGTCTTGCTGAAACTTACGGCGGCATTCGACTCTGGTAGTGTCTGACATTAAAAAGTGTACAAAAGAAGTACAGTAACCTTATATAGGTTCGAACATTACTGGTCGAGTGAGAGCCTATGACAAACTGCATTCGGGATTCGTTACTACAAATGGTGTCTTTCAGGGCTGTCCACTCTCCCAGTTCTTCTTTAACTTTGTCGTAGATATGCTTTTAGAGTTAAAATTATTATCGTTTGATTTTTCAAGAGTGGCCCTTTAACCAGGAGAAACTTAGAATATGCTGATCATATAGTCCTATTCGGCGAAGACGCTGATAATATACAGAGCCTTCTGTCTACCCTAAGCAATAATGTAACTATGTTTGGGATGCGGTTCTCATCCTCGAAATGCGAAATGTTGCTTCAAGATTGGCTTGCGTCGGCGCCTGAATTAGCGATAGGGAGTGAAGTAGTTGAGCGTGTAAACCACTTCACTCACCTTGGGAGTCTCATCAGTGCTGATGGCCTGGTGAATGGCGAAATTCCTGCATAAAGCCAATTTATGTCATTTATGGCGTAGGCGAGATGTCCGATTGCTAACCAAAGGACGAGTTTACTGTGCAGTACTTCGCTCCGTCCTACTATTCGGATGCGAAACATGACCAGTCAGAATAGAAGATATTCATAGGTTACTTATTTTCGACCGTAAGTGTCTTCGAAGCATTGCTCGTATATCCTGGGACAGCCGAAAAAGCAATGCTACAGTTAGGAAACGATTACTAGGTAGGGATGGCAGGTCAATAGATGAAGTAGTGAAACTTCATCAGTTGAGGTGGTTGAGATATGTGTTGTAAATGACCAACTACCGACTGCCTCGACGAGCAATGTTTTGTGGTGAAGGTTTGGGCTGGAAGAAAGTTAGGGGCGGCCAGACCAAAACTTGGCAGAAATCCATGAAGTCTCTGACAAGTGGACTGAGTCATGTCGGTAGGTGTCGACTACTTGGATGGGGTCCGCAAGATAATAGTAACCGATGGTTAGAGACCTTGAACAACATGGCTCAGAATCGTTTGCGATGGCGCAGGTGCATAAATTCATTGAGTTCTCTCAAATTCTAACCTTCCTCATTCTTCATTATCTCTATCTTTCTCCTCTAAAGATATCTCACTCAATTATACTTCTCGAATCATGTATTCATCCCCTAATCGTCTCCATTACTGCTAATACTTCTGTCTCTAACCTATTGGATTTGAACTGGCAGTTGCGTCTCTGTGCAGATGCGGTATGGCAACCTGAACTGATGTACTTACGTACGAAGTTCTACGTTGTAACTGACTGACTGACTGTAAATCTATTAGTTATATTGGTTGCAAACAGTCAAAAATGTACCGAAAAGCATAATTATACAATAAACTAAGTTTCTATTATCGACATAAGGCTTTCAGTCATTAATGATAAATATCATTCGATTGTTAACTTCTTTTAACAAAGTCCATTTTAGGGATATTTGATCTTCACATGAAGATCTAATATCCTAGTTCCATCATTTGTAACCACACTAGGACCAATTAGTTTCTCTTTGTTTAAACGTCACATCATGGGCTAATTTTAAGCAGACTATCATTGAAAATTATGAGACTGAACATCTACTTAATTCCAATAAGTGACTCCTTAACAATGCGTATTCATGAAATCATAAGAATGTGGTCCACTAATATTCCCAAATGGAGTTCGAAATTGGGACTATTGAATCTCAACTCAATAATCAAAGTGTATTAAACTTATGACGAGGATAAAACATCCAAGGGTTGATCTTTGACAGAATCCTAGTTGGTAATTCCTTAAGACGAAAAATGTGTTGAGTGGTTCGTGGATAAACTCACCCCATACTGTAATTTTCTTCCTTAATGTCTTACATGAACTTGGAGTCTAACTACTGTGATACTAATCATTCAGACTTAAAGTTTTTATCAATTCAAAATTATTTGAATTATCTTATCCTATTTTTGACTTAAACTTGATCAGTCTTGAATTGTTTGTAGATTCAGTTGCTTGCCACATTACATATATTCTAGATTAGCTTGTGTAATAGTGGCTATATTAGGGTGATCAGCAGCAAGGGGACCACACAACCAAAAGTAACCGAGAATTCAGTCAAAAACAGAGAGATAATCTAAACCATTTCAAATTGAATTAAATTCCATATTCGTTGCACAAGCGAAGTGCTACCTGGACTCGGCTGCTGAGTAGATAACGCAATGGTATTTGAAGCAAATGATAATGGGTTCGAATCCGTGAGTGGTCATCAACTTTGACATGGAAGAAGAGTTCTAATTAGGACTAAACATATGTGAATGTACTTCTAATTACTTATATTTACTTGGTGACCAATTATTATGATTATACTCGTTCAAATCTTCGTAAAAGTGCTTATAAATTAGTGTTTTGAGAGCGTATTCATTTAGTCAGAAGATACCTTCCATATGCTTGAAAAACACTGCAAAAGACTGTACATGTTTATATTTATCAGCAACGTAAAGTGCCTGGTGAAAATTTACTCCCAACGTGTCATGTTACACCGAATTACAAATGATGTTTTTTATGCTTAAGATTGTAACAAAATGCATTCGAACTGTACATTTACAGTTTCACTAACAAAACATCTATTGTGAAATTACATAAAAGAAACAGATAGACTTACCAAGACAATATTATCACAGTCTTTAACCATAAATGAGTGTGTGTTAACTGAACAAACAACATACAAATGTTTGTTTCATGCTTATTTAATGATATGATCCTATGCGTCATATAGTTTCAGTTAACTGGGTTTCATTGACAATGAAAACCTTGTAAAACTCATTCTTTTCTAACCTACCAAAGCAGAAATCTCACAGAAGTTGGTTTACAAGTTCATAACTAAATGAGGGACAGTTCAGAAAATAGTTTGTCTAATCTACTTATTAATTTCTCGCATTCTGATTGGCCGATAGATACGCAAACAAAGTGGAAACGGATTGTCATAAACAAGGGGGAGAGTGTAAAACTGTAGGTCATATATTTTGGGGTGGTAGGGGATTGTTTATCTATTTGTATGAGTCACTAGATACCAACCGGAACTCGTCCTCTACTTAGCATTGAATTCAATTTGACTAGGGTAATACTATAGAAGTTGAAAAAGTCAAGTATATTCCGAACAAAAACAGAAATCGCGAAGTCAAACGTTTGAATAACTCCAACACATATTTATTTCTTTTAAAAAATATTAAAATTTAATAAGATATACACATTAACAATTCTTTTTCCTTTTACAATTTTTTTTACTCATCATTTTGAAACAATCTTACACGAAAAATCAATATTAATTTAGTGAACAAAACTTCTTTCGATTCCGGGACATGAAGGCAATTGTACACACTGAAAATGTTATACATTACATGAAACAGTATTTTCTGCTTCATCTTTTAATATATTTCACGATTATCTCATCAAATACAACACATGGACGAATACCAAGGCTACAAGTGTATTCAACCGAGTTTAGTATTGATGAAAATTGTCCAATCGGTACAGAAATCGGTACAATAAATGCAATCACATCGTCGAATTCCATGCCTTCATCAATGACACATTCATCTACAAATGAATTTGGACAAATTATAGCGTTAACCTACACACTGGGTTCACCTTCAACATTATTTAGTGTAGATGAACGTAAAGGTTTATTGATAACTAAAGCTGCTATTGATGCAGAAGCATTATGCTCTCACGTGACAATTCTCAGTCCCGATCAAATAAATAATGGCGATGAATCAGATTTAGGTAAGTCTGCTATTTTACTAATTTGTTAATTCGTTGTCTGTAAAATGAGCGTTAACAAATTGTGAATTATTAAAATAAAATCCAATGATTGTTCATTGTGAAATAGTGCTTTTTTTATCACAGACTGTTTTACTTCAGATATTGAAAGGCAGCTGATGATAAGTCGTAATTAGTGGAGTTCAGTTTTGCATGGAGTGATAGAAATATCATCAATAGTTTTCGGTGAAGTTGATATCGAACCGAGAACTAACTGATAAGGATCACTAGATGCAGCCTCAGTGTTTTAATAGAACGCAATTGCTGTAAGCTATAAAAGTTCGGATTTAAATTCCTTGTTGAGCTGGGAATGTGAATTACTGAGATACCCCTAACATTTTAGTTTTCAGCGATTATTGATTTGATAATGAAAACTACTACTTGGTAATGTCAGTACAAATTATTCAATATAATGAAAATAACGCGCATCTTAACAGTGAATATAATAAACTTTAGTTTTTCCACAAACATTCCCTGAAACTGAAGCATGAACGTCTTGGAATGTGATATTTTATACAGCATTCTAATATTTACAGTTGTAAGACAGAGACATCATTCACTGTTGTACTTCAGGGACACTTCACTCCCTACATTATGGATCAACAAAAAGGGTACTATGATACGTAGATGACTCGTCGTCATATGGTGTCTGGACTCTAATATTTGCACCTAGTTTGTGCCGCGTTATTTTTTGGTGAAATATGACAATGAGCGTATAGATCTTTAGGTGTAGTAGATAATTTACATAGAACAATTATCTGGAAAACAAAATGAATAGTTATCATTTAAAAAGGCTGCCAATTTGGATACTTTATCATCTTATCTTCAATCTGCTCAGACAGTTTTAGAAATAAGTAAATGATTTGTCTGTTAAACATTGTATAGTTTAAGAATACTAATTGTCAGTAGACAAGCCTGTAAACTATTTAAATGCAATGAAAGTAGTTTACATCATTTGTAGATAATCTGTACCAGATCAAAAGTGATATAATAGTGTTATTAGCTCATTTACAGTGATAATTCACTTAACTGTATACAGTTACATCATCAGTTATTTTGCTAATTTGACGACTTAGTTAGCGGGTTCCTAGATGCTAACGGAGTCGATGTACTGTGCCATTAAAATCCGTGTCACTATCGAATGTTAAATAACAGTCAGTATATTATGTTACTTTTTTCATTATAAGGTAGTAGAAATTGTTGAGTTTCACTGAAATCATGAATCAGTCATTTCGCCCATTAGTAAATAGCTTCGTGAGGAAATCCTCTAAATTCTAGTGAGAAGCCGTAACCAGTGGGGTTCAACATATGTCAGATGTGAGGCAGTTATCTAATACTGTTGTGGATTGATTGAAGTTAGACATTAATTTACTTGAGAGTCGGCTCAGTGATCCAGTTGCTAAGCGTATGTGCGAAACCGAAGGTTCTGGGTTCGAATCCCACGTGTGAGGGTTGTGGACACACGCTTCTTATACTAGGATGAGTACAGTGCTTCTAAGTTCCTAATGGTGTTCTAGTAATGATCGATTCATGATTTCAATGATGTTATGCCACATTATGTTAATATGATATGATAGAGTAAGGTAATTTTATATTACCATATTTTTTTTCTTATGACTATCTCTGAGGACTACTTGATCCTTCTTGATCTTATTTAAAAAGCTGTCCAATGACTTTAATAGTGCATTAACTAAGATCAGTCTGTAACGAATCGAACTTATTTATTAAATCTATTTCTAAAAAACTTCGTTAACTATATGAATTTCCTTATAATTAAATAAAACTATTGCTATCATTGTTTTTACACATAGAAATCATGAATGGTAAATAATTACTAACTACTGCATGAAGAAAAGTCAACAAATTTTCTGAAAAAAATTAAATAATTTTGGTATTTTTAACTAAACTTGCAACAAAACAGATTGTTATATTCTAAATAATTCTAAAATAATTTTTTTTGAACTATTTAACTTTCAAATAAGAAAAAATCTACTGTAGGAATAATTTTTTGTAATTATTTTTGAGTTATTTCCTGTAGAATAAAAATATAGTAGCATTCTGACAATTCTCTTCATAAAGTGATCAACGTTATTCATTTAAGTAAGTAAAAAAAAACTATGCATTGTGAGTCTTTTTTCTACTTGTCAGTCATTCGTTATTGTTGGTTAGAAAAAAGCTTTGAAATTCAAAGTTATCTTTAATGAGAGATTAACATTAATTTGATAACACTATCGAAAACTATAAATATCATGTAAAATAAATTTTTCATGTTAGTTCGGAACTTCTCAGCAGTTGTAATACTTGAATAATTCCGAGGAACTTGGGATTACATGACACATTGATGCTTTCAGTCTTTTAAATCATGATCAAAGCTGTATGTATTTCTAACTTGTAATGTTTTCCTATCTAAATCTGATCAATAATCAAAATAACTTTGAAATGAATAATTTTCACAAACCTTTTATTAAATTCTTTATTAAATCATAAACTGGCTAAGTTGAAATGACTATCCAATTCTCTTTTATTTTCAATGGTGTCTTAAATCTTGTCAACCTGTGTAAAGTGCCATCTACAAATATAATCCAACTTCTACAAATATTAATGATTATTCAAATGAAAAGCAACCTTAGTAACGAATATACCAGCTGAACTAATCAATATTCTTGATTACAGGACTTATTTCAGCGTATAATTAGCAGAATATTTTTCTCATACTCCTTTTTCAACTCTCTAGTTAGATCTATTTCCATTCAGTCTTAAAAAAAACAACTTTTTATCGTTTGATATATTTCATGTTTCCTGCCAATATATATAAATATACATTGAATGACTAATCATTATTCCCTAATATTTCATGAGTAATTAGCAATTACTGATTATTTATTCATATGTACACAACTATTGTTTATCAATAGTTTTTCTTTTCAAATATTCACAAAACATGATAATAAATAATTTTGATATTGATTTGGCAATTAAGAAAAATAATATTCAACTGTGGAAAGAAAAATTAACATTACAGTTGAGTATTATTTTTTTTTAAAAAAAAGAATTTAACTTTTAAACCACATATTAATTTTTAATGTTGATCACTTTCGATTCATTCTTGTTAGACAAGAAATGTTGATGTATGTTGGATGTGGTTTGAGAGAGATTAATACAATCTCTGGATAGTTTCTCTTACACACTAAAAGCGGATGAGGAACTACATGATGTTCACACTGTTCCATAATAAATCTTAGGGTGATGTATTTTAATTCATTGGTCCTAAAAAAAAATTAGTGTTTCAAACATAATTTAAATTACTTGTTGATATTTTAATGTTGAGATTCAGGCATACGTTCCCAAAGAGTTATCAAGTGAAACAAAATATCTGTCTGATACACTATGGTTTTCATTTCTTGAGGAAAACTTTATCTGATTAGCCAGAAATCACTGAATGAATTCACAGAACACAACTTTATCAGTTCGGCTAAGTTATCATTAATTAAAACATAGAAGATATTACATTCATGAAAGTGAAAGTACAATAGTACTTTAACAAGCTTATTTATTATTACAGCCATAGGTGAAAAACGCTCAGTCAGAATCAATAACTTCACTAATAACTTTCAAAATAGAATGCTCATTTCTACTCAGTTCGTTAGACGAAGAAAGTATGGCCTTTAAATATAAATGTTTAACAATAATTTGCATAAAAATTTTCTCATTAACTACTCCATGTTTCGATCACTTTACCTTCGTAAAATAGAGCATTAAAATGAATCTGTGTCAGAATAAAATACGAATATTCCCGAGCTATGATATGCATAGAAAATAGTACTTGTATCACAAAACTAATTCACTTTTAACGATTTGCCTCATTCTCAAGACAGTTGTGTGCGTACAACGACAATGATACATTATCAGTAATAACAATTGATACGTGTAACTAAGGCAACGAAAAACTATTAAAATAAATCTATAAAACTGATGTATCAATGAATTGCTTGAAGGCACGTGTAAATATCATAAAAACAGTTCAGTTTCATTCTAAGTAGTTTATATTTTTTCAAGCAATATCATCAAATGTTTGTTCGAATGGCACTGTAAAAGTCAGTAGTTTTGAGCACGTAAATTGACTGTTGTAAACATATAGTAATTTTCGTACTTTAATTATTGTATAATAACTAGCAAGTATTTTATTTCTAAATAACCTCAGATATCAACAATCCGGTGAGTAAATTTTGCAGAATTCCTTTAATTTAGCTTTAATCTCTAAAACTTCATTTCGTTTTTGTTCATCAACGCTTGTTTTAATAAGCATCATTTTAACTGTTAAGTATTCAAACATTCGGAATATCTCATTTCCTCCATTAAAAGTTCTTCTCAAAGTTTACCATGTACATTCTGACTAGTTATTGTGATAAAATATATCTATCTGTTCACTTTATTAGTATACTTTTGGTTTAACATTCACGCTACTTTTCATAACAAAATAAGTGTAAAGTTTAAATGATTGAAACACAATAGAGGTCCGCCGAACCAAATATGATATTTCTACTGAAAAGTGATTGGAAGATACATAACTTAATCATATCTCTAATGTTTATACGAATAGAATTCTTGTAGGTAACAACATAAATACTCGTGTTGTTTCGTGTAGTTGGTGACGGATATTTTTAGTTACTTTGCTTATAGGTTGGCATTTAAACGAAGTATAAAAATGGCTGTAATTGGTCCTTAAAATCAATAAACATATTTATTATAAAACTAAAATGTGAGTTTTGGATAATGCTTGAACTGTCATACAAAGCACGGGTGTTAAAGCGCATCCACTTTATTCTGAGTTTCCTGGGTTTGTGGACAGAAGTGTGACAGAGCATTGCATCGCACTGAAAACTTAACCCTAATTTGTAAACCGAACTACAAACTCCAGCTTAGTACCTAACTCCAAACTGTTTTTAACCCTGGGCTAACAACCCTAACTCATCACTAGCCCAACTCCCAATTGAGAATTTTCGACATGAACGTAGATTATTCAAGTCGAGGCTTTTATTATACTGTTAACCAATTGCTTCCCGGTACTGATTGTTTCATAACGAGACTGCATTTTCTGATAGCACGATACAGTCGTCACTGTAATACGCTCTTACCATAACGAAGTGTAGAATAACATTGGTATGTGGTCGATAATGTGTGGTTCTAAAAGCGAATGGAGTGGGCATGGTATAGCTTTGAGATATCATATCAAAATGCCAGTGTTCCACTTAGCTGCATCTCGAGAGAACTTATCTGCCAAAATAGTAATGCCTTAATTTCGAAACCAAAATAGTCTTATTTACCATGGCCTATCAGTTTAAACCCATAAAGTTACTAAGTGAATAAATAGTGTATTATAGACGAGGGTAACATATAAATATAACGCAACATAAAAGATACAGCAGTTGACAGATAATCTATGCTTAATGAGTTTATGATTACATGGAAGGAGTTGAATGAAGTAAGAAGTTTTTATAACAAACCTTACTGTAGTTCTCGGTAAATAAAAGAAGGGCAAGTTCCATATACATGAAACAGTTTGTCTGGCTAAAATCCATCTACCAAACCCTATGTTTAATGTTTTTCGATATAGAAAGTACGCAGAATAGGTTACTCATAGAGATGAGCTATCATTTAGTCGAAAGTTAGGGTCGTTTGATAGATATCGTAGCACTAGCGGGAGACTTAAGTGCGCAGGTTGGGTGTCTAGACACAAAAGGTTGTCTGGGCGGTTAATGTGAACGTTTAAGTGACCGTCTGATGCAACTTCGTGTAGAATACAACAGGTTAGCAGTATTGTTACAGTCATCGCCGATGAGCTATACGCATCTCAAAACTGAGATCAGCTTGACCACGTTGCTATCAGCTCCCGCTGGTGTAGTTGTGTACAAGACTGCTTCTCCTTTTGGAACACTTATATAACTTTGATCACACTTGCATGTGCTAATCATATCTTACGTTCATGTGGCCAACAAATCTATCATCCTAAACGAACTGATGTACGTAAATCAATAGCATTGGCTGCAACTGCACGACACCATGAAAATTGCAGGTAAAGTCACTTGCATTTTCTTTAAACATTCGACATATAAAAATACTGAGTTTCTACAGACTGCTTACTTCTATTTGACTTACGTTGATATATTTGGGGTAACTGCGCGTTTGAAGATAAATATAGGTTCTCATGTAATTAAGTTGTACATGGTTTGTGTAAAGATCGAAAAGCCTAATGGTCGGATAGTGCTAACGAGTTGAAAGCAGCAGCTGAATTTGCTAACTGCTGGAATTCCTTTTAACTCATCCGAACCACTAGCAGCAAGAAATCTAATGTGAGTAAAAGAATCTGTAAAGCTAATGGAATGCAAATTAATAATATCTATCGATGTCGCAGATGATAAGCAAAGTTCTTCGTGTAACATTCCAGCTAGTGCGTTGTTCGTACGTATTTGTTCGGTTAAAAACTCAACCTGAAATAATCACAACTAGTTACATGATGAACTGCCATCCCTTAATTTCATATCAGTCACATCAAATATTTTTGAAAGGAATAGTTTTATTTTAAAAGTGGATAGTTTTTAGCTAAGAAACTGGGATTTTTTTCTCGGTATACACATTCACTTCAATTGAAACGAGCTTTTGTTATTTGAGAAAAGTACGATGACTAAATTTATTTTATCATTTCATTAAATTCCCAGTACACCTAAATCTCAGTACCAGTTAAGAATTTTATTGGAATGTATTATTAAAGAATTAATTACAGTTGTTTCTAATTATTTTTTTCAAATTTTTTTTCGATGTTACTTATTGACAAAACTGATTGAATTCATAGTTTTTGTCTGTCATACTTTTTCGTTACTAATCTTAGCTGACTACTAATTCTACAAAGGTGATTCATAGAATCCTATACTTCTTAATGTAAAACTAAATCTATTGTTAGCATTGTTTTAGACAATAAAACAACACCAGTTGATTGGATTTTAAAAAAAAACTCTTACACTACTTGTTTCAATATCATATTTTCTTGTTTTAAAAATAAGTAATCAAAAACCATATGAATACTGACATAGGTTGAACATTAGTTTAATAATTTCAAAGAAATGATGACTATTAATGTGTGGAGTAAAGAACTACTTTTTCCTATATAGACTAGTCGATACAATTAGGATAAATAATGTTTTGAAACTGGTTCTCTAACCAACAATCTAGATATGCCTACCATCCAGTTTCGATGTTTGTTTTAAGACTCGAACCTAGTACTTTTCACTTCAAACACATGAACACACTATTCACTAAACTACTGAGCTTATACTACTGTTCAACAGATGTATTATACATATGGTTTGCAAGTCGATTGGTGAGGTCGTGAATTTAAATCGACCAAGACAATCGGGATATGCATTACATACTTCCTGCTACCGCCTACTTCAACGAGTGATGTTAACAGGCACTGTGACTAATGACTGGAGATTGCTGATACTACTACTACTACCATTACTGTTATTGTTGTTACTTACATTTCTCCTAGATTTGTCTTCATAATCCTATCTCACCGTATTACTTTGGTGTCCCAACTTGAAACACGACAAATATGTGCTAAGTTCTGTGTTGAGTCTAACTGATTGATTTATGTAGCATTTATTGTCATTGGATTTTCATGTTGTGGTTATTTAGAACTAAACTGACTAATTTCTAACATTGTGTGACATCCAAAAATGAATTCTTAGTACTATATACGCTTTCTCGTTGGTGAGATGTCAGATTATGGCTAATATGACATTTTAGTCTGACATATCAATCCTTTGTTAAACTTTTTAATGTTATCGCTAATAAAGTGATCCAATTTTGAAAAAATGTGAAGCATACAATGACAATGATATGACAGTTCATTATTACTGACGTAAGGCGTCGTTTACAAGGTTTACTAATCTCATACTGTTATATTGCATCTACCTACAGATCTGTAATCTCAATAGATATACAGTAATCAAACTCTTAAGTAATTCGAAAATACAAGTGAATAATCGTTTAATGCAAATTTTTATATTTCAATTCCGTTGTTAAATGAACAATTTTTTGGCTTCGTATCCAACTTGCTATTTTCAGTTGAAGTATCACTTTGTTTGCTGTTTTAATCAAACAGAGTGTGTAGTTGTAGGCAAGAGCACTGAATCTAACAAAAATGAACGAAATATCATTTTCAAATTCTATAAATAATTTAATGTTACTCTTTACTGGATATGCCATAGCTTTTACCATTGAATTTTAACTACCAGAAAGTACATTTCAGTGTTCAGCTCGTATTCACGGTAGCAACACACATGTATATACGTACGAAGTTCTATGTTGTAACTGGCTGAAAACAAGCTTAATTTAAAAGCCTACGCTTATGTAAAACTTCCTTGCCAAGCTGAACATTATAAATGCTCTTCAAAATTATTTTTCACCTAAGCATTTTTTATTACTTCGATGTAGTTTTTATTTAATTCATTTGGAACGTAAATCACTCACATTCAGGACCACATAAATCGCAACACATCCCTGTGTCACCCTTCACCGTTAATGCTCACTATTCGAGTTCACGAAACGTTATTCCTGGTCTCCTGAAACCCCTTTAGGAAATACATGTTAGAGATTTTAATGTCCGGACGTTTTTCCAAATAGTGCAATAGGCTTCATTAGCTAGGACTACAGAATCTCGCGCCATCGATGTATGCTGCGTCTCCGGAACGCGCATACGTGTAGCGTCATTCAATTGACCTCACCATGTCAAAATAAAGAAGCAACTCGATTTACCCTTAGTATGTGGAAGCCTTGAGGCTGCTTCTCGGGGTCTCGCTGCTGTAGGTATAGCATTGAGTCGTAAAGCAGAACTATCTATCCTAGACTGGATCCCTGTAGATAGTCGCTTGTGCGCTGTCCGACTAAACGGGACAGTAAGGACCCGGAAGGATAGGGACACTTACCGTTGCCTTTTGGTCTTCTCCACCTACTCTCCCAATGATTGCAGTTCAGACGAGATAAAAGATGAGTTTTGCGGAAATCTTTCGAACTTCCTCCAAAAAGTTAGGCGCTCTGATATAGTTATAATGGCTGGTGACTTCAATGCTCACGTAGGTAGACAAAGTGAAGATGAAAGACACCTTAGTGGATCTTATGGTGTTGCAGCTCACAGAACAGACATTGGCGACCGTCTGTTGCAACTGTGCTCAGACAATCACCTATTTCTAGCAAACACTAACTTTAGGCATAAAGAAAAACATCTCTCGACATGGCGACCCATAAAAGCCGACCCGGTGATGTACCCAGCTTGATCACATCGCTATAAACCACCAGTGTAGGGGCGCTATCTAAGACTGCCTATCAGCACAGCACAGCACAAGTTTAGACGCAGACCAAGGTTTAGTACAAGAGTGTATTTGTTTGAGGCTTACTGGATGTAGCAAAGTCACTGCAACTAAACCTCTTGGGGTTCTGCTTAATGATATCAGAGCTATGAATGTATTTCAGGAACACTTAGAAAAACAGTTAGGCAGCCATGCAGTAAGTGATTCCCATCCAGGGGCAGCTTGAAACGATATCCAAAAAGCTGTGGAAACAGCAGTGATATCTGCTAGCAAGGTAAACCATTGGGTTAGGGAACAGCAGTGGATCTCAGTAGCATCTGCTCGGTAAAGTATCCCGTCTGGCTCTAAATATGACAAAAAGCGCAGTCAGCTTAAGCGTAGGCTGATAAAAAGCCTACCAATGATTGTTAACAGTGGTGGTTAACGAAAGCGAAAGAGATGGGAAAAGTTAGCGATGATAGGTAACAGCAGACAGTTGTTCCGACTTATCAAGGGAACCGGTATTAAGAATCCATCTGTTAGCGAGACTATCTCAGAGGGGGATGGACTTATTATCCATTCTCAACCCAGGAGATTAGATCGATGAGCAGAACATCTTAGGGATCAGTTCAACTGACCTTCATCCACATTTCGGTTGCCCAAGATCTTCAGTGATCCTGAAAGACAAGTCAGTGTAAGCCCTCCGAGTCTTTATGAAATTAAGAAAGCTATAGGAAATCTAAAGCGAGATAGAGCAGCAGGTCCTGACAAGCTAGCTCCTGAGATTTTTTAAGGACGGTGGCCCAGTTTTAGCAGCTAGATTGACTGAAATCTTAGGTAGAATCTGGGAACTGGGCGCAATCCTATCTGACTGGTCTCAATCGCTGGCTGACCCAGTTTACAAAAAAGGACAGAACTCCTCTAGTGACAGTCACAAAGGAATCAGTTTAACTAATATAGTATCGAAAATATTGGCCTCAGTAATACTCCTACGTCTAACTAGAGCTCGTGAAGTGCAGAAAAAAAAGACCAGGCTGGTTTTCGAACTGGACCACATTTTCATACTACGACTGGTCCAAGAACATAGACACATCTTCAGACGCCCCACTACAGTTGTATTTTTCGACCTTAAAGCGGCATTTTGACTCTGCTGGTCACGAGGTTCTATGGCAGTCTCTGTCATTAAAAGGAGTACCGAAGAAGTACATTAACCTCATACAAACTCTCTACTCGAACACCACTGGTTGGGTGAGAGCTTATGGCGAACTGTCATCGGAATTCTTTACTACAAGTGGTGTCCGTCAGGGCTGCCCACTCTCTTTGTTGTAGACATGCTTTTAAAGTTAACATCAACGAAACTAACCGATAGTTAGAGACCTTAAACAACATGGCTCAAAATACTGCCTTTTGTCTTCTGATTCCGTTAACAAGCGGTATAAAGTTCTCCCTCACTCTTGAAATTTTCGGTTTCTGTTTCGATTACTGTTTAAAAGTTTGACATTTGGTAAAATGTTTTGGTTAGAATTTACAGTTCCTTAATAATAATGGCGGAGGTGCATCCACTCTTTGTGTTCTCTCAAATTTTAACCTTCTAAATTCCTTATCATCTTTATCTTTCTTTTTCTAAAGTTATCTCACTGAATTATACATCTTGAATAATATCTTCGAATCTTAATCTTCTCCACTACTGCTAATACATCTACTATCTCTACTACTATGGGATTTGAACTGATAGTTGCATCTATGTGGTAATGCGGTATGGCAACCTGAACAGATGTACTTACGCACGAAGTTCTACGTTGTAATTGGCTGAATACCTGAACTTCAGTTGTCGTAGTAAACATAGTATTATTCAGTTCCACTAAATCAAGCTCTAATATATGTCTTGTCAACATTCAGATATAGCAACTGAATCTATAGGCAACTTGTATTGATAAGTTATTGACATTAATCCGGAAATTACATATTTTATTCTTCAACCTATTTGTCTCAAACAAATACTGCTACTAGATGACATTATTTATAACTGTATATTCTAGTGTTTAGCTTGAAAATAGACTAAATAACTATCCTATTAATACTATTCGACTACTACTTATTTACAATATATATTGATCTACAATATTAATCATCCTCGCTAATAACAATAAGGCAACCGGACACAATCTAGAAATGTGTGACAATTATCATATTCTTATTAATTTCAGTCTACAGTGAATTCATTGCTAAGGGCAGAAAACTAAGTTGAATTTTATAGTTTGTCTGCCTGAACAGACTAGAGTGTTATTATCTAAAATCATATGTCAATAACCTACAGAAAAAACATACAACACAAGGCAAACAAATTCTTCTTAAAACCCCTTATTTTGTTTTCAATGGTCTTAGTGCGCGCTCTATGAAAAAAAAACAACCAATCGTCATCTAGTTATTTATGAGACATTTTATATCGATTTAAGGTCAGTTGTAAATCATAAATACCCCACCCTGATCATGAATTTACTCTAATCTAATAGAAATAAATAGAAATTGAAGTCACCTTTGACCTCTTACAAGCTATTTGTAGATTTAATTAATTCATATTATAAGTATAATTCTACGGCTTCACATTGATTGGTGCATGAATAAAAATAGCGTGAAGATTTATTAGAGCATTGGAGTATTGCCTCAGCATGTCAGAACCAAAGTGTGCAAGTCCCATAATTTGCTAACATAACTGAACATAGAGGTGTTGACCATTGGACTTGAATTCGGCTATCTAGAAATAACATGCTCATAAATAAGCTGAAAGTCCTGGTTTCAGCTTCATCACGGTGTGAAACGCTAACAAATGTTGAGTGTTTACTGATTTGTCAATGACTGAATGACTAGAATTAGTACCTAAGATATACTATATTGAATAAAACAAAAGAAGCTTAGAGTTAAAAACAAAACTGATTTCATATTTTTACAAAGAAAATCTTAACGTAATACTGTACCTAAATAGAAAACAGTTGAACATAATTAACTGTAAATTATCTTCAAATAGAAATAGAATTGTTATATTAATTACGTATGTGATTATGTTCAATAAAAATTGATCAACTAAAACAAGAACATTATTTTAGAAACAGAAATTTTGCTTATTTATTATTCATACTTATTTAGGCCAATTTTAAAATACACAAGACATAATATTACAGATATATTCCCAAATGTATCAGTTACCATAATATTAAGATCAAAAGTGTATAAATTTATTATAACTGGACAATTGTTTATATTGTATTGTATCCTGGTTATGAAAAAGATAGTCCCTTGTACCCACAAAGAGTTGCACTGATGTTGTCCAAAGAAGCTCTGAAAGAACTCAAAGGATGAGAATTACACGGATGGAGAATCATGAGACCATCCCCTAGAACAAAGAAGAAAGGGACTGTGATGGGTTTGCAAATCTATATACCTTCAACAAAAAGATCATAAATGGCTCAGTGCTGATACTCTTGACAAGATTCAAAAGTACAGCAATCAACAGTAACTAAACAAGAGAAGGAAAAGCCAAAACCACGGCCGAATTCACAGTAGCAAACATGTTAGTGAAGAGAAGTACTATAGCTAATGAGCGGAAGTATGTGAAAGTCCTAATAACAATGACGGCGGAAACAGCTGCAAGGGAAGGAAATATGAGAAGACAGTATAGTACAACGAAGCTGTACGTAAAATATTGTGAACCAGAGAGACCATTTAAGGATGAGAACGACAAACCAATCACTGAGGTCAAAAAACAGTGAAATAGGCGTCTACTTTGAAGAATTCTTGAATAGACCGGACCCACTAAACCTACCCAACATCAAAACAACACCTACAGATGCTAACTTATCAACACTCGAGGAAATCAGCGTTATCATCAGGTAAATCAAGAGCATGAAAGCCGCATACATATACACTTAAATTTAAAATACCGAAAAAACCCTGTCACAGCATGGATTTCAAACTCATATTACAGAGAAATGAGCGGACAGACAGAAAGATATAACGCAGAACTTCGTACGTAAGTACATCAGTTCAGGTTGCCATACCGCATCGGCACCAAAAAACAGCTTATCGGGGCAGTCGGTGGTTGAGCATTCGTAACACATGTCCCAACCACCTCAACTGGCGAAGTTTCAATACTTCATCTATTGTTTTGCTATCCCTACCTAGAACTCGTTTCCTAACAACATCATTGCTTATACGGTTGTCTCAGGATACTCGAGCAATGCTTCGGAGAAACCGATGATCGAAAACCAGTAACCTACGAAAGTCCTCTACTCTTAACGGCCATGTTCCACAACCATATAGTAGGACGGAGCGAACTGCTGCGCAGTACACTCGTCTTTTGGTTAGCAAACGCATATCTCGCCTGCGTCATAAGTTACGCAGGTTGGCAAAAGATAATTGAGCTTTCTGTATTCGAGCTGAGATTTCGTCAGTCACCAGGCCATCAGCACTGATGAGACACGTTCAACTACTTCACTCCCTATCACTAGTGCAGGTGCCGATGCAACCCAATCTTGAAGCAACATTTTGCATTTCAAGAAGGAAAAACGCATCCCGAAAATGTTTGCATTGTTGCTTAGGATAGTCAGAAGACTCAGCATTTTGTCAGCGTCTTCACCGAATAGAACTATGTCATCGGCATATTCTAGATCAGTAAGCGATTTTCCTGGTAGAAAGTCAACTCCTGAAAAGCCGGATGAAGATAATGTTTTATTTAGCAGCACATCTATAACAAAACTGAACAAGAATGGAGAGAGTGGACAGCCCTGACACACACCACTTGATGTAGAGAATTCCGGTGACAGTTATCCATAAGCTCTAACTCAACCTGTAGTGTTCTTGTAGAGAGCTTGTATAAGGTTAATGTACTTCTTGGGTACTACTTTTAATGACAGAAACTGCCACAGAACCGCACGATCCACTGATTCAAATGCCGCCTTAAGGTCCAGGAAGACAACTATTGTCGGACGTCTAAATGTATGTCTGTGTTCCAGGACCTGTTTGAGTGTAAAGATGTGGTCTATACAGCCACGTCCATGTCTGAAACCAGCCTGCGCTTCACGTCCTCAACTTAGGCGTCTAAGTATAACCGAGGCTAACAGTTTAGATACTATATTAGTTAGACTTATTCCCGTGTGATTGTCACAAGAAGACCTTTGTCCTTTCTTATAAATTGGGACATTCAGCGATTGAGACCAGTCGGATGGCATTGTGTCCAGTTCCCGGACTCTACCTAAGATCTCAGTGAATCTAGCTACTAAATCTGGACCACCACCCTTAAAAATCTCAGGAGTCAATCTATTGGGTCCTTCTGCTCTACCTCACTTCAGATTTCCTATAGCCTTTTCAACTTCGTAAAGATTCGGAGGGCTTGCCATTCAGGATAACTGGGGATCGAGGGTAACTGAAGTGTGGCAGAAGACCAGTTGAACTGATCCCTAAAGTGTTCTCCCAATCGATCCAATCTCCTGAACTGAGAAATAAGCGGATCAGGGTTTGACTGAATTTTGATCAGCTGATGGTGAAAATCTAAACTAAATATGAGATTACATCCACTATTCACATAGGATTAGCAAAATAATTGATTGATAATCTTTCATCATTCTATATTGTACATATAAGTTTTAATAATCTCCTATCTTTCGGACAATTCCTTCTATAAAATGTAATATTTCAATACAAAGTAAATAAATTTTTATGAACAGTTTCCTCCTTTATGCCTAACATACCGATATAAATAATCATGGATTATGTAAGCATTTGAACATTTCTCAGATTGTCATCATTACAATTATGACTTATACTTACTTACTTACTTACGCCTGTTACCCCCAATGGAGCATAGGCCGCCCACCAGTTTTCTCCAACCAACTCTGTCCTGGGCTTCCCTCTCCAGTTCTGTCCAATGTTTGTTCATTCTTCTCATATCTTTCTCTATTTCTCGGCGTAATGTATTCTTTGGCCTTCCTCTTTTCCTTTTGCCTTGAGGGTTCCATGTGAGGGCTTGTCTCGTGACGCAGTTAGGTGCTTTTCGTAGTGTGTATATTATCCACTTCCCCCGCTTCTTCCTGATTTCCTTATCCACCGGAATCTGGTTTGTTCTCTCCCACAGTTCGTTGTTGCTGATAGTGTCTGACCAACGAATACGAAGTATTTTGCTGTTAATAAACATATGACTTATAACATCAGCAATAATACAATCAGTAGTAATAGTATCAATCCGAATATCTGAACTAGTAGTTATGTTACTTAGAAGAGATAAACACTATCGATGTGTACGTCATATGGATAACACTCATTATTTAGTCCGTATTCTTTTTCGTTTTATTCAATAAATTGTATTTCGCATAAGTAATAAATAATTTTAAAAATATTCAGATATAAATGTATACATTTGTAATTTCATGTGAATAAACTGGATTGAACAAATAATATATTTTAAAAAAAAATGAAAAGAACCAGTCAATGTAACAACTGTTATTCAGCTTTGTAAATCACAATTATGACCAAAACTAGTGATAGTGTGTGTGTGTGTGTTCATCTTTAGTCTCATTCATTTCTTGTTCTTTCCATTTTAATTCTTTCTATTTTTTAGTGTTCCTTGGGTATTTTTATTTGTTTAGTTATTTATCCATTAACTCTTCAGTTTTATTTATTATCATTACTTTTTACTGAGAATTATTTACCTTAATGATTTTATATATCTACTAAGAAGTATACTGCTGAATAACTTAAACATTTACGTCAGGAATACAGCAATTTAAGTCATATTAGAATTCAGTCAGTGAATACATTGCTTGGTTTTGATCAGTTTATCACTTACGCTTGTTACCCCTAATGGAGCAAAGGTCGCCGACTAGCATTCTCTAACCTATTCTGTCTCGGACCTTCTTTTCCAGTTCTATCCAATTAGTGTTCATTCTTTACACCTTTAGTGTAAATTATGTAATTTGAAAATATGATACTTTCGGTTAGTTTTGGAGATTTGTGTTTTTTACACATTTGAAATCTTCAATCAGTCATTGTTAGACCACCATTAGAAACCTGGAATCACTGGGCGGCCATGACTTCCTGGTATAGGACTGACCAGCAGTGCGCGTCCACGACACCTGCACCTCGCAGGATTCGAACACGGGACCTTCGGTAATGCGCGCGAACGCCTAACCATCGGACCACTGGGCCGGCACCCAACGGTGTTAATGATTAACTCTGATTGATCTAGGGATTAAAAACTGTTTGTAAACAATACGTAATGAATTTATTCCGATACTGACCTATAAATATAATCAATAATTTGTTCTGAATATGTAGAACTTTCTATCTCTTTATATCATTGATTCTGATGAACTTAATTTTATTCTAATTTTCTTTGTATATTTCTAAACAAATGCAGAATTGGAACCTGGTAAATCTAAGAATAATCGTAGTAAATCAATACCAGTTGTGGATCAGATCAAATGTAATAGTTCTGGTGATCTGACCGTTCAATTTGATGTTAATGCTGTACAAAGAGATGGAAGTCTTCGAGCAGTTCATCACATCATAGTTCGTATACATGATCTTAATGACAATGGACCAAAGTTTGATCAGATAAGATGGCATAAACGATTGAAAGAGGCACTCTATCGAGCAGGCAGAAGAATTGATCTACCAAAAGCTAGAGATATTGATCTGCTTGCTGAACATAGCAGAATAAATTATCGACTTGAATCATGGCATAATGATGGATCCAGTTCAATCATTCCTTTTAAAAGTCCTTTTAAATTGGACATTAGTAATTCAGGTCAACCTGGCTTAATATTGACTGAAGATTTGGATGCAGAAGTGGAAACAAGACATAGGTTTGTTTTAGTTGCTTACAGTCCAAATGTTATCGATTCAAAGAGTACATTGAATGGTCAGACAGTTTCTCGTGAATCTCGCCTGGAAATCGATATTGAAGTAGCTGATATGAATGATAACGAACCCAGATTCTCATTCACTGTATATAATATCAGTGTAGCTGAAAATACATCAGTTGGAACTGTCATTTATGAAGTAAGTATTTGATAAACTTTACATGTATCTGTATGACATTGCATCCACATGTCAATGAACTGTTCACGTAGGATAGAGATAAACTAAACTATATTTGGTAAAACTTAGTGATATCATGAGTTCAAACTGTTTAAGCTACATTGATCACTTTATTACATCAGATTATAAGATGACGGTTTTTCACTCTACCTTTGAAGAAATTAAAACCTTATGTAAAATTTCTGATCATTAATGAAGAGTGAAATCATACACTAAGCCCTCTACAAAGAGAACTAACATTCCTAAATCAAGTCGTCGCGTCGCAACTTAGTACATTAAACTAAAATGTAGTCGTTATATTTTTGATATTTTCCAAATTCCTGAGCTGGATCTGAAACCTGGTATTACACTAACACTGAGAACTGTTATCTTATTTTTTACAGAAGAAAGATGGAGTAAGTTACAACATATTATTCGTAAAATAAAGAAAAAAATACCACTTACTTAAATTATACTGCAGTCTTTTGAAGGAATGTCTACCTTTTGTTTACGACAGCGCTCAATTCATTTCATATTTTAATGTCACTTCTAAACTTCCTCTTACAAACAATGGTCATAGTCTACAAAATGGTAACTGTCATAGGATTTCACTAACAAAATCATAGTATAATCTTTAAAAATGTGTTTACTTTGTCTCGATTGGGTGAGATCAACTAGCTGCTTTAATCGATTCCTGTTGGCTAAAATTTTTGGACCCTCCGTTGTTTCTTCCTCTAGAAAAACGATAATTTAGTCGGGTTAGGATGGTATTTCGCTACTAATCCCTTATTATCCTCCATTTATTTTTCCATAGAATTTTTATGCATTAGTAACATGGATATCCTACTGTTAGTTCCCAAAACTCTTCAAGCCATTTAAAATAGTAATATAACCGTCAACTTCTAAATGGTGTATTAGTAATTAGGCTTTAGGGTAAGGTCATGGAGAAGAAATTTCTTTCGATTTTTCACTACATTTAATGTTGTGACTTTCTACATATTCCGCCTAACGTTTATCGAAATTCACTAATTTCTAGCAGAATTTTAGCAGAACACGATGCTTAAAAATTAGGAAACTATATAAATAATTTATTTTGGTATGGGACTCTTCAGTAGTGTGCATCATTAGCCTGAAAACAGGATAGAAAATCTAATTTTAAAATTCCATATTAAAAATATTAACATTCAACCAGCGATTCAGTAATAATTTGTTGAATTTTTTAATACTCGGCCAATTTACCATATGGTATTGTCTACGCCTAGTATCAGCAAAGAATAACTAGCTAACGAACAATTCTAATGAATCGTTATTCCGTGGCATTCAATTAAAACTTAGAATGATCCATTTAAAACTCAACGAACATTAATTCATTCAGTCATTAGGATACAAAGGAAAATATATTCTTAACTAGATAGTAATTTTAAAGAGAGGTGATAATGATATTTCATCTATTAAACTATCAAATATAATAATAAGTGCAAAGTTTTTGTTACGCTCGTCTTTAGGTATGTTTAAACTATTACGAGTTCACCTTAGTCGAATAACGAGAACAAATCAATGAACCGGTGTCCAGGTAGGCTACTGTGATCCCTTAACCCAACTGTACCAGCAAGAAGTCTTGATATAGCGTAGAAAGTGTATTCTACAAACACCCAGCCAGCACACAATGAATCAAAGCACTCAAATTGCGTTTATTTATACTCTATAGAGACGTCGTTGGGACAGTCGCAAAAATAGCACACTAAAATGACACAGTAACCAATCATTGCCAAGGATTTTTCTGGTGAGAAGTGTGATCTCAAGGTCAACTGATCGGTCCATGAAACAAATCTAAAATAAAGATATTTATCAAGCGAGTTCTGATGATCTAACATCCCTAACATCCACTGAAACCGATTTGTACATATCATTTTACTAGTTAACATTACCGTTCATTACACATGTGATTTATACACTGGTGACTCCCGAAAAGTTAGTCTGTAAGAATAACCATCAGTGAAATTTATGAAGTTCGAATAGCAACAATCGTTCTTTTGTTGAAACCCAAGAGTAGCCTGTCTTCAAAGATAACAGATACAGGTATGATTATGACATTTAAATGCAACCATCAAATTGGTTCATGTTAACACAAATTTTTACTGAGTGATGGTATCCAAGATAACCTGAATGTTACTGTATTCACAAAATGCTCTGTGTAAAGTGATCTATCTACTATCTTCTACATTTTCAAAATAATTATTTTTTAAGAGAATTATTTAAGTTACTCATCTAGTTTCTCCAGAATGTTAAGATAAAGTTATCACAATAGAATTTAGTTAGTATCACATAATTAAAACCGAGAACATCTATACTTTTAATATTGCTAAGTTTGTAACAATACTATAAGTACATTTTCATTGAAACCACTATAGCTTGCTAATTTCCAATAACTAAGTACCTTGAAATGTTACTGTTATTCAGTATGTGATGTACGTGAATCTAGCACTAGCAAATCCTAAAGCAACACACTATTTTTTCATTCACTGATGTAGGGTTGTTTGATGGAGGAATGGTTACAATTCAATAATTTGATTGGCCGGTATGACGAAAAAATCCTATCCTATGAAAAACATATGCTAAAAATTTTTTTTTTTTAAATCAACTAACATTTCTGACCTATTCCCCCAAATATAAAATCTGATCTGCATAGGACAGAAATGTCTACTCCAATTATAAGATTTTTTGTATGTGTGTATGGGTTTTGAACTGATTTGTATAACATATATCAGGAAGGGGTTGACCCTGTAAACATAAATGACACAAAAACCATTCACAAAGATGAACCGGTCGGTTACTGAATCTATAAACAATTTTAGCCGTATGAATTAGGTCTAGTCTTGGTCAAAAGACAGACTAAATTCGGGCTTATGTTTTTCAGCTGAATAACTGATGGAAATGAGTCTTTATTCAATCAGAATAAAATTCAAATATTGAATTCATGAATGAATCATTTTTAGAACACAATTAATAAGCTGGAAACATTGAACGGCCATTTCATCTTGGTATGGGACTCATCAGCAGTGCTCATCCACGACTCCTGCTACCCACAGGATTCAAACCCAGGACCGTCGGTCCTGCCCGTGAATGCTTAACCTATGGACCACTGAGCCGGTATGCAACAGTGTTATGTCTAGCTGTGATCAGACTTTGTGCAACTGTACCCATTTGTCTTTGGTAGCTACTACCTACACCCGACGGGGTTTAACTCTACTGGTCATGTTTTTTCACTAAAACTCCGAGAATCACCCCACGAATTTAGTTATTAGTGAGCACATTAACACTGTTGGATGCCGACTCAGTTGTCCAGAGGTTAAGCGTTCGTGCGCAAGGCCGAAGTTCCTGGGTTCGGATCCTGCAAGAGTCAGGAGTCGTGGATACACACTGCTGATAAATCCTATACCAGGACGAAATGGCCATCTAATACTTTCAGGTTTCTACTGGTGGTCTAACAATCATTCATTCATAATTTCAGTGTATAAAAACAACGATCTCCATAATACTATAACATAAAATTGATGGTTACATAAGATACATCACTTATTTCTAAACACTGAAGGGTTGCTTTTAGATTCTGATTTTGTGAATAAAATATTCTCATACTCTGAACTGACGTATTTAATATATTTGTTGACTGATCAGCTGGCACACATTATTTATAATAAAGTAAGGTTATAAATTGTGATTTGACTCCCTAGTGATATTTTACTCGTCATGAAGTTTAAATGTTTCTGGCCCAGTTCTGTAAAACTTGTTGAGTGCATACTACTGATAAGAGTAAAACAACTATCTGAAGTTCCGTGGTTTCATTCAGTATAATGTTATTTGATAACTGAAATACTGTTAAATATATCAAGCTGTTAAAATTCTTCATATTTTTAATATTTTGATTAAAATAGAAACATTATACCAAGCGATTAAGGTGAAATACAACTTAACTGATCATTCACGAACCCAGTGCCATACGCTTCGAACGCCACTGAGTTATCTACTTAGATACTAAGCAGATAGCCCCTTGTTTGTGCGATGGGGTAAAGATTAATTCATTCGTATTGGTAATGTTAAGGATTGCAATCGATCAGTCCCTTTGGCATACGAGCATTTCTAGCGATGACATCTGGAGCGTAAGATAGTGGGTTTGAGTCCCGGAGGAATCATCAACTCTGAGATGCAGGTACATTCAGCTGACAAGCCCTAGATGAGGCGGAACGCGCGTCCTGGATGCCTGTGCTAACCATTATACACCTCTACTAATAGTGTCTCTGTTAGATTGTGTTGATGATTATATTAGAATGCTTTAATTATTTGCTAATCATAGAAATGAAATTGTTTTATTTTTCCAAAAATTCCTGTTTGTCCATAAATATTTTTTAAAGCCTGTTTTCAAACTAGCGATCGCTTCACAAGAAACATCTGAATGATTACTTTTATCGAAGAAAATAGGGACAAGACAATCACTCGTTTCTGAAATGACTATAAATAGTGTCAAAGATTTTTAAATTGATTTCAAAATTTCGCATATTCCATTGGTGATTTTCCTTTGCGTCAATGAGTGAAATGTTATCGTAAATACTTATTTCTCTGTCTTTTGAAATAATTTTTGTGACCAGTGCATTTCTGTTATTGCTCATCATTGCATTTATTTTACCTATACAACCTTTTCGCATTTTATACTTTAATCAGCTTACATTCAGTTAGTCGGGTAATATAACCGACCATAAAATTTATGAAATAAAATATTGTGGCAGGTAAAATGTTGATAGTTTTGACCGCTTTAAGCAACAATGCAAGCATGCTAGCGGTTTTCCTCCTGAAATTTTCTCAGGAGTGTCATTAGTTCTGATGGCCTGGTGTGTGGAGAAATCTCACCTCGGTAACAGAAGGCTTGACTGACTTTTTCAAACCTACATCACTTATGGCGTAGGAGAGATATCCCTTTACTAACCAAAGGACGACTGTATTGTGCAGCACATCACTCCATCCTACTTTATTGCTGTAAAGTATGGCCAGTAGGAGTAGAAGATATTCATAGATTACTGATATTCGATCATTGGTGTCATCGAAGTATCGCTCATGTATCCTGGGGCAACCGAATAAACAATGCCGTTGTTAGGAAATGCGTACTAAATAAGGTGGCAGACCAATTAATGAAGGCGTGAAACTTCGTTATTTGAGGTGGTTGAGACATAAGTTACGAATGCGCAACCACGGACTGCCTCGACGAGCAATGTCTTGTAGTGTAGGAGTAGGTTGGAAGAAAGATAGGGGTGGCCAAACCAAAACATGGCACAAATCCATGAAGTCACTGACAAGTGGACTGAGTCATGTTGGTAGATATAGACTACCAGGTCGCGGTTCGCAAGATGTTAGTAAACGATGGTTGGAGACCCTGAATGACATGGCTCAAAACTGCAGTTACGCAGATATATCCATTCTTTACTTACTCACTTACTTACTTAATTAGTTAATTACTTATGCGGCCTATGCTGTAGGCCGCTGACCAGTATTCTCCAACCTACTCTCCCTTTCCAGTTCTGTCAAATTTTTGTGCATTCTTCGTATGTCTGTTTCCATTACTTGGCGTAACCTGTTCCTTGACCTTCCTCTTTCACTTTGTCTTTGAGGATTCCACTGAAGTCTGATTTATTCTATCACGTAATAGGTTGTTGCTGATAGTGTCTGGCTAACGGATCCTCAGTATCCTGAGCCGACAACTGCTAATAAATACTTGTATTTTCTGGATGATAGCTTTTGTAGTTTTCAAAGTTTCCGCCGCATTCATTAGAACTGTCTCGAAATTTGTATTGCAAATCCTGATTTTGGTGTTTGTTGGTAGTTGGTTTGAGTTCCAGATGCTGTTCAATTGTAGAAATGCAGCCCTTGATTTGCCGGTCCCTGCCTTTACATCTGTATCGGATCTACCTTGATTGTCAATGATGCTGTCCAGAAACATAACAAATTTTACGTACTACAAGGCATCTAAATCAAGTGTCATTTGGTTGGCGCATGTTGTATTTTATCTGAGAATCTTGGTTGTGTGTTCCCGACGGTAGCCGCTACCTCGACGTGGTAGTCAGGCTTCCCTATCGTGATGACCCAACCGAGCTATATTGGCTGGGACATATGTTCTTGAAGTTTCTATCATGCAAGGCAGGTCGGTTGGAGAACGATAAGACTAAAAGTAGCTGCTCAATATCTAAGGGCAAAGTCTTACTGCTGACTGGAGAGGGGTGTGACAGCAGTAAGGAGTTTCCCTCGGACAACCGGCATCTGCAGTGATGCTGCCTTCTCACAAGAAAGGAAGGGTTAGAAAAGGTCGACCCTAAAAATGTCACACCTCACCCTACCTCACGGATTTCCGTCTCCGTCGGTAAGGGTGCCCACTAAGGGATTTCAAGAGAGGAGTTAATACTAAAAAACCCTTCATAAAAAGGCCGTGCATAACCAGCTGTCCGCTGGACTCTGCGGTCAACTTACTTTTCAGCTCCCTCAATAAAAAACCTTCCGCGGTGTGGGCAGCCGGGAAGTGACATCCGCCAAATCAGTCGAAATCAGATCCTTCCTACACCCCCTAATATCTCCCTTATCTCCACGACTAACTCTACTTACATTCCGTTATCTCACTACAACACTAGTGCAACTGATGCGAGTTCACGAAACGTCATTCCTGGTCTCCTGAAACCCCTCTCTAGACGACATGTTGGAGCTTTTAGTGTACGGACATTGTGTCAAATAGGGCAACAGGCTTCCTTAGCTAAGCCTTTAGAATCTCGTGCCATCGATGTATGCTGCGTCTCGGAATCGCGCACACAGGATCCTAGTAAAATTATTGATCTGATTTCACCTTGTCAAAATAAAGAAGCAACTCGATTTACTCTCCGTGTATCTGGAAGCCCTGATGCTGCTTCTCGGGGTATGGCATTGAGTCGTAGGGCAGAAATACCTCTCCTAGACTGGATCTCAGTAGATAGTCACTTGTGCGCTGTCCGACTGAACGGGACAGTAAGAATTCGGAAGGATAGGGACACTCGCTGTTGCTTCTTCGTCGTATCTGCCTACGCACCCACTGACTGCAGTTCAGACAAGGTGAAAGATGAGTTTTACAGAAGGCTTTCGGGCCTCCTCCAAAACAATCGGCGCTCTGATGTAGTAATACTGGCTGGTGACTTTAGTGCTCAAGTAGGTAGACTGAGTGAAAATAAAAGATACCTTTGTGGATCTTCTGGTGTCGCGGCTGATTGAACAGATAACGGTGACCGTTTGTTGCAGCTATGCTCAGATAACCGCCTATTCCTAGCAAGCACTAACTTTAGGCATAAGGAAAAACATCTATTGACATAGCGACCCCCAAAGCCGACTCAACGATGGACCCAACTAGATCACATCGCCATCAGCCACCGATGGAGAGGTTCAACAGAGGACTGTCGCTCGTTCTGCCGCACATGTTTAGATTCAGATCACACCCTAGTGCGAGCGCATATTTGTTTGAGGCTTACTGGACGTAGGAAAGACACCGTAAGGAAACCTCTCAGGGTTCTACCTAATGATAATAAAGCTAAGAGTATATTTCAGTAACAACTAGAAAGACACTCAGGCTACCATGTAAGCGATTCCCATCCGGAAGCAAGTTGGAATGACATTAAAAAGGCTGTGGAAACAGCAGTGATATATGCTAGTAAGGTAAACCATAAGGCTAGGAAGAAGCCGTGAGACTCCGTAGCATCTACCGAACTGATGGATGCTCGAAAACTCATCCCTCCTGGCTCCGAAAATGACGAAGAGCGGAGTCAGCTTAAGCGCAGGCTGATAAAAAGCCTACGCAATGGTCGAGAACATTGGTTGGTGGAGAAATTGAGAGAGATGGAAAAGGCAGCGGCGATAGGCGACAGTAGACAACTTTTCGGCCTTATCAAGAAGTCGGAAAAGGATGGGATTATTATTCATTCTTGATCCAGGAGACTGGATCGACGGTCAGAATACTTCAAGGAGTAGTTCAACTGACCTTCAGCCACAATTCGGTTACCCACGATTTCCAGACATCTTGATGAATCGCAAAACTGAATACCAAGTTGATGCAATTTCTTTGAAGTCTTAATGAAGTTGAAAGAGCTATAAGATAATCTAAGGCGAGGGCGAGCTGCAGAACCCGACAGATTGACTCCTGAAATTTTTAAGGATGGTGGTTTAGTTTTTGAAGCTAGATTGAGTGAGATCTTATGTAGAATCTGGGAACTGGACGTAATCCCATCTGACTGGTCTCATTCGTTGACTGTCCCAATCTACAAGAAAGGACAAAAGTTCTCTTTTGACAATCACAGGGGAGGAATTCTAACTTATATAGTTTCTAAATTGTTAGCCTCCATTATACTTAGACGCCTAACTAGAGCTCGTGAAGAGCAGACTAGTGAAAACCAGTCTGGTTTCAGACCTGGACGTGGCTCTATAGATCACATTATCACACTACGACAGGTCCTGGATTACAGACACACATTTAGGCGTCCAACAACAGTCGTCTTCCTGGACCTTAAGGCGGTATTTGACTCAGTGGATCATGAGGTTCTATGGCAGTGTCTGTCATTGAAAGGTGTACCAAAGAAGTACAACAACCTTATACAAGCTCTCTACTCGAATACCACTGGTTAAGTGAGAGCTTATGGTGAACTGTCATCTGAATTCTCTACATCAAGTGGTGTCCGCCAGCGATGTCCCCTATCTCCATTCTTGTTCAATTTTGTTATAGACAAGCTGCTAGATAAAACATTATCTTCGTCCGGCTTTTCAGGAGTTGACTTTCTACCAGGAAAATCGCTTACTGACCTAGAACACGCCGATGACATAGTTCTATTCGGTGAAGATGCTGACAAAATGCCGAGTCTTCTGACTATCCTAAGCAACAATGCAAGCATGTTCGGGATGCGGTTCTCACCCTCGAAACGCAAAATGTTGCTTCGAGATTGGGTTGCATCGGTACCTTAACTAGTGATAGGGAGTGAAGTAGTTGAACGTGTAGACCGCTCCACTTATCTGGGGAGTCTCATCAGTGCTGATGGTCTGGTGACTGACGAAATCTCATCTCGGATACAGAAGTCTCGATTGACCTTTGCCGACCTGCGGCACTAATGGCGTAGGCGAGATATCCGTGTGCTAACCAAAAGACGAGTGTACTGCTCAGTAGTTCGCTCCGTCCTACTTTATGGCTGTGAAACATGGCCAGTCAGAGTAGAGGATATTCGTAGGTTGCTGGTTTTCGACCATCGATGTTTTAGAAGCATTGCTCGTATATCCTGGGACACCCACCTGAGTGAGCGACGCTGTTATTAGGAAACGGGTGCTAGGTAAGAATGGCAGATCAATAGATGAAGTGGTGAAACTTCATCAGTTGAGGTGGTTGGGACATGTGTTACGTATGCCTAACCACCGACTGCCTCGACGAACTTTGTTTTGTAGTGTAGGAATAGGTTGGAAGAATGTTGGGGGTGGCCAAACCAAAACATGGCACAAATCCATGAAGTCACCTATATCTTTTCTTTTTAAGTTTATTTCACTAGATTCTACTTCTTGACTAATATCTTCGAATCCAAACCTCTCGGACTACAGCTAATAACTTTACTACCTCTACTACTGTTGAATTTGAATTGACAATTACATCTCTGTGTTAATGTTGTAAGGCAACATGAACTGATGTACATACAAAGTTCTATATTGCTATTGATTGACTGACATCTGTTGGTCCTTCACAAATCCGTGGTTGAAGTTTCTGAGATGGTGCAACTCAATGGCTCGATACGTTATCAGACATGGCTCGGAGTAGAACCCAGTGGCAGTCCAGCTGTAGTTTTTGCTTGCTTAATAAAAGTGAGAGGAACTTCTTAAATTGAACGAAATCTTTCTGAGTTTCTTTGCGTTAAGTGATCTGATTCTTCCACTTTTATTATTGCTATTTCATTACTTCACTCTCATACTTTAGTTCCTAATCATATTCACTTTCTTTCTCTATCTGTTCACACGCTCACCTAGTTCATTTATCCTAAAAGAATGCATATTTGACTTGGAAGTCCCTGAAACTATAAAAATTAGTACTGTTTTAGATTTCTCATTGATGATAAAACATTTTCGATTAAATTCTGTAGCTCTTCATAACAAATTCAGTCAGAAAGTTCAAACAATCCAAATCAGTTGCATGTATTACTTGAACCCAAGATTTCAAATGGAAGATTAGAAGCCAGTTAATC
The DNA here is from genome assembly GCA_944470395.2 of Schistosoma turkestanicum. Taxonomy (NCBI): domain Eukaryota; kingdom Metazoa; phylum Platyhelminthes; class Trematoda; order Strigeidida; family Schistosomatidae; genus Schistosoma; species Schistosoma turkestanicum. The sequence continues at coordinate 35,246,134 of OX103971.1, read as the reverse complement.
AAATTTATTTATTCTTATTTTCTAACCCTCAGACCATAATAATTTGAGGTATTCACCTTTTACCGAGGGCTGATCACAACAGACAATCACAAAGGCTGCGGACTGAAATGAATAACCAATCAAATCATTATAATGAAATTTTTAATAAGTCATATCTGTAACATTGTTCTTCTACCCTATGATTCATTTCCCTATCTCTGATTGGTTGAAATTTCCCCGATGTCTTAGTTCATAAAACCGTCACTGCTTTTGCATACTTCTTATCCAATATCAAAGTGAATATTTTGTGCTACCTATGCAGAAAATTAACGCACCGTATTTACAGGCACCTGAATTAAAAGACTACACATCGTTTATCCTTATACTGCAAACGATTGAAACATGTTTCAGTTCACTGAGCTTATTACATTACTCTTGCTTGCTTATTTGGTAATCCATAGTCAATACTAACCTGAACTGATTGAAATGATCAGCAAAGTCAGTTATAACAATTACAATCCCTAGTATCCACTGCTAGTCATAGTCCATAGTACAATAATTCATAAACATTTGTTACTTGGCTGTTAGGTTAGTTTACCGAGTCACTTAGGTGCAACTTTTAAGTATACCATAATGCATACAAAATATTTTACCAAATTCATGTCAGGAGATTAGCGACAACTATTCGAATATTGTTTATCTGTGTTTCATGTTGATTTGTACTTGTTAACAAGTGATCATCCTCTCTGTATTCACGTGGTATTTTGTCGGGATTCTGAAAGTCTTAAAGGAACTTAAGACAAATATATTTTCTGATCTCACGCACATATAAATGCTGCACTGTATAAAGATTTACCATTCTACTGGAGATCACTAATAACCAAACAGTCTAGAAATTCACTACCCAAATTTTCTTAATATAACATACGATATTCAGGATATTATTAATATGTATTCTGAACATTTATTATATACCGGTACTTTAGTTGGATGACATTCTGTTCTCTTAACTGACTTAGTTGTGGAGTTTTCCCATAAGGTTTGATTTGTCTATGTCGAAAGTGAAGTAGATATCAATGAATTACTCAAATCATGTGGTATAATTTCATTGAATATGTCCATGTGAAAAACAAATATTTTTTATTGTATTCAAATACATCAACTATTTCTCATTCGGCCCATAACGAGTTAAGTTTCATATTAAAAATTGAGCAGAAAGGGTATTTGATGTCTTAATGACTACAATAAAAGTTATGAGAATTTCAAATACACACTGAATGTTTCTCAATCGTTTTGATCCAATCAACTTGTGATATATATATATATATATTTATGTAGTCATGAGGTTGAAAATGTAATCGGGAAAACTTTTCAGATTACCTTAATCTAACCGAAAATAGAACAACAAAAGGATTTTGTTCTTTATAAAAAACGTATATTTACTGTCTATTCCAATGAGCCTTTCAGGTGACAATATTAAATTTTTTGATAATTTATGTACATGAAGCTACAATGCAATCAAGACAGTGGAAGCTAAAAATTTTAATTATCAACAAAATCTTTAAATTATTTATGAGAATACAAACAAAATGTCCGATCTATAGTTGTATACAAGTAGTCTATTTCTCCCATTGAAACTTTAACTAAGAGTAATGATTTAACTCCCTCTAGAACCACATAACTTTATGGGCTTATATACAGAAACTTTGTAATAGTCAATAGTTGTGAATTCTGACAAACGGTTTCATCTATTTACTTTTGTTTCAGTTTATATCTTGTAATTTAGTAATAATCAATCAAGGAATGTAGGAAAAGTGAAATGTACACTAAACTATTCCAATTAATTACTGCTAAGACCTTTGTCTAAATATAAATGATTATACTTCTGTTCAGAATTACTTTATCATCTAATCAACCCAAAAAATACTTAAAAAGTAAATAAATTCTATAAAACTGAAAGTATCAGCAGTGCGTGTAATTATAATAGTTAATATATTTTTTCAGTACATCAAACAGACACCTAATATCTGTACTCAATAAAAACCTATGTTACCATTTGTATTTTACATTAAATATCTTTAAAACACAATATAATACTGCTAATTTACATTAAAATTTGTAATAAATATCACAAGAATAATTAGCTAAATTTGATAGTTTTATCAGAGAATCAAGGTCACTGTCTTATTTCTCAATAAGATATAACAATTATAGTTAAGCTAATTAATATACATAGCTGTTTCATTGTTCTAACATTTCCTGTTTTACAAGAACAATGAGTAATGTAGGTTAATAGCTAATTGTAAATTACAACAACATTTTAAACAGTTTATTTTTTTCTGCAAATACTTCCTTTATTCGAAGTAAACGCCTAAATGTAATCGGAATAGAATAGGTTCATTTGGAGAGATCTGTGTAGTTGAAATTCATTGGATGCCTTTTCATTCTTCTTGATATTATTTTATATAAGTGAATGTCGGTATTCTTTGTATTGAAGAATTTATACTCATTAAACTTTCTCTTAGTTTTTTTCATGTAATTGTTGACGTTTACTAGCCTGATTTAACAAAGTATATGTGTGTCTGATCGGATTTACTCGTCTTCACCATAACAACCCGTAGATCTTCATCATACAGATGAACTGTTTTGTTCAATGGATGAATTCTCTCATTGTGAAGCTTGTATCAAAGGGTCAAAAGAGAAGTGTTTATTTCCGAACACACATTTCCGGTTCTGTTTCGGATTTTTTTTAACCCTTCCATTCCTTGGTTTGAGAAATATAAAAATATATTACTTTTAGATGGTAATCAATAAATTTAAAGGAATATTTGTAGACCTTTCTATATCATTCACTTCAAAATGCCTTTAGAATATTAATCAGTCAATCGATAGCAACGTATAACTTCGTACGTACGCACATCAGAGATGTAATTGTCAATTCGAATCCAATAATAGTAGACGTACAAAGGTATTAGCAGTAATAGGAGAGATTAGGGTTCAACGATCTTATGCGAGAAGCAGAATCTAGTGAAATAAACTTAAAAAGGAAAAGATAAGGTGATGAGGAGATAAAAAGTTTAGGAATCAAGCGAGCACAAGGAATGAATGCACCGGCACCATTGCTAACGGTTTTGAGCCATGTCGTTCAAGGTCTCTAACCATCGATTATTATCATCTCGCGGACCCCAACCACGTAGTTGACACCTACCAACATGACTCAGTCCACTCGTCAGTGACTTCATGGATTTGTGCCGTTTTGGTCTGGCCACCCCTAACTTTCTTCCAACCTATTCCTACACTACAAAACAAAGCTCGTCGAGGCAGTCGGTGGTTGAGCATCTGTAACACATGTCCCAACCACCTCAAGTAATGAAGTTTCATTACTTCATCTATTGATCTGCCATTCTTACATAGCACCCGTTACCTAATGAAAGCATTGCTCACTCGGTTGTCCCAGGATATTCGAGCAGTGCTTCGGAGACACCTATGATCGAAAACCAGTAATCTAAGTATATCCTCTACTTCGACTGTCCATGTTTCACAGCCATAAGTAGAGCGAACTACTGAGCAGCACACTCGTCCTTTGGTTAGCACACGGATATCTCGCCTGCGCCTTTAGAATAGGTTACTTGTTTTTATGAGTGTAGCTTTAGTTTGATACTTTTTCTAATGGTAGCTACTCGACGTGAATCGGGCAAAATGGATTAACTTGATGTATAGTTCATGGTTAAAAACCGTTTCCGGGACATCACATACGCTTTATTTTTCATAATGTCAATAAGTTAAATTCGTCTTCCTTAATGAAAACAGTTAACTTGAATGAAACCAGATTGTTATGTTTGTCGTTTATTAGTTATGATTCTCCAACTGAGAAATTCTTCGACCACTTCTTCACATTTTACTAATCTGTTGATCAAATGAATAGAGTTAACTGACTATTGCAACTTTCAACATCGAGTAAGCAACACACTGATCATTATCAGCAAAGTTGTACGTTGTCGGGTAAATGATATTAAACGGATGTAGATGTAGAAGGGAATATGTAGGAATTTCCATAACAGCTGACTTTTTTCACTGATTCATCCAACTGTGTTTCGGTGTTAACAACATCAGGATCTCTTTGGCTGCAATTGTCACTGAATGCATCAGTACACATGAATGCAAGTCACATACAGTCGATCAACAGGCCTAACATTGAGCCGTTGCTCAGTACAATGATAGTAATAATAATAATAATACGAAGAATAAGAACTACGTAGTCGGTTATCTGGCACTTTCATGTCAAATCATCAGTCTTGTAATTTTCTTGTCTAATCACAACTATGACCAAGTAGTTTTAGGGTCATACAAAGTTAACTGCTTCATGCATATATATATTATATATATATATATATTATATATATATTATTATATATATATATATTATATATATATATATATTATATATATATATATATATTATATATATGCATATATATATATATATATATATATATATATATATATAGTTTCATCATATTTATTCCCTTTCATTTCTGAGGAACCGATAACGATATATTCTCTTTTTGTCATTCTACCTTTGTACAAAAAGAAATAACATTAGTCAACAAATACAAACATGATATTTTTAAAGCAAACATACAACAGTAGTATGACAATCTCATTAGGAAATAAACATTTTACAATAATTATTAGAGAATATAACGATGACCTAAAAAATGAAAAAAATGTATGTATATAATCTTATCCAGTTTATGAAATGATGTTAAATAAAAAAGTTAACAAGTTTAATTGTTTTAGTCACATGGCATTTTTGTCAGTAAAAAAGACTGCTACTAGTTATTATTTTTATTATTGTATTGGTTAGTCTGTTGAAGATAACATACATGTTCGGAAATATGTACACTGAATTATCTCTATAACACGTGGCTCGATTATTTTGAAACAAATGTTTCATTGTATGATACACTTTTATACAGTCATTCAGTTATTTTGAATGATAACATGTTAAATACAAATTTAAGGGACAAATAAGTTTGATGATATAACAAGCATTTTAAACGAAGTGGACATGAGTGGGTAACTGATATTTGATGATAACAAACTTAGTTGTGTATAAGGATAACATTGTACGAATAGTGCCGAAATTAATTAGAAATGATAACGAGATTGGTAAGGCTACGAAACTTGATCGACTACAGTGGTTACGCAATGTTATAAACCAGTTTATTCATTGTATTCACTAAAGCATTGTGCCAGTTGGTATTGAGGTTGGTTAGAAAAAATACTAGGCAACAGACAAATCAAATAAATTACTGACTGAGAGTTTGCGCCATCTCGCGAGATGCAAAGTTGCAGATTGAGATTTTAATGACTCAAGACCTTGGGTGACATGTAGGATTGAATGGAGTAAAATCATTCATTTCTTATCTTTAATTAGGTTTTTGATACTATTTTATATAGTCACTTCCCAATTTAATCGGTCAATTTCCAGGTCAAATTCTTTATGATTATTTTCCATCATCATTAATGTTGTGATTGTGACTATGAATTTTTACTGAGTTAATACTCTCTCTCCCTCTCTCTCTCTCTCTATGCGTTAATCTAAAGGATTGCATATTCGACTTATAAGTATTGATTAGAAGTTCTAGGTTATTTATGTCTGATTGGATTTAGCTCAAAATTATTTTATGGATACTTTCAAAAATTCATTCCTAAATCAATCAATCAGCCGTTGGAATTATCAACACATCAAATAGCTTTCTAATATTAGTTTACATTTTTCCGATTGAATAAACGTGGATTGTTAAACTGAAACTACGAATCAGTGCACCTTTCTAATATCCATGTCTTTCGTTGATGTTTATTTGGTGTGTCCCATACACTGAAAATAGTATCTCAGTTTGATTTCATGTATTTATTTATAAAAATGAAATAGCATGTCAAAGAATCTGTTTGATGAGTAAAAAGTAACGAGAGAATGAAATTTTCGGGCAGAGTTTTGGAGGTTTGTGTTTTTACACATTTGAAATCATCAATCAATCATTGTTAGACCATCATTAGAAACCTGGAAGCACTGGACGGCCATTTCGTCCTGATATGGGAGTTCAACCCTGTCAGGTGTAGGCAGTAACTACCAAAGACAAATGGGTGAGGTGGCGCAATATCCCTAGATCAATCAGAGTTAGACATTAACACCGTTGGATGCCGGCCCAGTGGTCCGATGGTTAGGCGTTTGTGCACAATACCGAAGGTCCCGTGTTCGAATCCTGTGAGATGCAGGAGTTGTGGATGCGCACTTCTGATGAGTCCCATACCAGGACGAAACGGCCGTCCAGTGCTTCCAGGTTTCTAATGGTGGTCTAACAATGATTGATTGATGAGTTCAAATGTGTAAGAGTGAAGTCTATCAGAACAATACAATTCCTACATCGATTAATCTTAGTGAATTAATTTTTTTTCCAGAATATGATATTCAAATTGTGGATTATGGAATAGCTGATATCAATACATGAATTGTGCCATTACGTTGACACTAAAAACATGGGTTTTTAAGCACACCATCAATTAAATAAAGTGTTAATATTAGAAATCTGTGTTATAGTGGACAGTCAGTGTTTTATTAATAATATCGGACAGATATTTAGATATTTAAAAATTAATTTTGGCATTGGATTAATTAAAATGTACAAATAATTTAATGTTTAATTTAAATAGCTGCAATTCAATTTTAAAAAATGACTTTCCTCTACACGATCAGAATACTAAGACTTTTAAATGTTCCCATTTCTTGCTACTATTAATGACTGACTAAGTCAGAGAATCAAGAAATGCTATAACTGTGGTCAGAATATTGATAACTTTCTTGGGTAATAAAAATACAACTTGCTGATACAAAAACTTAATTGAGATCATATTATCATAAAGACTATTAGATCGAATCGGAAAGAAATAATTCAAAAGTTAACTTCACAAAAATACTTTTTATGGCATTGCTTATATCTTAAATGCAAAAAACTTACCTATGAGTGATATATTTTTTCCTGCTTTTGGAACGAACTATAAAATAATCGTAAAAAAACTTCTGCAATCGATTGTATTATCAATATTGTTCATCATATCAAATGAACAGTTTTTAGTATAAGTTAAAGTCGATTAGTGCCTATTAGGAGAAGTTCTATTTTGTATTCGTCAGCTGGATATAGTAGCATTCTAATTTCAATGTTCACATTGAGATTCAGACCCAATACTTTCTAATACTTTTCCTATGAGCAATCGAATTGCGCATTCTACTGTCAGTCACTATTTAATTTCAATCAACAACTCATGACTAAATGGAAATATGAACATTCATCTATTCCAGTTGAGTCTGACCAATTGCGGTTTTTTTTAACATTAGCAGTTAGAAAATACACATAGTTACAAATAAGTTAAGTGTTAAAGTATTAACTTTAATGGTTTTCTAAATGATATAAATTCCTACTGAAAAAAGTGTTAAAAATAGGATGCATTATTATAAACTATCTTACTATCTTAATCACAAGTTATAATAATAATAATTACTTAATAGACACATAAACGCCTTCAGTTTCTCACACCTCCACTGACAGTTCATTTCATTTCCGTTGCGTTAAATTACGTTATGAAAAATTTTCCAACTTTTGTTGCAGCTACTTCAAGGCTTTAAAAACACACACATTACAACCTAAGAAAGTGAGGAAAATTTTCTCTTCTCATTATTATTAATTAAGTGATAAGAATAAACTTGAACAAAAATTTATGGATAAATACTGAATAGGGTCAGTAAAATAAATGATACAACAAGAAATGGCTGACTAAATAATCTAAAAATCGAAAACTCGAATCAACTCAATCAACTTTTAATTCATACTAATTATGTACTTAACTATGAAATTGAAATATGAAAAAAAGAAAAACGATTTCCATAATCATTTACGACAATGTATACAAATGACATTCAATAATTCTTATCACCATTAATAATGTCTATAATTATTTAATGTGATAACAACTATAAATAATTATTTTGTCGGATTTCTTTTTAAAAATCAGAAAAAAACGAAATAGAGATTATTTCAGTGTTAATATATCCTCCTTCTTGCTTTTACAACTCCTATAATTCGGAGCCAAATGATAAACAAATTTATCTTAAGAAAATAATTAACTAGTCGAATTGACAAAATGACCCTAACCTTAAATCTGAATCGATGTTATTTTCACGTTAATCTTTATCATCTAGAGTTGACGAAATATATGCAGTAATACAATACATTGCCAAATGGACATTGCGGAGAAAAAAAAGCTGTATTCCAGCTATACTGACTTTTTGTTTTAAAGAATTATTAAAACTTTTAGCAAGGCTAAAATGATCAATGAAGTAGCTAAATGACTAAAACTATGCATTGAACAATTTTGTTTAGTTATTTTGGGACTCGCTAGGAGTGTTGTTTATGCATTACTGCGATAAGCAATCGAACCAAAAATCATCAAGCTCATTGTAGACCGTAATATACTTCAAATACTGAATCGTAATTATAGAGCCTATATATTTTAGTGGTTGGAGCATTTAGAATGTAATTCATTTTTTATGGTAAGTCAGAGGCCAGTAATTAGTTTATTAATGCCAGTTTGGCTGACTTGATAAACTGAGGCGGGATTCGAAGAAATTAGGTTCGGTTGTACACGTGTGAGTTCTTCAGTGTGGATTGCAGTGAAATATGTTTCAAAATGCCTTACGTTTCAATATTTGCTCAGATAAAATCAGTTTTTAGTAAAAATTACAATCAAATGATGCAAAATGTTTAAAAAACCACAATTTTTTACTGATTTGTAAATGATCAACAACTCAAAGAGTTAATTTATAATCAAAACAATTTTTACATAACCTTCATGAAAAAAATTCATTGCAGAAGTAGAATAGAATGTCAAGAATTAACAATTTCATGTTAAATTGTAAAAATACCGAGTAGTTTTTTGCGTAATAAACATACAAGTCTCTAGCTAAATATTTGATACTCAATAATAACATTGAGTTCCATTTAGTCTAGAATTAGAATTTTGTATACATAATCATGAAGCGCTTGTCGAGCAGAGTAAAGATTTTCTTATTTTTTGGAAAGATAAAAATTTTAAAACTAGGCAAAGTTAATCACATTGAAATCCTATTCATAATTTAAGAATTGCTTTATTCTTCTACTGTGAGCAAAGTCCTGTATTAGGTATAAAATGTCATTTCCTAAATCTGTAAGTTAATCAAGTAGATTACAGGAAATCAGTGTCATATTTGTGTTGATTAGATTGTAATATGATCACTGGTTAAAGTAACTAGGTATGGAGCGCATTATTTTTTGATGTTAGCTGACCATCGCTCATAGGTATGATGCATTTAAAATCTTCTGGGGATCTGATCATCAATAAGGATTAGGCAAAAACAACACCAGCCACCGCTAAGTGATCAATCAATGAAAAAAGTTTTTCTTATAGGTGTTTATTTTTGGTTTTAACACCTCAGTGATAACATCTCCGGATACGAAATTGGGAGACACACGACGGAATACTGTAGTTCCTTTGATTTTCCAAATACATCTTATTAATGTGTCCAAACTAGCACAAATCCATTGAAGGGTTCCCTGTCACATTAACTTACAGATGATTACCAACTTAGTTTGAGTAATCGATATTCTACTATGAAGAATAACCAGAAAAGCGAATTGAATACACATTATTATTGCATATGAAATGTGTACTAATTTATATGATTGTTACATAAGTTAGTCGCAGATGGAAATGCTTTCGGTTTCGTCTTTTATGTTTTTCAAACATGCGTCAATTTCTTGTTGAGATCTACCTCCCACCCGTAGGTCATATTTAATATTCGATGTAGTGAAAGATATCTAATTTTTTTATTTGTAACTAATAAATTATAATAGATAACAATATTGATTAATATGACTTACTCAGTTTATTATACTTTAATTCGATGGTAAACAAATATTAAGAATTTTTAGTTCAGAATAGCAAATTAATTGTTATTTAATACAACAGTTATGGGATATTAAACTAATTTTTGCAGCATCTGAAACTGTTTCAATGTGTCAGTCAGTAATAAATATTTCCCTTTTACATTCAAAAAACTCACCTGTTTATATGTTCAACTTTTACTTGAATACAATTTCGACTTTATCATTTTTGCTTTATTTAAACAATAATAAACCATGAAAATTATAAATATTAAATACAGTTAGCCAATATGGATATGCAGGTGGACAAATAAATTTTACTCTACGTTAAACTGTATTATATTATCAAATATATCGTTCACTTATATTCGAGTCTATGAGTAGAATTATATTAGATCATCAACAAGAGATCAAATTATCTTTTTTCCTTTAACATTAGACAATCGTGAGTTCGTCTTGCTTCATTCTTTCTCTAATGTATTTTTCTTTCTACCAATAGGATTATTTTAAATTACTTTTTCATTGAAATATCCATGTCAATCATTGGAATAAAAATTAAGTTAACCAAATGAAATTTACTTTGTGTAAACTTTCATAAGGAAATATTATAACATTCAGTCATAACTGAACAAGCAAGTTCACAAAATCGAATTCAAGAAAAATTGGTTTAAGTTCATAGTTTACTTTACAGAATGATTTTAGTTAGATAACCACTATTGGACATCTGTTTTGTACTTATATAAGACCACTGGAGTACTCGGAAGGTGTGACTGGCGGAGCAAAACTATTTAGGACGTAAGGCTTACCTTCCAAAGACTTTAGAAAATGGTTACATTCTGTTACAAATTGATTGGAGTTAGAAATGTAAATCATTCTATATTGGTTCGGTGATCTGAAAGTTAAGGGTTGCCCCGAAATCTGATCTGGGACCTGATATACAGTAGGATTGTCGAAGCTCAGAATAAATAAGTGTATAATAAACCTCTTATTTCGCGATTCAGTAATTACACCTTTCCTTATTATCCTTGCTTATAAAACGGTATTCGAATATGAATTTTTTGGAATAGTCTTACGATCCGCAATTTTTTGTAACTTTAATATAAGTGCGTAGAAAAATTATTACTGTCAAATGCTTAGTTATATTTTGTGGAAATAAATGTGAAAATATCATACAGAAAAATATACTATAAGATACGTAATTACAAAATTAAAAAAACTCAAAATCACAAATAAATGTTTGATCCTTCACTACCGATTACTTAGTTATTTAGGAAATAAGTCATACATCATAAGTTCATTTGAGAAAATAATTAAAAAGATGATATCCAGTTTATTTTTTGTGATTTAGATACACAAACCATGTATATATTTCTCATCTCATTGTCTTAAGCATAATTTTTATTAATCTACCATAAACTAAATAAACTGAATTTCGGTTATTTTTCTCTCACAATGACATATTACTAAGGATTATTGCTGAAAAATCTTTCATAATATTCCTTTACTTCAAGTTGATTTTACCAATTAACTAACCTCTTGAATAATTTTATGAAGTAATATAATTCAATATCGAAGGTATTAAATTGTTTATTACTACTACTAATCAAGAAAAGATACCTACCATTTTGACATTCCATAATTAAATAAAAGTTTAAGTTGATTTATAAAACTTAAGTGGGTTTTAAATGTAAATTAAAACAAACCAAATCGTAATTATACTTTTCTGTTACTATGATGAAAAGAATAAATTTTGTCAATAGTAATATAAAACACATATCAAGTTGACTAAATGTTATATTTGTATTTTTCAAGAATGATCACACTTTATTCGGTTGTATGAAGAGCTTAAATTGTTACTTTATAGTTACTTTGATTAAAAGATGATTAGTATAACACATTAATCCCCATTGAAATACTAAATAAAAATATCTTGAAGTTATGTGAACAAACAATTTATTGACTTTAAAGATTTAAGGAGATCTGGTTTCGTTTAGAAACAGTATTTATCTTAAAATGATATCTATTGAAAAAGCTGTTGATTATTTGAAAGTGTGAAATAACTAGTTTGGTATGGCTTAGTGCTTCTCGCTACTGACTGTACTAAACCCATATAAATCTTTATGGCGTAATGAGTTTACTAGTAGTAGTAATAATTATAACCATATGATTTACGCTACATTTCAGAAGACCCTTTCGATTTACATGATTCTTCACCGTTTTTTACAGCATAGTTTTGTGTGTTCAACAGAATTATATTTGTGACATCTTAATATTCTTGAAAGTTTGACGGTTTCTCGCAATGTATGTTTTGACTCAACATGAATTCATTTGCCAAACATATTTGTTGGCAAAATTACAATAACAAGATACCCAAAACGTAGGAGCTAACATTTTGTGACCAAAATAAATTACAGAAGATATCATCTTTCAATAATCTTCAAACACTGGTGTCATAGAATCATTGTACACATTAGTGTCAGAATGATAACCAGTCTTCTTTACGTTTAGGTAATTATTCTTTATTTATTAACGACAGAAATCCAAATTGGCTTATTTAGAATTTTTGACAATCACTTAATTGTATAAATCAAAGCAATATTCTAATCTATAATAAACAATATGAGTTTTCTAAATAACCACCCTTCTGTAGAAAATTTTTGTTCGAATACTATAACATTGTTCTGAAGAAATTTCATGCGGATTTCTGTTTTCGCTTCACGCTAAACATTCACACTTGAATCAAGTATAAAAAATGATTTCGTTGACTCTATCATCTGTTTATCAAAGAAGATAGACAAAAGCACTGGTTTTATACTGATCATATAATTGGTCACTTGTTCTAGCGAGGACAAATATGGCGCAGTTAGGTGAGAAGAACAAATCATATTAAATAGAGGGTGAACATAGTTTGCATTGATAAAGTTGTGATTTATTCGTTAAAACAGATATGAATAAAGACTTTAAACAAAAAACGGCGATTGATCCTTCTAAAACACTATTATACCTTGATTTCAGATGAGATTTATTGATTTATTTTATCAAAATGTTCCTGAACAGATTAAATACAATCATTTTGTGATTTAAAATTCAGGACAGTGATACTACTTTTCGCACATTTAAGATTTAGTAAACTTTACCTAGTTGTTAGATACCTTTATTCATTCCCTACAAATTAGTACTATATTAGAGAAACTAATACATTTTATTGGAGATCTGTCATCTTTACTTGAAGTTCTATATGTATTCCGGAGTATCCTTGTAGTGTATATTTCAACTAATGGACACCCAGTTACATAATGATTTCATTCAGTGATATATTAAGCTACTTGTATCCTAAAATATAAACCATTTTAATCACTTTAAAGCAAAATAACGTTCAAAATCTGCAAAACTATGAGTACCAAAAAATGTTATATGGCGGTTAATATTCATCTGCTGAGTACAAGTTTCACATCAAATCATTTGCTCAAACATATAAACATATAACAACAACTGAACTGACGTTCTGAATGAAATATTAGTCAGAGAAGTTTGGTATAAAATGATCTAAGATGCATGTGCCATTCACCCTTTAAATGAATTTGTTTCATGAAAACACTTGATGAATCTCCATTTCATAATTTATTATATGTTATAAAATCACATTTGGAGTTTTAATTCATGTTTCTCTAAAACTTGCATCCAGTCAACTGTAACAGCAAACAAAATACTAAACTTATCTAAATTTCTTAATGGTGCAGACTATTTAATTAGTTTAGATGCTAATTGAATTAGAAAGCAATAAGCTTTTAGAGAATAGCAACTTCAAACTTGTTCGTCGGTGACACAGATCATTACTATTTAAATTACTAATCAATTCTTTAAGAATTGTGAAGAGTAATATAAAAGAAAAGCAAATATTTCACTTAAAAATCACAACAGTCATTTAAACTGTAGTTAAAATAATAATAATAGTGAAATAAATATCGCTTCTCGGCTCAGTGAGCTAAGATCATTTGTAGTATAGTATGAGAGTTTAGGGTGTTGAAGCCTTGTTTAACGGAAGCGAGAGATACAAGTGCATTAAAATTCTTATTTGCGAATATTGCTCTTAAGAGCAAGAGTTTATTAGTGGCAATATGGAATCAATGTTTGTGAAATACCATGTTGTTTGTCGACTGATAACTTGAGTTTAGGCCAATAAGGTCAACAAAAGTGACGCAATCACACGTATGTTGCTTGAAGTCCAAGTCCTTTCAATCGGGATCATAGTTCGCACTCATTTACAGCATTTTCAAAACAATCTTCAAAGCTGTATGTGTGACGTTAAAAAATGTCAGTGCTTTAGCATTTAGTATTCCATACTAAACCAGGAAACTTACGACCTGTCAGATTCATTCGGAATAATTTACATCAAATATCAATATATTTAGTTTGACAGTGAACTGTCGCTAACACGTAGCTTTGAGTACTTGAAATATTCGTGAAATCTCTCTCACTGTGTAGAAGCTAACTAGTATATTTGCGTTAAACTATTGAAGGTTCTAATCTCCAGATTTTTAGATTAAATATTTCCTACTATTACGATGTTTGTGGTTTGAATACCGCTAATAACAGTCAGCCTCATAAAATGTACTCGTTTTGAAGCAACTTTTTAATATTTATCTGTTTTTAAAAGTGCTTTATAAATAAATTATCTGATACATATTTTACCAAGTCAACTTTCATATTGATTAGAACACCAAACAATCTGTAATATCTTTCTGTGATAATTAATTTTATATTATCCAGCTAGTTGCTCATGATCCGGACAGTACATCCAAACTGACATATTCAATGGCTTCTTCATTAGAATATCAAGTGATGTCAAATACATTCCATATTGAAGCTGATGGACATGTTAGATTGCGTAGTAGTTTAGATTATGAGTTACGTCATATTTATTCAATACCAGTTGAAGTTACTGATGGAGAATTTTCTGCTCGTACTACTTTAAATGTTCAAGTAGTAGATGTTAATGATGAACCACCAGCATTTGAATTAAATCCAAAGCAATTAATCGCTGATGAAAATTCTCCACCTGGAAAATTAATTGGACGAGTAAGTATTTCTTTATCCTATATAAACTATTATTTAGCTTATATTACTAATTATAAAAATAATACTATAAGTTGATCAATAGTTCAAGTGTATTAGGATTGCTATTAGATAATGACAACTATTGTATAAAATGCCGGAAAGTTTTGGATATTCAATGAACTAGGTATTATGTATTGAACAGTTTGATATTAGACACAAATATCTATTTTCTCTGTTGCACATTTAATGACTGTTTAGTTATTTTGTGATCGTGAATAAAAGTTGTTCTCAAATAACACAGATATGTAGTCAGTCATCAGACTTCGATGAAAATATAACATTGAGTGTATTAGTAATATTTTACAAAGTGAGAGGACAGTTTGAACCATCTGCCTTTTGTAGATTTGTGTGAGGGCTCATAATACTGGTATGACCTTATATGTACGAGATGTTCAGTTGCATTCTAGTATGTCATTTTGATGAATGCAGACTCGAAATGGAAAAAGTAAATTAGTTCACACAAGAGAAATACATTTTGCGATGCATGTAAGTAGCAGACTAATATTTTTTGGAATTTCCATTCACTAAATGAAGACTTATACACTCATCAAAACGTTTAGTTTAGGGAATACGATTATATGTATTTAAATGCCATAAAAACAACTTAAAGTGATGATATCATGCAATTGTCTATTGGACGCTGATTTTCAACCTGATATTGTGGCTTACAATTTGTGGTCAAACAGCCTTTTAAGTTACTTTGTACAATCAGACGATTTATTTTTATCGCTTTGATTTAGTATATAAAATGTTTCCTGTCACAAACTTCAAATTTTAGGTGAGAATACGTGATCCTGATAGTCCTAGTGTAAATGGACTTGTAGAATGTTCAGAGCCACCAGGATTGGTCCGCCGTCAGGCACTTCATTTCTTACCCGATCCAACTGTCAATCCAAGTGCAGAAGTTTACGATTTGACTACCCGGATAGTGCTTGACAGAGAAGATCCTGAGAATCCTATACCAGGTCATCTAATCATATATTTAATTTGTTCAGATGGTGCTTCAAGAGCTGGTGGAATGATATCACAAAACTCTGATAATAAAGTACGTTTAACATCAACTATGACAGCAACCTTATCTATACGAGATGTAAATGATCATAAGCCAATTTTTGAACAGTCTATTTATCATATGTCAATCCAAGAAAATAATCCTATTGGTGAAAAAGTTGTTCAAGTAAGTAAAATAATATGGGAGTTTTTCTCACATAATCATTTGTTTATTTTTTATCTGTTATTAGTTCTGTAGATAGATAATAATATTTATCAAAACAACCAGAGACTATTCTCTACATAACCTGTTATGAGAAAAAACTTCTCCTTCATTAGTAAATGAGATTAAAACGTGATCCCTATAATTAATTCCAATAATTTGTAGTTTTAAAAAAGGCGTACTTTTCTCAGATTAACTTATTTACCATCGACCTAGATATAAAGTTAAATCTTAGAATCTCAAAAAGTATCCTCTAATATTCTCAGTCGAAACGTAGATAGATGAACGAGCGCCATTAGTTTTTATGTATAATAATTTTAAAATTCAAAAAATCAATTAATCTACTCCTGTCTCATTTACTACAACTTTTCATATCATTTTCATGATATGTTATTCTGTAGGAATTCTGTCAAAAATTAATGCAAAATGTAAAATAACTAGGATTACTGATCATTTATACTACTTATCAATGCTAATACAAGTAGTTTCCCCATATAGTATTACATTCACTAGACAAACATATATGATCATACACAAAGCTTATAATTATGTAATAGGAGACATCGGTATAAGTACAAAGCAAGATTCAAGCTTTTAGGTCTTATGTGATTTGCTGGGACAAAAATGAAACTTATCTCTAGGAGAAGCATTCATCTTTGTGATTCGGTTTTAAAGTAATAATTCAATAGTTTTGAAATGATCGAAATTTGTAGCTCATAGAAATTATTCAATATCTGTTTGATGTAAAATGGTTAACATACGCTCGATGCTATCGTATAAGCATTCCAAAAAGTAACTTTCTGTTCTTTACGCTACAACATCTTGGGTGAATTCACTATAGTTCATGACTGAGAGTCGTTATATCAGATATCACGTGGTCGAAGGCGGTCGATATGAAGCCTTAAATTTCAATTTCTCGAAAGTTGTTAAATGCTAGGAAGCTATATCTGTGACCTTCGTGGAGCTGATACAATCCGTCTAATGAGAA
Organism: Schistosoma turkestanicum; assembly: GCA_944470395.2. Classification (NCBI taxonomy): domain Eukaryota; kingdom Metazoa; phylum Platyhelminthes; class Trematoda; order Strigeidida; family Schistosomatidae; genus Schistosoma; species Schistosoma turkestanicum. The sequence goes on along the minus strand of OX103971.1, from coordinate 35,228,856 downwards.
AATGAAATGCCCATTATCACCAAGAAGTTATTATTGGGCTTTTGAGATTTCAAGTAACCACGTGCAAATATTTCTTGCTGATAAATACCATTTAACATGTAATCTATGTTCGAGCCCTCCCGTAGATTATCTCCAACCGGGTAGTGCCAAAACATTATCTACTTGACTTCTGGTCACTTAGTTTACTGGTTGGAATTGAAATTGTTAGATATAATTTGATCAGACATGCAGGATGTTGATATCCCGAAAAATTCAAGCTTTCTTATCTACCATAATATAATCTTATTGAATTACAGTTTGACTAATTTCAGATGTAAGTTTATTTATTCTGATTTACCGCTATTAAAATCATTACTCACATAAGAAGAATAATTTTATATCTTTATTCTTGAAAGATTAGAGCTCATGATTCAGATGAAGGAGAAAATGCTAGAATCACCTATTCTCTATTGGATAGAGCTAACTTCAAAGTGGATTCTTTAACAGGTTGGATTACTCCAAATGTTATGTTTGATCGTGAAACACGTGATTCATATCAAGTAAGTTAGTTAATTAGAAATACAATGTTTAATTTGGCTTACAATTAAATTTTCACAATGAAAGGGGGATTCGATATGGTTGAAAAAAACCTAATTAAATTCATATATCGATAAAAAAGTTTACTGTACTGACTAAATAACATAAAATAATAATAGAAGTTAATATTTGATATATTTGACGAAATTCCTTGCTCCAATCAATATGTATTAAAAGAGACAATCTTGGATATATCCTAGTTTATGAATTTAAACTTTCTAACCACTAACTGACTTTATTCTATAAAGCTAATATTAATTTTAGTCAAATTTAGATATTTCCTTTTGCAGATCTAACTTAATAATTACATGCTACTGAATAAGTTGTTTGTAAAGTAGTATTAATTTTATCACAGTTGAGAAATTTTACTGTATACAGATCAATTCGGTTATTACATAGGCAGTATGTATAATGTGATTAAGAATGAAGCCCTACTTATATGTTACCACAAGTTTTTTTGTAGTAACCCCGTTGTAACTATGAGGTTAACTTCTCAGTTTTATCTAACCAAACCATATAAACACTGACAGACCATCATACCTTTAACCGCATTTTATTTCATTAGTTTGTAAATATTGTATTCAATCATAAAATGATGTATAGTATTGGATAATAATGACTGTCATTTGAACAAGGAAATACGTAGAAATATCCTAAAATAGTATCATGATTACTTTAAGCCATTGTATATGATACTATGTGAAGTGATGATTCAACATCGAACCACCTATTTTGGTTTGGGCAACTGAGTAGTACCAATAATCTAGACACTTGGAGTGTAGTTCAAAGTCAAGTACACAAATCTAAAACCTGGTAATCAGCTAAGCGGATTTAGAATATAACATTGAAAATCAATAATCCAATCTCAATATCTCTGTAAAACTGAAGAGAGAGAGGTTTTGGTTCACTAACTACAAAGTACACTGGATGTTTCAATTATGCTACTGCGAAAATTTCAAGTTTCATATCTTTCATCAGTTGTTCTGTTGACCCTGATTTAAGTTTTGCACTAGATATTAGGGATAGAGAGCTCTATATGTGACCATAATTTCCTGAAAAAGTTTTACTTTAAAGTGATAAACATAATAATGACCCTATTCAAGTAAGTAAGGACTTCTGAATCTAAATTTTTGCAAACAAGCAACTTAATCGATTTTTTGACTGTGAAGACTAGAAAATAGTATAATAGTTTTTACAATGGTAATTACTTATCATTTATCTTCAAACGTGAATATTTCAAATTTTTCACTGTTATGGGAGAATAGATATTGTAGAGCACTTAAATTACACTGCACATTTGTGAATTTCAATGCACTCAAGTGACGTCACATCAACAGTAAATAAAGAAGATATTTTGGCAATGATAGTATCTTCGTTTGAGTTTTGCACTATGTAACATTGTAACAATATACAGACTTCAGAGAAAAATGAAATTAATAGAAATTAGTTTTTTTAGGATTTATCCGAAACTGTAAAAACCTACTGCAGCATTTTCATAGCAGACCATGCTTGTCAATGAAAAACCATACAGTCCAGTTGTATGAAATACTGTTACCAATTATCGACCAGTGATAATCCCTGATTTCGGTTACTGCATTGTATAATGCAATTAGCCTTAACTGCTTCAGTCTTTAAATACTCTACACGCGCCACAACTTTGCATTAAAACTTTGAACAAACTATCATGAATATATAAATATACTACCAGAGAGTACATCATTATTATTTACTTATACATATTTCAGTTATGTGTATTTTGTGTGTTGTTAGTGACTTTTTGTAGGGGAGTCCCTTACTGATATGAAATATCGTTTCATATCTCTTTAACGCTTCTGCAACATTTTCTTAGTCATAACTAATTCATGTTTTGTAACCAAAAAAACCATTCTTTAGAGAAAAAAAATAACATCCTTATCATTATTGTTGAACATAAATCAAAAACTTCATTTTAAAATTTAGAAAAAATTCAATCAACATGTGAAATGTTGTTAAAAGAAATTGACAATTTAATTAATTTTTAAGAGATATTTATTATCTTTACTAAATAACTCATTATATTTCATTTCTATCCGTTAAAATAAACAAGATTCGTGTTTTATTATTTTGTTTCTACATGTAGTTTTTTTTGGGACAATTTTTCTTTGTAAGTTCATCAACTAAACAGAGCGACAACTGGTATATTTCATGTAAAGTAATAACAATTAGTTCATCTATGATGTATAGTTTTACCCAGTGTACAATTAAAGAAATTGTAAAATACTAATTAGTCAATAAACAAATTAGTTGAACAGAGTTCAATGGTCAGAAAAAAAATTGAAGAAAAAGTTTTTCTTTACACTGTTAATGTTCACTCGGAAGACATTTTAACAAACTTTGATGAGCTAACTAACCCACGGTAGATTTAGAATGTTAGGATGTTAATTTAAGCGTTAATTATAAAGAGAGTAAGTTCACAGATACCTATAGTTGCCAACCGAGGACCTTAAACATGAAAGTGTAATTCATAATTTTCTTTTTGTTCAGATTAAATTATGTTCTGGTCATTATAGAGTTTGAATAATTTTTTTTTGTCATAAAACGTCCTCTGACTTAATATTAAACTCATACAGAATGCCACGTATTCCAAAGAAACATAGATGATACTGTTACTTTTTGAACTTATTTGACAACTTAAACCCCAAGGTGTCGAAGTGTTATTATTATACTTTTTCCAAACAATCTGAATGAAGTTCGGTATTATTAAGATGTGTTTGTGGTAGCAGTGACCCTATGAGTGGATACACACATTACGAAATAGCTTTGATTAAACAGTTATCAGAAAAACTAGCTTCAAGAAGAATTTTTGAATTTGAAGAAAGAATTTGTAAACAACACAGTTCGAAATGTAGTGATTTAAAGCAATATTGTCGGCGACATCGAGTTTACTGAATTCGAAACTTGGACTACTGGAAACAGTGGCAAGCGGTTCAGAATGAAGACTGGATTTCTGGGTTTGAACACAGGGTGCTTCTTATTACCTATTTAGAATAAAACAACTTTCCACATATTCCTTGTTGTCTGATAAGCTAAAACTAGATTGTAATGTAAATCGTATATAAAACAATAGCGATATTGTAGTACTTTATTTGTTGACTGCATTTTCTATCTTTTATTGAATCATTTTAACTCATAAACAAGTGTACATTGTAAACTTCACTGAATAATACTTTACCGCTGTAAAGCGAAGCATTAACTTTCGTTTATGAATTGTAAGTTATTACAAAAATGCAATCTTTCTGGTTAGTGCAAACGACTATCACTGGTAGACAAATAGACTTCTAACATTCAGATTCAGATGGCTATATGAAAATACTTTACATCAAAAATAATCATCAATAATCAGGAGATTACGAAAGAATTTTTTTTCATATCAGTTTTCTATTATTATTATTAATTAGAAAACTAATATTCAATACACTTTACTTCTCGGTACTTTATTAATTCATACTTCAAAATTTTGTAGCCATAACTAATATGGCCAATATTTGAATTCTCAATATAAGTGTACAAAATTAGTTATCCATTTTGTTGTTTATTTGTGTAATTTTATTCATACATGTGTAAATATCATCGATGTGTGTGTGCATGTTTGATTCATATGAATAAAAAAAAATAAAAAAACACCTCTGTGCTATCAAGAAAAACAAAACCACAGTTGCTATGTTGTATTAAATACTTCAAATATTATTTTTAGGTGTAAAAAAAAATAATTTACGATTTATTGTTTGTTTTACCAACGTGTTGTTGTTATTTTTTGTATTTATTTAGACGTAGATGCATAGTTAGACTCTAGTCACTATTTTGATTATTCTACTTATATCTTTAACTGTAAACATTGTGAAGTGTGTATGGTGTTAAAATCATATTGTTAGCAATATATATATTATATACATATTTTTTTATGATTTATAGAAAGAAAAAAAACAGTGACATCTACTTCCGATTTAGAATGCTACTGATATTACGTCATAATCTGAAATAAAGTTGTTTTTTTTTTCAGTCACGGACATGCCTAGTACAAAAAATAAAAAGGAATTCTGTCATTGTTTAGTGAATAGACTATTGATTGGTGCGTAAGATAGTTAGTTGTTAAGTGAATGAACTCGATTCTTATCATTGAAAACGAATAATTCAATTTATCTGACAGAAAGTTGTACAATCAGAGTGATGAAAGTTTAAATGAATTAGAAGTCATCATTATTAAGTGATCATTCTCTTATCCTTAATAGATTGGTGTTCATTGTGTTCTTGAATAGTTTTTAACTACGAAAAATAATATTTTGGGGCAAAGTTTTGGAGGTTTGTGTTTTTACATATTTGAAATCATCAATCAATCATTGTTAGACCACCGTTAGAAACCTGGAAGCACTGGACCAAAGACAAATGGGTGAGGTCGCGCAAAATCCCTAGATCAATCAGAGTTAGATATTAACACTGTTAGATGCCGGCCCAGTGGTCCAATGGTTAGGCGTTCCGAAGGTCCCGTGTTCGGATCCTGTGAGGAGCAGGAGTCGTGGATGCGCACTGCTGATGAGTCCCATACCAGGACGAAACGGCCGTCCAGTGCTTCCAGGTTTCTAATGGTGGTCTAACAATGATTGATTGATGATTTCAGATGTGTAAAAATAATATTCACCGCAAATATGACAGCTGTTGGAAAAAGTTACAAAAATCAAGAGATACTGAATGATTTTTCCTTAGCTTATGGTCTACCATCAATACATAATGACAACTTTCTAGTGAATTGAATAAAGAACATTTAAGTTTGCCAGTGAGAACAGTATCTTTAGTAGACCAATCCAATACTGCACACTTTTAGCTCCATTTAATTTTTAAGCAATTAAGATTTGTATCTAAATTCACTGATTGGTTATCATATCACTTTCAAAAAGATTAGAGGCATTGATGAAAATCTCTCCCAAAGACTTGATGAAGTACAGCTTGAAATTAGAGGCTAAAAAGCTAACAATTGTTCTAAATTAAACTTATGCAAATAGGGTAAACTTAACCCACATATTGGTCATGATTATGAAACAGATTATATATATATATATATTGATAAGAAATTTGAATTAACACTATCGACAGGACTTAGTGAATTCTCTCTTCAAGTTATAGGTTTAATAATCCACAGTTGGAGCAGGAGGTAGTTACTTCTTCAACCAAGTGACTTAAGATTTATAATATTTTGTAAACAATAATTACAGATATTAGTTGAGGTATTTCAGGAAATTTCGATGATTAACAAATAAAAGACGTTTGGAATTTAGGCATGTTTATGTATTCGGTCACAAAGAAAAGACATTGTGGTATACCGTACCAAAATTACAAATAAACAAAACCTTTACTGTAATCACGGTTGTTTCTATTTTAGGTTACAGCGATTGCATTAGATCACGGAAAACCTCGATTATCTTCATCGGTTTTAATCAATATAACTGTATTAGATGTCAACGACCACAGTCCAGTCCTAGCATCTTATGAAGTTGATGAATCTCTTTTAAAAACCAATGATCTACCTATGGGGCGTATGGGTCTCAAAAATTTATTTATAGTGAGAGAAAATATGCCAGTCAATACATATATGGGCAACATACTAGCATCTGATAAAGATGAAGGATCGAATGCTGAATTGAGATTCATGCTATTTCCAGATCCAATATACCGCTTACACGAAAGATTCAAACTTTTATCTAATGGTTCACTGTACACAAATGCTGAGTTGGATAGAGAGGAGAAGGTGAGTTTAATACTGTTTAAGTTACCTTATTAACCTACTTAATATTTTGTTAGTAGTATAAGATGTTAACATGACAAATTTACACAAAATTCAAAGTTATCTGGATAACTCATGGCTTTCAAACATAAAAAACTCATCTCAATCCCTTGGTAACAGTTGTAAGTGATTTCATTCCTCATAATGAAAAAGTGTTAATCAAGTTAAATGAAGTGTGAAGAAAACATGTAAGGGATTGATCCGCTTCCAAAAACGATATTGGTGCAGTTTTTTCTGGCACAGAAACTGTTGTGCTCTACCCTCTATCTAAATTACTAACTGATACTCCCAAAAAGCTTGGCTAGGTTAGACAGACAGACAGACAGATACAACGCAGAACTTCGTACATAAGTACATCAGTTCAGGTTGCCATACCACATCAGCACAGAGACGCAACTGTCAGTTCAAATCCAATAGTGTTAGAGATAGTAGAACTATTAGCAGTAATGGAGAAGATTGGAGAGCGAAGATATGATTCGAGAAGTATAATTCAGTGAGATAACTTTAGAAAGAGAAAGATTATGAGGAATTCAGGTTAGAATTAGAGAGAACACAAAGAATGAATGCACCTACGCCACTGCGAACGGTTTTGAGCCATGTAATTCAGGGTCTCTAACCATTGGTTACTATCGTCTCGCGGACCCCAACCAGGTAGCCTACATCTACTAACATAACTCATTCCACTTGTCATTTGGCTAGGTCACTATAAGAATATAGCACACCAAATCTAATCGGAGATTTGCCGAATCTGAATTATAGTCTTTGAAACTATTCTGTGTATATCTATATCCCAACTGAGTTGGAAAGAGACATATAGGTAGTGACTTTGGTCAGATAAATAGTTCACTTATCCTCAGTAGATCTCTTATATTCGAAATTTCCATTTATCATATGGCATTGTGACAGTATATAAACTCTTTGTTCTCTGTTATATCACCAAGTTTAATGGTTAAAATTACCATATATGTATTTGTAATAATGAATTTATTTATTTCCAGGATCATTACCGTCTTACAGTTGTTGTGAGTGATCAGTCGCCGGATGAACCACTAACAACAACCGGAACTATTGGTATTATTGTACTGGATGTAAATGACAACCAACCTCAATTTTTAAGTCCACACGGACTTTTAGTTCCCAGTACGTTGAATGCTATTTTTTATCAAAGTAATTTTCATAAATAATAGTTCCATACCAAAGTCAGACATAGATATAAAAAGAAATCTTAACAGTTAGCCTAATATTTTTAAGTGCTAATTTACTGAAATATGTGATATACTTAGTCACATAGATATGGTTGAAGGTTAACCGTAATTCAAAATAATCCATGACTGAATAATCACGATGTTAATTAAAGATATTCAAATAAGTCAAGTTGTTCTACACTGTTTGTCATTTAATGAGAGTATATTGTTTAACAGACTTCATTGTTTCTTATATCATGCTCTGATAAGCTGTGATCAAATTCTACTCCACAGTACTACTTGGAAAATGTAATTGCAAATAAATTAGACTGTACTATGCATTTCATTGACCTCAAATAAAAGTTACACACCTAATTACTCACACATTTCTCTCATTGATTACTTTTTCCGTCTGCAATACTACATAAATATAAGGACATTCATGGTTTACCACAGAATTTGGACCTCTCGAAACGCCTTCAAATATTTCGAAATATGACATACAATAGTTGTGATAAGGACATTTGATAAACGTAAATTTGAGACAGGCTCGGACTATGATTGCATCGAATTTTATAACATGTAGTTTGATAATTATTAGAGAGGTTGGAAGAAATAGAGTTTAAACTATCTAAAATTCTGGCAATCAAGAGCCAGATCCAAAACTTCAAAAGTATAAAAATCACAAACATCTTGATGTTTTTTTATTAATTCTGTTGTAATGACTACTTCTACAGCAGTTAAAGTTTGAATTAAGCTGTTAAAACTTAGAATCGATGCAAGAATATTCATTTCACTGTGATGGTTTTATAATGTAATGATTGGTAAACTTATCACAATGAGTAGTAGTTGGACTATCGAGGTGATTGAGTGTAAATCAGTAATTCACACTATTCGCTCAGTATATATGTCCACAGAAGTCAGTGGTTAGGAAGACCATGGTAGAAGGTGGGTAGTGCGTTCTCAACACTCACTACAGGTTTCTTTAAAGGTGAAAACAGGAAAATCGACATTTAGTGACTTATGTTCACATTCAACCACCTAAATAAATATTTTTGACGTGATTTTGTTAGTTTCTTTTCCACAAGGCACTTATTAGTTTAGAAATTAATAATTTACTGAGATAAGTAAGCATTTAGTAGGCTTGATGGTTGGTAATTTTGTAGAAGTTATTATTTACTCGACACCTTTTTCAACTGAGACTTACTGGCACAATTATTCCATGAGCGGAACCTACACTTTTGAATACTGTTGGCATATCTTTTTCGGAATTCTACAATAGTTTAAAATTGCAGTTACCTATTCTATTTAAGTAGTGTATATGATTACAGTTTATTAATATTTAGTAAGGTTAGTAAAATTAAGGTATGGATAATTTCTGAAAACGCCAGAAAAACTTGGAAATGTTATTTCTATCAACCTATTCTAACTGGTTATTTATTTCGAAGACACTTCCGTATATCTTTGCATTTCTTTTCATGCCCAGATAACACACAACTCAGTGAATACAAACGAAATATAAATAAAGGCGCCATACTTTATGATCAACCTTCGGAAGATCACAACCATAATGTAATCAAGGGCAATCAAAAGCGTAGTGATCCAGAATATCAAAGCCTTACATCAAGTGTATTCAATTCGCTCACAGATACAAATGTACAATCTGTGTTTCCTGAACCAGTAGTCCGCTTATCCGTATACGAAAAACCTGATCAAGTGATAAGCAAACTGTATGCTGAAGATCCGGATGCTGGGGAAAATGGAGCTGTATTTTATTTACTTGAAGAATTTTATGATTTATCAGTGGATAAGATCAGACCAAATCCTTTGATTAGGGTTCAGCCAGAAACGGGTGAATTAATATTACTACGTCATATGGCACCAATTGATTTAGGATATCACTTTTTTAAAGTAACCGCCTCTGATCGCGGTCATCCTCAAATGAAAATAGATCAAAAGGTAACTCATAAATATTACATTAATAAAGTTAATTGATTGTCAATTACATACGGTGATAATTATAATAATTTATTATTTCCTAATTTATTTCAGATTCTTCCGCTACTTATTGAAGACAAGCCGGCGTCAGGCGGTTTGGGACAAAGTTCATTATCATCTAGTTATTATATGAGTAATATAACTGGGCTTGGACTTGACGAATGGGGTCCAAGCAGTGGCAAAAATATTCTAATCATCACTGCTTTATCTGTTGTTTCAGGAATTCTAGCAGCTATACTAATTTCAGCTGTTTTTTGTGTAACTAAACCATGTTCACGAAACCGTCATGGAACTAGATGCGTCAATGGAAGACAAGATAGATCAAGAAGTCGACCACCAACGTACCCGGGAGGTCCGGATTCAAATAACGGAATATTAATGGGCGAAAATGGGGCTTTTATTAATGGAACAGTCGAACCACGTGGTTATTCACTTACTAATGGTTCTCACCATACTACATTTCATAGACCCCCTGGTCCACTTAACGGTGATTTGTGTATGGATAATTGGTTGCATCATGTTACAAATAGTGAAGCAAATTACGGAAATATGTCATTTCCATTCCGTAGCCCTTCGAATGATTCAGGACACGACATTTCAAATGACCAACATATTCTCATAAATCCTAGGCATAATAATGAAACAGAAAACCATATGGTAAGTATACATAAGCTATGATTATTCAGCATACGAATTTGCATGTATAGCGGTGACATTACTAAAATATTTTTGGGCTTTATAAAAAAGTTTTATCATACGTAGTTAACCATTTAATTATATGATAGATATTCAATCCTGATAACTTTCAAATATATATTCATATATTTGAGTTCCAACTGAAATTAATTATTGCATTCCGGATCTAAGTCGTTTTTTTTTGACTGATTTATCCATATGATCACGGTTACGTTCATAAGAATGATGATACAATGAGTCATTTGAACAGTAAGCCAATCGCCAATCAATAAAACTATTTGTTACTGATCGGTTTAAAGTTTTCATAAAATATCGTAATTTATTGCAGCGTTCTATGAATGAAGTAATAGTTACTTATTAAGGTACTTTGTTACAACAGACTCATTTTTGAACATCTGTGTCAATGAAATCATAGAAGGCTCACTCTCAACTATGGAGATTTTTACGAGTATGTCGATGGTAAATATATTTTAGTGTAGAACTTTGACAATATTCAAAAACATAAAGCTTTTAAATGTTAATTGAATTAGTAGAGAATGTGATACCATTTACCAGTTTATTAGTTTTAGTTACAAGATATTTGATTGATAATGAAATAAAAAATACCTTACCAGCTAGAAAGTAGTTAATCATCTAATCCTATAGATTTTTAATTATGTTAAGATATTATTAACACTGTTAGATACCCGCTCAATGGGGTGTAGGAGTCGTCGATGCGCACTGCTGATAAGTCCCATACCAGCACGAAACGGTCATCCAGGGCTTCCAGGTTTCGAGTGGTGGTCTAACATTGATCGATTCATGGTTTCAAAAATGGATAAAGCTTTTGACAAAATAATTCAAACATTTTATCATTATTGAATAATGATAAATCAAATAATTGATTTGTTAGCAATCACCTTGTGTATTGTTGGACAAAAATACTACATCATTTAAAATGCACAACTATCAATAACTATTTTGATTTGCATTACTATTTTCCTATTTTCATATAAAATGAAAATCATATTTATTGATCAATACAAGAATTATGTTCAAAATGAAACACCGCAAGTTACATATGAAAACTTGGGACATTGTCAACTATATGATATTCAACATTCATCTGATTTAGCTTCGTCTAGTAAATCACTTTCATGCAGAAATAATGATCAACCTATTGCTATACGTGTTCTCAGTCCACAAATGAATACCGATGGCATTGGTGAAATGCATGATGATCAAATATTTTTACCCCGATCGAATAAACTTTCTGGTATAACAATTGGTTATTCTACTGGTTCCATGATTCCAACTTTGAATAATGCCTTATCTGCATTTAATATGAAATTGGATACAGTCAATGCTTTCTGTGTTACTAGGCCGATACCAGTAATATCTAAAATTAAATGCGATTTCAGTGAAGATCAAATGGTAAATTATTTAGAAGTAATTTATTTTAATGATTTTCATTGTGACTTTTTAACTAAGATTTCTGGCACCATGCTTGTCCTAGTTGCGAAGAGAGTTACTTGGCATTTTGAAAGGAATCGACTTCCTCACTAGAAAGTTTCGATCAGAAGCTGATGGATTAGTTAGAGTTCATTTCAGCGGTATTTTACCGCCTAATAGTCCCAGGATTATTAGTCAATATTCACTTACTTACTTACGCCTGTTACCCCCGATAGAGCATAGGCCACCAACCAGTTTTCTCCAACCAACGCTGTCCTGGGCTTCCCTCTCCAGTTCTCTCCAATGTTTGTTCATTCCTCTCATATCTTTCTCTATTTCTCGGCGTAATGTGTTCCTTGAACTTCATCTTTTCCTTTTGCCATGAGGGTTCCATGTGAGGGCTTGTCTTGTGACGCAGTTAAGTGCTTTCCGCAATGTGTGTCCTATCCACTCCCACTGCTTCTTCCTGATTTCCTCCTCCACTGGAATCTGGATTTTTCTCTCCCACAGTTCGTTGTTGCTGATCGTGTCTGGCCAACGAATCCGGAGTATTTTGCGTAGACAACTGTTAATAAACACTTGTATCTTATGGATGATGGCTTCGGTAGTTCTCCAAGTTTCTGCTCCATATAGTAGAACTGTCTTCACATTTGTATCGAAAATCGTGATTTTGGTTTTGGTTGAAAGTTGTTTGGAGTTCCAGATATTTTTCAACTGTAGAAATGCAGCCCTTGCTTTGCCAATCTGCACCCTCACATCTGAATCGGATCCACCTTGGTTGTCGATGATGCTGCCCAGATATGTAAAGGTGTTAATGTCCTCCAAGGCATCTCCATCAAGAGTGATTTGGTTGTCGTATGTTGTGTTGCATCGGAGAATTTCGCTTTTTCCCTTATGTATGTTGGGACCTACTGCTGCAGAGATTGCTGCTACACTGGTTGTCTTCTCTTGCATTTGTTGTTGTGTGTGCATTATTGGTCAATAGATCATTGAATATCTTATTGATTCAATTCTTCGACGCTTAAATTAAAATCATAACCTGGTTATAGTAAGTCATTACCATTCATTATCTTATTCAACTCCGTGTATTATTTCTTATTCTTTGTTACTTATATTAACTTTACTACGATAATGAAATGAAATAAAATGTCTTGAAATAACTATCGAATTGTTTATCCCTCTCAGAAGGTACTTTCTTGTATATATTTTTTTTGAATAGGATTCTCAGATAACAGCGAACAGTACAGCCTTACAAGAAGAAGATCGTATGAATTCAACACACTCTACAATGAATCTATCGGATACTCCTTTGGATGACAGGTCAACTAAACACCAAGGGAATCGTTTAATTACAACAGTGCCTAAGTTAGGTACATTATATAATTGTATGTCTACAAGTCACAGATCCAATTTAGGTGTTGAACAAATACTATCATTTGAAGAGCATGCATCCGATTCTGGTCGTGGTGGAAGTGAAGAAGAACTTACTGTACAAAACTCTGATTCATATAAGACAGAGACAATTATTTCAAACATGAACCCTGCAGAAGGTGATTGTTCTTTCGATGAATTCTTCAAAAAATCGAATTAAAACGTTTTATTCTACAAGATTAAGGTTTCATTTAAATTTCTTTAATTCATAATATAAGTTAATAACTGAGTTAATAAATTCAAGTCTATTCACAAAATATGATAAAATCTGTCGGCATCACTGAGAGTGTTAAGGACTTAGAATGACTGGAGATGTTTAACTGATTGCTTTTCTTAAAACAATCTTTTATGCGAAGTGCCATTGTTTTAAATCACAAAACGATCTTAGCTGGACCACTATTCAACGCATAAAAGCATCAGGTGTCTGTTTTGTTCTGCTACTATGGAACCCCTAAATAGTGTACATTCATTTCCCACCACAGGAAATTGAACCCAGGAACGTCGATGTTGAGTGCAAATTCTTAACTTATAGACCACTGACTCGGTATTAAATGGCGTTGACATCTAAAGTCAGTCAATCCACGATATTATGTGACCATCTCTGTTGTCTGTAGTGAAAAACTGGCTCGCACCAAAAATATGGTTAAATTCGACTGGTCACAGCTTTTTATTTAAAACTTCAGGAATCGTATCTTAAAGCCAGTTAGGAGTGAGGTGATTATTTTTCAGGGAGACTATAGACTATAGAGTCTTTAAAGTCTTAAGGCTAGTGCGCGAATTTAAAAGTGGAAATTCTTTCATCTCCGTGAAACCCTTTACCGTTAATTATGCTAAAATTGTTTACGAATCCCTAATGCACTGAAACACCGACTGTTTACAAAGAATGTTATTGATGTGGATTTGAATCTATAATTAAATAATCACGTTTAAGTCAAATAGACTTTTAAGAGTGCAAAACTGGAATGTTGGGTTTCTTGGTAAAATAAGTTCGTCAGTGTTTTTAAAAGCTGAATTAAATAGTATACAATGCATACTTCAGTCAGATTACACATTAAACGAATTCTTGAAAATAACAATGGATTGATCGAAGTTAGACATTAAAACCGTTTGATGCTGACTCATTGGTCAAAAGGTTAGTTGTTCGCGTGCGAGACCGAAAGCCCTGAATGCAGTTCGTGGATGCACACTGTTGATGAGTCCCATACTAGGGCGAAACTGTCATCCAATGCTTCCAAGTTTCTAACTTTGGTTTAACAATGATCGATTAATGATTTCAGTGAACTAAATATAGCTTGTAAATGATGAGAGAAATTACACTATAATGAATGACCAAATCAAGTCTTTGACTAAAGATCAATTTGTTGCACAAATGATATGAATTATTTAAAAACTGGAAAAAGTGCACTGAATGCTCAGAAGGTTGTTCAAATGTAGAAGAACAGAATAATTAAGTCAGATATACATATTTCAGTCTCATAAATGTAGAGCAGAAGAAGATAAGTTAAATCAGTCATATTGGTCCACTTTATCATGAATACAATCAACGGCTTATTGGATGTAAATCTGATTAAGGTTGGAAAAAGATTGAACATGCTGATTCGTAATACTCAACTCTACTTTTTTTCATAGAAAATCCGTATTATATGAATGCTTTTCCCATCAAGCTGTTATTTTTTTCTTTAACTAGGTATGAGTATATGGAATGAGTCCACAATTCAAAACAATGCATCACCTAACTCAAATTTAACAAATAAATCCGATGATATTAGTTTAAGTAATCCATGGTTTGAAACAGCCTACACATCAAAGAGATCAGAGCATCAAAACGAAGGTTGCTTTTATATATCAACACCATGAACTGAAGGAAAAAGGATGTTATCGAAAACAAGTTAGAATGGGTTTAGTTTGTTTCAGAAGTGTATTATATAAGCAGTTCATATGTTAAGATAAATATTAATTTATCAATAACAATAACACATGATTTTGAAAGCATTCTACAAACAGGAAAAGAACAAGGAAGTCAATGTTCAGTTATATAAAATAAAAATACCTAATTCTCTATTCCAATAGCTTCTCTATTATTTCATCTTCATCCTTTTGTATGCATTCATCTTATTGTCTTATTTTATACATTCGTGAATGTAATTTGATGTCTGCCAAAATGTATTGTATGAAAATGAATTATAGCTTCTCTTATATATGTATATATAATTTTATATATATATATATTTATGTATACTTATAATTAAATCTGTATATTTCTTAAAATGCTTAGTTATTTGTTAATCATCAAAATTTTCATGCACACTTTATTTGTCTAGAAACTTGTCACCAGGTTATGCAGTAATTGAATAATATACTTTGATTTTTTTTCCGGACAATTAACATGTAAATACATTTTCTTTTGTTTGTTTGAAAAAATACAATAAATTTTACATTCCTTCGGTGATTAGTTAAATAAAACAAAACATAAACATGTTAGATCATTACTTTTTATTTAGAAATATCAATGTGTGTTAATGATCTGCTTAACAAGTTGCAAATATTTCCAATTGTTTTTAAATACACTGTTTAATTAAATATTTCTCCACTGAAAACTAATTCAATCAAAAATGTTATGCACATTAGTGTTCTGTATTCAAGTTATTTCTTTTCCGTGAAAATGATAGCAATATTCTGTTATTTAATAAATTCAAAAGTAATAAGTACACAAAATTAGAGAACCTTTATCTATTCATTCTTGATTTAAGGGAAGCTCGATTTCAATGAGCCATTGATTACAAATGGCTGACCATTAATAAACAAAGGGTTTAAGTTGAATTATCTTTCAATAAATATAATATATTAGGAGATTTATCGAAATGAGGTTTTAGAAAAGACAGCTGTTTAGATGCGTACCAACTGATTAGTAAAAAAATGCTTATTGTGTTAAAGTTCAACATCAGTCAATCCATTGTTACTGTCACGAATTTGTTTGACGTACAATCAGGATCAAAAATACACTGAATACCAAGTATTTCATCTCTTAAAAACTCTAACAAACCTATTTCACACCGTTTGACAATTCATAATTTCAATGAAACTCAACACTCCACAATCCTTTGGTGAAATAACGTCTCTCAACGTTGAGCTATAAAATTTATACTACTTATAAGTAGTTCAAAATTACACTTAAAATTTCACGATTCACTAGGAAGTCATACCTATGAAGAAAAATAGATCCTCGACATTTTTTTTATTTAGAAACCTTGTTTAAACTTATTTAAACGTAATACTGTCTCGTACCCATTATAAACAGTCCTTTACTTGTTGGACATAACATTTTTGACTCTAGACGTAATATCAGTAACGTATTTAGAAACCTTTTGTTTTTCACATTGCTCGTAATATGATTTAATTTGTCATTAAACGAAAAGAACCTTACATTTTAGTGTGACAATAATATCTAGGGCAAAACAATCAGTCCAACACTGGATTACTAACTTCCTTATTAAATAAGATATTTTTGACCAAGACTTAAAACGTTCTTTTTTTAACTACACCACTCAAATGCTGTCATACATTTTTACAGATCCAGGCACTTATAAATTATAAACGTCAGAAGGACATTTAAACATACATAGACAAAATATCTTCAAAAAAGTCCGTGACTATTCGTAAATTATTTCTTTATCATAATAAGTTACAATTATTGAACTAATTCATTTGGACATAAGGTCAATTCATATGAAATTTGCAATACAGAATGAACAAATCCAAAAAAAATGTTTTATACTACAAACAATTAGAAAATATATATAAGAATGAAATATAGGCTTCATCATTAACAAATGTAGTAAACGGGATTCAAAATGATATTTTGATACATTTACACGTTAAATTCTGAATAACTTAAGGCAAACTCTCTTTTATAAAAATTTTCATTTATGACAAATTAGTACGTACAGTAATCAAGGCAAATAATACTGAATATTATTAACAAAATGACGAAATAAAATTTTGCATTTACTCATGTCTTATCAATATGACCTTAAATAATATCTTACCACTGTTAGATTTACATGCAGTTAAATGAATATATATGTGTATCAGTTAAATATGCTGTTAAATAAAATAAGAGAATGTAATAATAATAATAATAATAATAATAATAATAATAATTTTTATGACATTCTAAATAGATAATATACAAATCCATTGAGATTACATAACATGATATTCAGTGAAAAGGTGATAAGAATATTGATAAGAATAATAGCGGCACATTAAAAACACTAATCAACTTGGCGATGAAAGGAAGAAAACTACTGCGGCTTATCATTACATATTTTCATTGACCTTAATTTGGTTGATATCATGAATTCATCAAAATTCCTTCAAAATAACATTCCAAATAATAACAGAACTTTGTAAACCAAATCAATATTTCTTTAGATTTTCAGTATTTAGGGTATCACTGGAGTTAATGCCTCCTTCTACCCCATCCAAAACAATAGCATTTTTCCTAGATAGACCATTTTGTGCTTAGAAGGCATACCTTTTTGTGCACCATTGTGTATAGATCTAATTTTTTTTTAAAGATAGTTGAAAATAACATCTGTGAATTTATCTAGTTGCTCACGATTTATATTGAAACTAGAAAACTTCCTTAAATGTTGAATACGGTGAATGACAGATAGTTACATATCGTTTTGTTTGTTCAACAAATTATACTTAACACAACGTGATTAGTGTGATTTTTTCAATCTGTTAACAATCAAACCTACGACAGTAAATAAAGCAATAACAAAAAGTTATTTATTTTGAATACCGTTATCGTTTGAAAGGTTTTTTTTTCGATTTTAATGATATTTGCTTTATTAACGCCAAATATTTTTAAATATCAATAAATTGCAGATGTACTTTAAAGAATTTTCTTTAAATATCAATCTAGGAAAAAAAAAGAAATGAAATTTCAAATTACATAAAAATAAGAGAAAATATCTTTAAAATAACTAAATAATTGTTTTAATAAAAGTTGGATAACGAGAATCAGAAAAGCATGAAATAATGAAAAATCTAATGTCATATATTTGATTTGTTTACATTGTGATGAGTTAAATCGTTCAAATAACCTTTATTGAAAAGTACATAGTAAAACAGAAGAAACAGCATGAAAAAAACTTTGAAATGAACATTTTAACTAAAATCATAACAAGTAATGAATGATTAAAAGAAAGTTTTCAGTAAGGAAAAAATTATCTGAACAACTCTTTTATGTTCTACTATCGAGCTGTTTAACATTATGTTATCATGACTTTGTACGACATAGTTCGTTTATGTTTTGGTAACTAATATCTTTGCACAAACTTAGAATAGAAATTTCAATGAGATGCAAGTTTCTTTAAGTTACAATGAACTATGTTGGATATACAAGTGAAACCATAAAGCTTTAGCATTTCTCATAAATGTAATGAATATATATTTAACAGAGTTTGTGGAATGTTCAAATCTTATTTTTCAAAATCCAAGGCTGTGAGACACTGAAAAATTGCACAAGTTTTAAGAAAAATCTCTACACTAACCTTCTTAGTCAAGTTAATGATTGGAAACTTAATCAAAACACATCTTCAGACAAACAAAGTACAATACAAAGTACAAAAACATTATTCATACTTAAAATATGGATTATCTTAACCTATTTTAAAAACATACCAATTTTAGTTACTAAATAATTTATTCACTGAGGGTTGAAGTGATCCATTCATAAACGTTTTCTGCGTAAACCAACCAAATTAGTGTACATGTTGACAACGATTATAAATTATTATGGTTATCAGATTGGATAAATCTACAATCAGGAAACTCAAGAGAAATTCAGACCACCTGATGTTAATGCCTTGTTTGCAATTTACTAAGAAAAATAATAATCTCTCTAACCAACAAGTTCCAAACAGAATGAGATGTACGTCCAGCATTCTACTGCCAGCTACATTCTGTCTATTCTAAATATTCTGCCAGTTATATTGAAATTACTCTGGTAAGTTAAGTATCATTTTATTAGCCTGACCCAATGAAAGTTAATATCAGTAAGATTAAAGTGTAATAATATTCCCCACTCAAAATTTTATCCCTATGATTAGTGACATTCATCTAACGTACACATACTTTTCATTTTTATGATACATAAACAGTGGTGAAAAAATGTTTGGAAAATTATTTACAAAGCAAAAGTGAATAGCTCTGTTAATAGTTTAATTGCAAATGTACTCAGTCTTGTAAATTACATAATTATTTCAATCAATATTCAGCCGAAAAGTGATATTACTGGAGGACAACAGCTGTTAGTTATTAATGATTTATAAAATATTTTCTTTATGTGACTGCAGCAAATATTGATTCAAAATGGAGACACAACTTCAAAGAAGTATTCCACTCTATATTTCAGCCAACCAACAGCGTTTTGATATAACATCATCGTTAAGTTCGTTTCTGTTTGTATCATCTTAATTTACTCCCTTTTGTGTGCTACTCTAGACTACTTATTAGTATCAAGTAACCCGTTCCATTTCTGAAAATATTTGAGCATGTAGCTTACATATGTTGTCATATAATTCTTGAGTATTTACATACGCTGATAACTTTCAAATTATTCATTTTTCTAATTCCGTCTAATTCATACTTGAAACAAAGATTTTTGATTCTCGTTTATTTGTTAAATGTTTCTGTATTTTGATGTTCTTCGTTCTCTTTTTGAAATTGTTTGTCATTGTAAACATGATACACCTATTTACTGTAACATATCTTTTCGTATGTTACTGTAAGTAACTCTCAATATCAATTTAGGAAGAACAGCTGTCTGACTGAACACGAACTTAATAGATATCGTAGACTGCTCAGGAGTTGAGGTTTGTAATGTATTTGATTTAATTTCGTAATAAGATTACTGTCTTTACAGATAATTCCGCCCTTAGTTTTCCCAGATTTTTCATGTTACTTGATTAGGTACTGTGATAATTAGAATTAGTTGCAAAACAATTTTATTTCAGTAGTTACTGAATTCGTTCATATATATATGACCTTTAGCGTCAGTTAAGTTGGAGAGAATGTGAGACACTTACCCAATAATGATAATGGATAAGGAAAACATTTAATCACAAACTGATTGGATTTTAAACACCCAGTTACAGCTCTATCATTTGAAGATATGATAGTACCTATGATTGTTTTCGGATTTCAGGTGTTCGATTCATCCAGTCCCGTGAATCAAGTGATATTAGAAATTTTGTTGATCGGTTGGTTACTGGTCGACATATGGCTAACATCCTTTGAAGTGATTATTATTACTATTTACAGTTCCTGTAATTAGTTCAAAAATAAAGAATTCTTTCAGATTGATTTCGATTTGCTTAAATATCAGTCAGCTCATTAGATATTCCGTGGAAATGTTTTGAGATAACAAGTTCGAGAAATACGATTTAATGTATTGCGAAAGGTGCATGCCATTGTCGACGTGGTTTCGATACGTTATCTACGTAAGCTGTCATCCCGTAAAAGTGAACGGAGAAAATACATCACAACATCCCATTATTTAACTATTATTTAATTGGTTTTACACAATCTGTCAAACGACAATACAGTGGTTTAGTTCATCTAGGTGTAACAGTTATGATATGATCACCAATTGATATGTTCACTTTTCTCGGTAAACGGAACGAAGAGCAATGACTCATTGACACGATAGGCTATTCTAATCCGTTGTTTCAGGCCCCGCTAACAAAAGCTAGAAGTCTTGATAAGGTGTAGAGAATCTATTGTCCAAGCACCCAGAAAATATGAGGTGTCTAAGCACACAAATCAAGCTTATTTATACAATGATAGAAACGCCCTTGTAAGTGTCACAAAATGACGTGCTAAAATAATCCATCAATCAATGACAGCCAAGGGTTTTCCGAGGGGGAAATGTAATCTCAAGGTCAACCGCAACGAAAACATAGAAATTCAAAATTTCAGAATCAGATTACAAAATCAGAACCTTTGCAAGTGAGTTCTGCACATCTAACATCCCCAACAAGCTACTAGCGATCTAGCGATGTCAGATTTCTCGCCAGGAATAAAATCCAAGAAGTTTAGAGTCTTTAATTTATTTTGATATCACAAAAAACAAAAAAACAAATTTCACCAGGAAGTGAGAAGAACTGACTTCAGGAAATACCTAAGTAATTAAACTGTTAAGGAATTTATACTAGCTTAGTAAAAAAGAGAACAATAGAATTCAAGCAATGAAGTCAAGAGTATAAATAGATTGATGAATAGTAGGACATTCACTCTGTAATTTCTTAGATATAAAAAAAATTTAAGTTATTCTAAAATAACTAGACTGAAGCTATATTCTTTCATATATAAAGTATGGTGAGAGTTAAACGATGGAAAATAAACTTGACAAATAGCAATGAATATTCGTTCATTTTGTTTCGAAAGATCTACTCAAAGTACATTGTCAACGAAATAATGATCAGTCGTACTGTTGCAGATGTATGAAATGGACCAACAGATCTTTGAAATATATTAATAACTACAAAAAAACATTCTTATATATATATATATATATATATATATATATATATATGTGCACAAACTAATGCTCATTATGCAAATTTTATGCATTATTCATTCTATTTACAAATATAACTGAAAACAAAAATACAGACAATTAATTTCAACCAAGTGTTGTGAAAAGTGAAGGAGAGATAAGGGAAAAATATTGAATTATTATTATCATTATTATTACTCCACTTAATAGTACTTCCGGTTTAGTGAAATCCTTTACTAATTTAAGTTTGTAGCGTATTATAGAGATTTTCCAAGGTTATACAATTTTTGACTAACTTTTATATAATGAGAAAAGATTTTTTAACATTACATTCCGCTCGTTAGATTCATCAAGATTTCTCTCAACAATTTTTGAACATATAACGAGGTGATCAAATGAAACCATATGGTGATGCCGTTGAGCTTTTACTAAACAGATGACAAGTAATGTTTACCCATCCCTTACAGAATGTGTCTCCTTACTAAGTAGCATAAATATAAGGCATTAATTCCTGGAATGTAATTAAAATTACAAATCTGTTAAAGACTTTGACTAAGGTGAAAGTATAATAAAAAGTCTTCAGTTATTAACATTTATTAGCTCAACAGTTGAACAGAAAATTTTTATGACTATCTCGGTCAGATCTTGGTGTAAACCAGTTGAGATTGTGAAGGTTGCTGAATCTACAATTTAACAACATGAACTAGCATTTCATTTGGACAACCAATGAGAATCAAGAAACATGGAGAAGCTTTTCTATCAACTAAGACTCTATCAAGGGATGGTCCCCAAGCCTTAAACCTCGTGATAAATATTTAATTTCAAGACCACTGAATAGTAATATGTCCTGCATCTCTAACTTCAGTCAATTTGTGATATTTCGCGACCATCATCTCATTGTTGACATCTGTTCTATCGTACGATTTGTTAAGCTCTACTAGTCATTATTTCTCACTAGAAATAGAATAATCACCTTTTGACCCCATATACTAACAGTAACTATATGCTTACTAGTGAGTAGATGCAAGTTAAAACTATGAAACAGCAAGTTATTAATTAGGCCAAAAAAAAAACCGTAAAAATTATTGACTTACTCTGATAGATAATTTTTAATTGAAAATTAATGTGCAGGAATTATTTCACTAAATATTAGGGTCAAAACTAATCAACCCATTGCACTTACTGGATTTAATCTACAGCACTCAAACATTCTTTGAAGAATAAGCTTGTAACTAGCCAATTCAAGCTTCTAAGTGCTACGAGTGTTTCATCTTGACATTAACTTTCCCATCTTAGTCAACAGTAACAAAATTCTTGCTACTGGACCCTAATATTTCAGATTAATTTAATCAAAAATCCTGTCACAGAAAAAAAGTGAGAATTCAGAAGTCAGTTAAAGAAGTGACTGATGAAAAAACCAGAAACATGATATTTGAACAAAAATATTTTAAAAGCTCTTTAATGGAGAAATTTGAAGAACAAACACTATTGCGCTTAGTTATTGTGGAATCTAGTTATTTACAGATGCAAACTGTATGAAGTAATCAGAAAGGTCAAATAATTCTTAGCTAAGATGAGTTACTTTGTAAACTATAATGAAACTGTATGATGCAACAGATGTCCTGACAATAAAGTTTTTTTCGTGTTAAATCGCACTTTCACACTTGCTGAATACAAGAAACAGTTAGATGATGCTTGATCAATTTTCAGTGATGTAGAGAAAAGTTATTGTTCAATTAATTCATTAGTTGAACTTTGAACTTTGATCAAATATGTTTTCAGAACTCATAGTACAGTAGCGAAATAGAGGATTTCTCAAGGATTAACAGTCTTAGAGACTGTAGTGTTGTTTCTCATTCCGATTAAAGTAATAATTATTCTTTTCCTTTGGAAAGTTAATAGAAACTCATTAAATCTGTATGAATGACATAGAGCCTTTACAATAGAGTGAATGTGCTAGCCGTTGGGGATAGTTTTGAATAAAGAGTTATTAGAAAACTAGCAGCAAATAAATAGTGTCTAAAATCAGAGAAAAGTATGATGATTGTGGTAAACCGTTGAAAACGCCGAATGAACGATCAACCTATGTATTGGTTAAATCCTACGCTGAATCAAATCATATGAAGATATTGATCACTCACCAACAATAAATATCAGTAAATAGCTTTCGGACATATTATGCTATCCTTCATTTTTAACTACTAAGCATACTGTAAATTAGAAGGACTTTGCTTTTTGAATTGAACAAAACTATAAATATATTCACTGAAATAATAAAAAAATAAGAAAAAAAATACTACAAAACCATTTCATCTAAGACAATCCAGTGTTAAAAATAAATCATCTGACAGACGAAACAAATATCTGACAAAAAATTTTTTTTCCTGTTTAAATGCATACGCGAGTCTTGACGTATGTTGAAGGTTAAATACCATGGTGATTTTTTTCTGACTGAACATTTTTTTTTAAATTTCGCTTTTCATAATCAATATTAAAGAATAATTATTTTTCAACAATATTTCTTTATCATACAATACACTGAAAAGGTGATGTTTTGTTTATTATACTTAGTCAATGAAAAAGAGCAGACGGTGTAACATATACATTTCTATTACAGAAAACAAACATATTATCACTACATATTACTTAAATTTCTTCTTATAAATAATCCTTGTCCATATAATGTTTGTTGAAAACCAATAGGAATGTTTCTAAAAAAAGTAGTCTATCAGTTAACACAACCATGTGATATGTTGGCGTAATTCATTCAAAAGAAAGACTGATAACATACCAACTTATTACGATATTTGTAGAACAAAAAGGTCATCTTTAATCAATGTGTATTTAAGGATAACGCCTGATAATGTGTAAATTAAAATATGCAGACCTTGAAATTAAAAACACTATTACTAAGGTAGATAAGGTAAGTACAAATTATTTCTGAAAACAAACGAGAAATCAACATATTCATGTGACTAGGGTCAATAAAGAGTTTAGTTATTCACGTCAGACCATATTTGAATATTACTCCAAAGATGTTTTTCAGCATACCATGTAGGAAGTCAATTCACATACAAACTTGTTCTAAACGAAGATGGATGTATGTTAGATTGTCTTATTAGCTTCCTGGAGTTCAATTATTTGTGCTACCGTTTTTACACATCTCTGACCAACTTTATTTGTGTAATACTGTTACCTCTCCTTACTTTTGTGTGTCAGTGCACATATGTAAACTCATAAAGACAATAAAAGGTTATTCAGTTGTTCACACATCGTATTGCCATAATTGGCTGGCTTCTTAAGTTGGCTATTGTAAATGAAGTCAGCAGTGAGACTATAAATCATGGATGTTATTAACTAAGATACGAATTTCAAATATGACCATTCAATCTAAACATAGTGGAAATAGTCAATTTAACCACGGTGATATATTATTGTTCCAAGTTTTATCCAATTAGGATCACCGGATTTCATTGATATCAGAGTTTAAATTTGTGTCATGCTACATAGCTTTCAATGGTTCTCTACCTGATTTGGATTCGTCGTAAAAGTTATGGTGAAATTATATGGAATCCTCACAAAAACTTTCTAAATCCAAAACTTATATACATTTTTAATTAATTTGAGATCTTATTAATCCCATCTGATTACATTTTAGATAAAGTAATTTGAATCATGATTATCATCTTCTCATATTTCACGATGAACTCAACCTTTACATTTTTGTATTTATTTACTAACGTAAGCGTAAACGAGTTCCGTTTTTGTTATGAGGCTGATATCCACATACATAAATGACTGAATCTGGGACAAAATCATGGTCTGCTTTTGATATCCACTACTAAACTTGTAAAATATCTTTCCATTGAAACTTAACCGAACGGTATATTTTTGAAATTCTTTAGTTTTCATTTACCTAATCCGTGGTTCGCAAAATTTAAAAGTGTATATGTAAATAAGCGTTTTACACCGACGATATTCACCCTAGCTTGTCCGTTTTCAAAACTATCGGATAGAAAATGATTACCTCTAAAGCAATTAGTTCTTCATTTTACTTTTCTGATAAAGAAATGCATTCTCTTTACTGTGTAACTTTTGATTTTCGATTTAACGTGTGATGAATGACAAGTGTCACTGGAAAATATGCTTAATCGATATTGTGCGAATTCGATTTCGATATTTTACGTTAAATAGAAACTGAAAGAACAAATAGTAAAAACCACAGGCTTTTTATTAATTGTTCGAAAAGAAACCCTAGTTACCATGATGTTAAGTAGTTACTTTTTGAGTCGGGAGTAAGGAGGGCCTATTTTCCAATTACAATAACTAAAATAAAATGTTGAACTCTTATCCACTAAAAACGTATTTGCAAAATGACTTGAATATCATGAAGTTGACTCTATCACTCATCGATGGTGCCATTTGCTAACGAATCTAAGATTCATTTGAGGTACCTTTTCGATGCACTCCTGACTTTGATAATCCAGCAATTGATGTTAGTTAATAGTAAAACTACCTTAAAACGAAATAAAGTTAGTCATGTCGTTATCCAATAAAGTTTATTGTTAATCAAACGATACATTCTATTAAAGCGTTGTCATACTGGAAGGCTGTTTCGTCCGAGTACTGGACCATTCAGCGATGCACATTCACAACTCCGCATGCAAGATCGGACTCAGCACCTCTGGTTTCATGGGCAAACGCTTAAACTCTAGTCCACCAAGCCGATATCGTGCAAACTTTATTCATTTTCTGAGCCGAATGGTTGCGTATCTCAGTGATGGAGTTGATATCGACCTTAATAATAAGACCTACTTATATTCAAACATTATCAGTAATACTGACAAACAAATCCAAACTTATGTCTATCTAGTATAACTTTCTGACATATACCATTCTTCAGTAACTCACAGTGGGTTGTTATTATTATGATAATGAAATCAGTACTAACTAAATTACTATTATTATCATTGAATAACAACAGAACTATCTGTTTTGTTTTATTGTACTAAAATAACATGCTTAAGATAAAAAATGAATTCTTATAAGACTTAAAAATCATTTTAATTAATGTAATAATTTAAATACATTTATCATATAGTAAATTCAGATTATTTGGTTTAATAATTGCATAGCTTTTAAATAATGTACTAAGATAAATACGAGTGGACTGTTTCAAGTTAATTTGATCAAGACAAAAACAAGGTACATGAAAAATAACTTCAACATTTACATGTTTATTTCTTAATGAGTTGTTTAAACTTTTCATTTTGATTAATATTCTAAGATCGAATTGGAATTTTTATTTTTATTTTTTGATAAGAGGGTTGGTAAATTGTTCTGTAGATAATGGTAAATAGATTGTTTGGACGCAGTAAAACTTTAACTGGTAATGATTAAATTACTTGGTTTTCTTGAAGTAAAAGAATATTGCTTTCATTTTCATTCGACTGTTTAGTATATATTTTTTAGTTTGACATCTGAACTTATCAGAGTTCCACTGATTTCGATGTTGAGACAAAAAAATACTCGGTTGAGAAGTTACTATAGATAAGTTTTAAATTGGTTTGAATTGATTTCGTCATGAAATTTTCAATAATATGTATCCAAAAGAGGTCAAAACTAAGACTTTCAGGAACAATTTCTGTGAGTTGCCGCGAGTAAAGCATCTAACCAGTGAAATTAATGAAACGCGGTTAAAGTTTATAGTGAGAATCAACGATTTAGGGATAATACATCTATCACAGAACTTTTAGTCGATCTCTAGTAGACCGTATATGAACATTATCATGGAATCTTAAGTTAAGATGAGTTTCTCCCAATTTTAAAGAATTTCTAAACATTAAAAACCAAACTCAATATAAAAGTGAGTTGAAATGAATTTGTTGGAATGAAATATCTATTCAGAGTTAGACAGTATGATATTAACAGTATTATTCGCAGTGAGAAACTAGAAAGAAACTGATTCATAGCAAAAAATAAGTGATGAGTTCAGAGTTAGATATTAATTTCTTTGGAAAATCACAATTTTGACAGATGGTACGTGCAGTTACGTAATTTTGATCTGATAAGCTACTTACCTCCCAGGACATCTGGTTTGGATTTACCCTAGAATTAAAATCGGCTGTTAGTGTAGATGGTTACTTTTGATGCTTAGCATAACACGAATCATTAAAAACATAAAGGTAGGAATGTATTGGAGAATAAAGTTACGCAGCTAGCTTCCATCTAGGTTTTTGTAATACAACAGAAGCTAAAGCTAATTATTACAATATTTTATTTTATTTTTGAGTAGGTTCTCATCAATGTATGTAGCTAATTCTGATCAACTAGAAGAACCCGTAATTGTACTAAACTCCTAAAGTTCCCAATAAAAACTTAGGTAGTGAAGGTTTACCAGTAACAGTGCATTGTGGAATCTTTTTCCTATATTAAATCCTGTTTCTTGGCTAACTTTGATAAAGTTATTTAATCAATAAACAATTAACACAGTTACTATAAGAGATACTTTGATGATACTTTCATAATCATTAACAGTTTTGAAGATTTCCATAAAACCAAGATATTTATATGCATGTGTCTTCGTACGGTCTGCTCCAATGGAAAATATTAAGATTTGAATTTGGAATGCTAGCATGCTTAAAATCAACACTAATCACAGTCTTTGCCATATCACTCATGATTTTTTCTAACATCTGTTTATTAATTTGTCTTTCCGATAATAACAATTAATGGTGAATTAGATAATTCATTAATGACAATTAAATCATGTGAAAACTTAGTTATTAATTATTATTGACCAGCAGTAATAAATGTCAGAATCTCAACATAGCTCTAAGGATGATACATCAATTTCTGTGTATCGATTAAATAATATTAGTTTCATTTTGGAATATTTCTCATCAAATCATCATTTACAGATCTTTTTATGTCTGAAGTGAATTACAAGTTTAACAGATCCAGAGAGAATTTTCACACAAGTTTCTTCACTTTTCTCATATCCTTTCGAAACCAGGGAATGTAAGAAATATACATATTTATTATCATTAAATTCTCAGTAAACAATGACTATCAGAGATTAAGAAATGGCCTCAAATATATTTTTATGAGTGTTTGTATTGTGCCGTTGGTGTTTTAAATAGGACAATCATCAAATGGTTTGGTAGTCTACTTACAGTTCAACATTTCATTCCACCAGGATGAATACAAGAATACATTAGGTAATTAATGGTGTACTCAATTAACAAGTACATATTTTCCAGTATATATGAATACCATACATTTCTTCCTGAAGAATTATTCCAAATCATTACGAAGTAGCTTGCGAACATTAAGGACAAGGTTAAGAACTTGCAGACCTAAACGAAATCAGCTCTAACACAGATCATGAAGATAGGTAACAGATTTCACTATACTCGTTCGTAGACTGAAGTAGGAGTTTAGATACAAGACAAGTGAAGCATAAAAAACAAATAAAAAGGTTACTGTCGATCATTGTTATTTATATTATAATTAATACAAGATTAGGTAGACGTGGTGCAACTTATTATTCACATATATTCGGATAAGTAGTTTAGTGTTTAATGCGTAAACAATAACACCATTCGAAAAACACACCAGCGTCTGTGAACATTTGCATATTTGTTGACTATAGATAACTATGTATATGAGACTGAAAATAAATAAAACTTTTGGCATTAACATTTTGTAATATCACATCTGTAGATTTTAACCAGGGTGTTGTATTCAAGACATAGCAATAAAAAAAAAGAATCAATATCAAGTTATTAAGACGAAATAATTTAAGGAAAACTTCCACTACAATAATATTGATTTTGAAAATGAAAGCATATAATTTTGGACAACATTTGTATTATTCAAACAAACATACTGTTTGTGTAAATGTTGTGTTGTATTACACAGATATAATAAAGGTGAGAAAATGAATGGATTAATTGCGGCCAGGAATAAGATATATTTACTTCTGAAATCAATGTTTCATTCTAATAATTTGAGATAATTTAATGAATACATTCAAGTTGCTTATAGTTTACAAGAAATTTAATTCATTGAAGAATACACAATTTGTCGATAATCTTCACAAATTCCACATCACTTATGGTAGAACTTTTTGACTGTATTTATTTCATACTAAAACAAAACAGCTATCTAGTGGTTTGTAGTTTTTAACAGTATCTGCAATGATATTGGACCGTAACGACAACTTAACATACAACCAAAAGTAAAGTTTCACAAAATTTCCTAACCGAATTATTTTGGTTAAGTAAAATATCATTTATCAGTCTGATTTCTGCTGTAAAAACAGTATCAGTATAATTATAATGAAATCTACTAATTTACTTTGGTCCATTGTCAAAAGTTACATTTACTATGGCCAAGAAAACGATTGATTATATGACCTCTGAGAGAAAATGTGACCTATAAGGTCATGTTTATCTCAGCTAACAAATTCATTTCATTTTTGTTAATCAATAGACACTGACATAATATCGATACTATCAATAAACTCCCATCAGTTCAAAGAAGTTGATAGTTTGTTTGAAATAAGGTTAATCTTGTTGAAATTAGTGTGTTTAAACAGGACGCTAATTAGACTATGAATAATTTAATCGATTCAACAAATATAAATTTATGTAGTTGGCTTTCAGTCAAATCATCTACATCGAAGTGTACTAATCTATCCTATCCTATTTATTTCAATCAAATAAACTGATAGCCTGTGAGCAAATACGTTTAGATATTGTTGCGTAGTCTCAATGCTTATCGAAACCATGTGATGTGGATCTGAAGTAAGGCTAGTTTACAGTGGAGAAAAAACACCCACATAAATTCAATAAAAAAAATGCATGTCTATGCTGATTGGTGTATATTAAATTAACTAGCATTCATTAATAAAAAAGAAAACTGATTATATGTTAAGCTTCAGTTAGGAATTAGAATGGAAGTTTGTTACTATTTACTGCTTTTTATTATTTATAGTAATCTCTTCATTCATTAGCATCTCATTTGATTATAGTAAAGAATTCTTAGAATAAAATCTGGAAAATCAATAAAAACCTCTTGTTTTATAAGCATCTAACTTTTCAATATCAAAAATATATGAATAAATGGTTTTAAACAGTGATTAAACTGTCAGTTATAGTAACACCGAATTATTTACAATAAGCATGGTTTGTATGATATTCTTTTCCAACGTTGATTATAACTGATGTACCGATTCTAAAATAACCATCTTTCATTTTTTACTAAGAGGTGAAATGGAGGAAAACGCACAAATAACTGTGGTAGTACTTTTTGAGTTCTCAGTAATTAAGTTTGATATAAGTAGTAATTAATTTATGAAAACCCCTAAGTACACACCGTTGACTGGTGTAATTATTGAATTAAAATGAATTTTTCAAAAATTCATGGTAGCAAATTTACGTTCGGAAAAATGTACCGCGGAAATCTAAGCGGGTCTCTGGGTTCTTGCGGAGATTGTACACCAAGTTTCCGCAATTATTTCCACTTAATGAAGGCAACTGTCATCCAATTATACAAATATTTGGAAAATTGTATAATTAATTAACAAACAGATGCTTATTAATGACTATCTTCCGGTTGAACTAGTCAGAGTATAAGTGAAAAGTTTTAACTGGTGGTGTCTTATAACTGGTCAAACGAGGTAGATATTACCGTAAAAACACTGGATACCTATCAATAAATCGATAAAGGGTTGGAAATACAGATCACTGAATTCTAACTTAGTATTTAAATTACGTTGTAGCTATTGCAACGCTAGGATAATTTTGATATGGGTTTTGTATGAAGTTACAGATATGTAGTTTTAAGCAGTTTTGAGCAAAGAAACCGCAATTTCATTAGCTCTTACGTAACTTACGAAAAATAACATGGTAATACAAATGATGACATTTTTTAAGCATCAGTTGCGTAAATCCTCTTAGTCTCAACGTTCTCTTGCCTAGCATGTTAAAAGGATTGTTGTTAAGTGACTTAGTATTGCTTAATTTTTATTTTCGTATCAGGATATGTATTTATTTATGGAATGTCACGTGACTTTTATACGGTCACTTACTTATTCAATAAACAACGTCCAATTGATTTTGATGGTAAGAATGATGATAGAATGCCGCGTCTACATCAAACAAAATATATATTTACTATGAAATATTTTTTACTTATAAGGACGAATACATTGTGTAGTAGTAACGAAACAACAGTTAGGCTAATATCGGTTAGTAAATTTATGGAATGCACTAAGAATAATTGAGTTAGTACATTGAAAAATGAAAAACAAAACTGCTTCACAATTATGTTTTTATTCACTTGTCATTTCTGTTTAGGTAAGATTATTAGTTCTGTTGTTCGATTTATTCCTAAGTTTACTAATTTATAACATTTAGACTTTTTTTGAACTAGTGGGCTTTGAGTTTTAGTCTGAGTTGGTAAATATCATTTTTTTTTTAAATTCTTCACACTAGCTAGATTAAAACAAATTGGTTGCTCCAAACTACTATGCAATATAAACTTCATATTCTAATGCCAAATTACTATCACACAGTTTGCATAAATATGAACAAGTTCTTGATGAATTTTTAGAATGGTTTTCTGCATTGTTTAGAATCTTTTGAAAATATTTCTTCTTAATTATCATAATGATATTTGTTTAAAAAAAATTGTTAAATGGAATTCTTTCTTATTTCTATGAATGGTGTAGATTTCCACTTTTAAACTAAAGTATTTCCAAAGTGTAAATTATAATATTGATGAAGTGGAATGACTAAAAACAAAAGCAGAACAAGAACAGATTTATGTATTAGTCAGAAATTATTATTTCATTTGGTAATAAGACGTATATACATATGGAATTTGATGAGCAAGATAGACGCTAGGTCAATAAAGTTTTGATAGAAAAATTTCTAAGCTTAAAAATCATAATCCATTTTATGATTTTCCATCTAGTTTGAGGAAATTATCACTAAGTTTTCTAATAAAACAAACATTCAAGTAATTAAGCCATTACCCAACTTTAATGTTGATATAACTTTCGATTAGGTTTTATTGTTATTGGTTAAGAAAGTAATACTTAGCAGATCAATGAAATATACTCTATTAAAGACGAACGTGCATTTTTCCATTGATAAATTTCAATCTGCACCATATATATATATATATATATATATATATATATATATATATATATATATTCATCCTAACTTACTTGTCATTCTTACTGGAAGTTTTTACATCACCTTTCAGATTAGAGATTCAATATACTTGTAGTGAACAAGTTCTTTAAAAATAACTTAATACAAAGCGAATTTATAATTGTATTCATTCTTTAACTTAAGTTGTTGACTGATTTATCACTGAATAGTAATCAGTATGGTGTTTATATACATATTGATGTTAATCAAAACTTTTTATTGATTTCAATGTAACCACTAGTCTAACTTATTCACCATTACATGTAATATATTTGGATATCAAGTAGTAAGAGTTAGTCGGTAAGGGACTGATTCCCCTCTCCCAGTGTATGTAATTAACTTCATTCAGTGCCGAAATTAGAAGTGATTTCTCGACTATTCAGGTGAAGATTGATTTCTTATAGGATTTAGATATTTTTCTATGAGTAAGTGGTCAGCTGATAGCATTTCATTTTCTGTGTCGATTCGTTAAAAACCAAGCCAATAACTTTTAAACCATTTTTTATTTAAAGACTTGAATAAAAAAAAACAAATAAAAGGGTTCATGTTATTGATGATAGTTGTTCTTTCTTTATTCAAACCAATAACCGTCTAGCTGTAACAAATGCCTTCAAAATTAGTTTTGAAAAGTTTTGTAAGCACCCTGTTATATTCCATTTATGAGAGGAAACGAACTGATCGCTACAAATTTATATTGAAATTGTACAATAAAGAACAATGAATTATTAATGAATGATGCTATAGGTTGACGATTTTCGATGTACGATGTTAAAACAACTGGATCATCAAACAAGTAAAAATAGCTCACAAATAAATCTTTGGAGTTTTGATGCTAACTAGATCTGGAATATTATTATTTCATTGGTTTCGTTGACTAAAAGTATGTTCTATGTATCGCTAATATATTTAAATATTCGATTATTATTCATTTGACTGGCCACGCATTTCATCTTCTTTAGAAATTTGATCAAAAAATTATAGATACATTTTGTATCTTAAGCGGTTTCTTTCAATTGTATTGGGTTCTCTAAACTGTCGTTCTAAACAATATTGTCATTCTTTGCCTAAGGGAAGTGTTGATAACATTGTCCGAAACAAAATATAACTTTTCTATCAGATTTTCTTAACACTGTCGTGAGTTAGATTTATGAAATTGAAATATTCCTAGTTGCATAACTGATAACTCGTTTAGTAAATCTCTTTTATTATTGTTATTATATATTCACAAGAAATAATTTTGTAAGAAATGGATATTTTTCGCAGTAATAGTGACCCTGGGTAATTATGTACTTATTGATGTTTAGAGAAAATTCTCTTTACTTGGATCTACATATTAACATGAAATAATAAAATACTTTTTTCCAATTCGATTCCACTTATCTTTGTAATGCTAAGTTATGAAAACACCGTTTTAGTTGCTAAATGTAGATTATTAACATAGTTAAATGATAAGTTTGCTTAACCAATGAATTCAATGGATTTCCAATAAAATTTTTAATGACCTTATATTTCAGCCTAATTAAATATACAGGGATTACTATAAAAAAAATTCAAGATCACTCCCGTATAATCGAATTTTCATTCATTAAATATTAGTTCTGTTTGGGTGGAACAATATATATCGATATTACAGTTTGCTACTTTCTAAGGTTTGGATCAATAATACTTCATTGATCAGTCTTGACCGATACATTATGCTTTTTTACCAAAGCCTTGGACCGGAATTTGCCGAAGATATCATGAATTCCAGTGCCTTTGTGGTAATACAGACATAAGTTAGTGCAGACACACCAGAGTAATAGGACTATGTCTTGAATAATACTGATTATCACTATCAAACATAATAAGATACATCTTAAACAAAATATAAATCGTGTAAAAACTAGGGTTTCATTACTGTGATTTTGAGAACAGTAAACTGATGGGTAAACAGTGGTTTTGAAAATAATAAATTTCTCTATCATAAAAAAATCAGGTACTTTTTTACATAGTTTTCAAAAAATCTGAGACCTTTGAAAAGCTGTATCAAGTAAGAAATCAAAAGGAAGATAGCTCAGCAAGACTAAAATGAGTGGCCAAACGAATCAGGGTTAGGCAAGCGATTTCAAAGTCACAGCACTTATTTTAGTACCGATTGTACATGCACAATCGGTTTCCAAAGGATTTTAAAGAGGACCTCAAAGTGGAGCGGATACAACAGTTGGGATTGTTGATAAGTTTTATTGTTTGTGATCATGCAGTTAAGATGACTGCTGAACATTGCTTACACTGCCGCGATGACGTTTCACTGCAACGTGAAATAATGCCAAATAAAGAAATCTGAATCAACGGGGACTCTTTCTACTTGATCTCGATTGACACTAGGGCACATTATGTTTATTGTTACAAACTAGGCAATAAGAGCGGCGGTGACATTGACTGCAACCTTTGCAGATGTTACTGAAGCTTCTGCGGTTCAGTGGTATGAGTACTGCAGATACATGTATGCGATAAAGATGATGAGGTTGAACCAGTGCTTTGAAAGAGTTGGGAAAATTTTTAAACTCGATGCGACAGTTGTTAGAAAACGAAATTTTAATAGAGATGGAAGTATGAAAGAAGAGTTGGTAAGTAGTAGCCTCTCAAGTAGACTTAATTGGCTTTTAGTATTTATGATAGACCAACGCAAAAAAGACATTTACAGAAAGTCCGAAACCGATAGACTACAACATTGATATCAGTTATACGGGAGTATGAACAGCCAGGTGTCATAATGTTCACGGACGACTGGAAGGCAGATCGATGATTATCTAGACGTGCTTAAGTCAATCAGGTCATATTTCACGGTAGGCGTTTTACAGACCTCACTACAGGAGTGCACAGTTACAATATGGAAGCCATGTGATCTAGGCTGGGAGTTTCCAAAACCTTATCATGTCGCTAGAGTTAGACTGTTGTGGAGTTAAGCAAAATGTATAATAAACTAACTAGCTGGAATTGCTTTGTGTTCTGCGAATTCCCTAGATATTCCAATCATATTCTTATTTGGTGCTAGATATAAAGTAATTATCTTACCTAATAAAGGTTAAAAACAGTCGTACTTCTCGTCAGCGAGTCGATTTCTGATTTATTGTATTTGACGGAAATTTGAAATGTAAAGTTAATAAAGATTTTTTTGGAAATTCCATTAAACAGAACCTCAACTAGGGGTAATATATACTATTATCATTTTTTTTTAAAAAAACGAAAGCAATGTAGATTTTAGGGTTCATTATTTATATTTTTTATGCTCGTCTTCATGAACCAAAGAAAACTGTAAAACAGTAATGTAAACTGAACAGGTTAAAGGTTCAGCCGAAAAGATCAAATTTCGTAAACAAACAAAGAAAGTTTCCTTCATAATGACAGTATTTATTTGACAATTAAAGGTGAAGCATGAAATAACACTGCAAAGCAGTAAATATATCTAGAAAACAGAGCCTACAGTAAATTGAAAACCTACTGTGTAGCTTTTTCGAGTTCAGAATAATGACCGCTTTTTTGTAGTATATTTGTGACAGATAGATAATTACAAATCCATTCAAGAACGAGTTATTAGTAAGAAATAAGCGACTGTTTTGTTTTAAACTGTTAGTAACTAACATACGTGTCTTCAAGATGTAATTTTATTACTTCGTCTGCTAATACAGCTAATATATGTACATATTTTTTTAAATTCAGTAGTCTAACAAATGAACACGATTCATATACTCATCAACTAGACAGCATCATATTTGCAATACCAATGTTAGCTATAGATAAACTATTTAGAAAAAGACAGAAAAATTTAGAAGTAAGCTTAACATCCAGAGTGGCTTATGTGACACAAGGAGAAAATTATCACTTAAGATACAATAATTTAGTTTAAACTAGTTCGTAATGTCTATCTGATTACTGTCAGCAAACATGATTTTGATTTACAAAAAGGAATCTCAAAATAAAAATTCACACATACATAAGTATAAAGTGTTTAATTTTAGAAACAAAAACAAATTTTTAATGGTGATAAACGTCTAAAATTGAATTTTACTTAGTAAGATTGTAATTCGTTATGAATGAAAATAGATAAAATAAAAGGCAGACAACTTATTTAAGTTAAAGGATCTTTTGACATCTTGAATTATTAACTTATAAGGTATGTATATTTAGTGTCATAGGGAAGAATGTAGTCTAAATTTAAGAAGAATAATGTTAATTTTTACCTAACTACTTTTTTTTTTGCAAAAGTATCGTTTTTTCATACAGGTTTTGCGTTCATTTAATTTTTAAATTAAATATCACAGAATGTCATTGAAGCTCTCCAATGATATGTTGGAGGGAAGAACAGAATAAATACTTTAGTCGTTATAAGCTCCTTGTTAAACAGTTGATTTTAACTACCATTATTTTCTGGGTAATGTATGCTTACTTACTTACTTACGTACTTACACCTATCACCCCCAGTGGAGCATAGGCCACCGACCATCACTCTCCACTCTACTCTGTCCTAGGCTTCACTTTCCATTTCTTTCCAATTTCTGATCATTTTTCTCATGTCTTTCACTATTTCTCGGCGTAATGTGTTCCTTGGCCTTCCTATTTTCCCTTTACCTTGAGGGTTCCATGTGGGGGCTTGTCTTGTGATGTCTTGACATTTGTATCGAAAATCCTGATTTTAGTGTTGATTGATATTTGTTTGCAGTTCCAAATATTTTTCAATTGTAGAAATGCAGCCCTTGCTCTACCGATCCGCGCCCTCACATCTGCATCGAATCCATCTTGATTGTCGGTGATGCTGCCAAGATATGTGAAGATGCTAACGTCCTCCAAAGAATTTCCATCAAGATTGATTTCGTTGGTGCATGTTGTGTTGCATCGGAGAATCTTACTTCTCAATTTATGTATGTTGAGACCTACTGCTGCTGAGGTTGCTGCTACACTGGTTGTCTTCTGTTGCATTTGTTGTTGCGTGTGAGGTAGAAGAGCCAGGTCATCTGCGAAGTCCAGATCGTCCAGCTGTGTCCTAACTGTCCAGTTGATACCGTGCTTCCCTCCAGATGCTGACGTCTTCATAATCCAGTCGATCATCAGGAGAAAGAGAAAGGGTGAGAGCAGACGACCTTGCCTGAGACCGGCCTTCACCTCAAACGAGTCTGTTAGCTGACCTCCGTGCACAATTTTGCAGTTTAATCCATCATAAGAATTCCGTATGATGTTGAATATATTCTCAGGCACGCCGTAGTGACGAAGAAACCTCCACAGTGTTATCCTGTCCACGCTATCGAATGCTTTCTCGTAGTCGACGAAGTGGATGTAGAGTGGTGAGTTCCACTTACTTGATTGTTCCACAATGATCTATAATGTTGAATTTAGTCGGTACACGATCGGTCCCAACGGAATCCAGCCTGTTGATCTCGAAGTTAGGCCTCTATGAAGTCCTTCATTCTGTTTAACAATACCCTGTTGAAGACTTTGCCTGGTATTGAAAGAAGAGTGATGCCTCTGTAGTTCTCACACTTGCTGAGATTGCCTTTCTTTGGTCTTTTGATCAGGTATCCTTCTTTCCAATCTGATGGTACTTGTTCCTCATCCCAAATCTTCTTGAAGAGGTTGTGAAATATTTTCGCAGTTGCTTCCACATCTGCTTTCATTGCCTCTGCTGGAATGTTGTCTGGTCCTGCTGCTTTGCCGCTCTTGATTTGTCTGATGGCCATACTGATCTCGTCAGTTTTAGGTGGACGAACATTGACTGAAAGGTCCGTAGATGCTGGTTCGATGTTGGGTGGGTTCAGTAGAGCTGGTCAAACCAAGAGTTCCTTAAAGTGTTCTACCCACCTATTTCGCTGTTCTTCAGTGTTGCTGATTACTTTGCCTTCCTTACTTTTCACTGGTCGTTCTGGTTTACGACGGTTTTCAGAGAGCTTCCTTGTTGTATCGTACAACTGTCTGATGTTTCCTTCTCTCGCAGCCTTTTCCGTCCTCATTAATAGATCTTCCACATATTTTCGTTTGTCAGCTCTGATGCTCTTCTTCGCTTCCCTGTTTGCTCCTATGTATGCAACTTGTGCCCTAACTTTCTCCGCTCTTGTTCGGCTGACATTAATTGCTGCCTTCTTGTTCCTCTTTTCTTGAATCTTATCCAGAGATCCATTCCCTGTGATGGTGCTTCTTATGACGAAGAAGAGATCGCCTCCTTGATCCCTTTCCAACTGTTCCTCATGGTGGTTTCCTCTCCATTAGGCAGATCTTGAAGAGCACGGAACCCATTGTTGAGAATTATTTTGAGTTTTACGGTGTCCCGAAGAAAGGCCGTATTAAATTTCTGTCATGTTGTCTGCCCCGTTGTCCAGTGCTTCTTTAGTTTCAGTTTCATTCTAGCGACCAGTAAGTGGTGATCTGAGGCTATATCAGCTCCTCTCTTGGTTCTCACATCCTCCATAGTCCTTCTGAAAGTCTTGTTGATACAGATACGGTCGATTTGGTTCTGAGTAGTGTGATCCGGTGAAATCCATGTAGCTTTGTGTATGCGTTTGTGCGGGAATATTGTGCCAGTTTGTTGAAGGCACATAGGTTTGCAAATCTCTCACCGTTTTCGTTCGTTTCTCCCAGTCCATGTCGTCCCATGATGTCTTCATATCCAGTGTTGTCCATTCCAACCTTGGCATTCAGGTCTCCCATAAGAATCGTCAAATCCTTTAGTGAACATTTCTCGACGATTGACTGCAGCCTTTCGTAGAATTGATCTTTGTCGTCGTCATTGTAGTCGTTGGTATGGTCCATGAGATTCCCATCCTATCAGTGCCTTTTGTGCATATTTGGACAGCATCAGTGCAACTCCATGTGTATGTGAAGCATTTTCCTCTTCATGACCAGAGTATAACAGCAGTTCCCCTGATGCTAGTCCCAGTTTTCCTACCTGTGTCCAATGCGTTTCACTGATGCCGAGCACCTCGAGGTTGTATCTTTTCATTTCTGCCGCAACTTGAAATAGTCTTCCAGTCTCCCACAATGTATGAACGTTCCATGTACCTAAAAGAATGGTTGCTCTGGTTGTCAGAAGAGGCATCGGCCCCTTGACTTCCGAGGGAACTCGGCTTTCATCACGCGACGTCATAATTCTTCCTCCAACTCCCAGGGTAGAGTTAAAATTGTTTGATTTATTTTTTCTGGTTAACGCTTTTTTGGCAAGTTAGTTTATCTTTAGGATGGGGTTGCCGACCCCATGCTCAACTCTCCTCCTTTATCCGGGCTTGGGACTGGCAGTAGCACCGAAAGGTCTACAGACAGAGTCGGTACTGTATGCCGTGTTGGTATTTTAAGATTTTGTGTACGGTAAGATTAGTAGGTAGAAATCTGTTCATGGAATTTGAGCAGTTATGGAGGTTGACAAAACAACAATTAACCACATATATATTCTAAAAAATGATAAAAATATAATTCATTTCCGTTTACATGCATGAGCAAGCAGTTTGATACAGATATCATTTTTAAATGTAGAAGATCGATATTTCATATTATATTGTTTGAAGTGTTCTGGTTTAAGAATTTCTCAAAAGGTACATTTTTCACTTGCATAACAGTAATGTAAGGCCTCAGTCAGGAACTATTAATTCGTCTTAACTGAACGTCTCGTTGCTGTATAAATGAAATATTAAATGTCATTTCCAGTACCACATCGGATTATTTATAATCTTCTACAACTAGAGAAAATGAAATGGAAACAGAGAGCACAGGACAACGAAAGCAATATTTACAACGCCAGGTCAGTCAGGTCGATCAAGTCTACCATGATTCAGTTGCAAAGTTATGTTTTAACGTTCAGGTTAAATATTATTTAAAATGGTTAAATTTATAGAGAACAGTATTAGTGTTAACTATCTGCAAGTAAGGTGGTTTAATTAGTAAGGTCAGTAACAAAATGATTAGAGTGGGATATACTTACAGCTGTATGAACATTTAAGTAATTTTCCTGGGAGTAGTAAGCACTGATGCGGTGAACAAAGGATGGGAGTGATTTTAATTCATTGATAAATTGTCGTCAATTTTTTCCGGAGTCTCGAAAATTTACTGGCAAAATAATTCATATAGAATGATTTAGAATAAGATTTTATCACTAATGAAAAGAAGTTACGGAAGCTATGACTAGGAGGTTTTGCAAATCTAACAGATTTATTGGATGTAAAATATAACTAATTAATTATTTTCAGGAAAAAGATCAGATTTAATTCTTCCATTAAGAGTCAAGTCTAAGTTTATTTCATTTGGATTTATAATTTAAGGTTCAATCAATTCTAAGAATGCGTAACCTGAAAGGATTCCAGCCTAAATTTACGATTTATGCCAACACTACTAAGACTAAGTGTGCAGAAATGTAGAAATGGTTGGACACAAAATTTGTACAATAAATACGTGATTCGTTGGTACAGAGACTACATCTGTTTAGATACCTGTTCTGAGAAGGACAAATTATACGACTATCTGAGTCTTAAGTCCATTACAGCATGAAATTTCGATAAAACCTTACAATTCATGGTTAGGTCTATGTTTGGTAAAGGGTTATCAATTCAGATTATTAATTGCTAAGCGCCTACTTCTACTTTAAGTATCACTGGGCCACTTGATTGAGCTCCATGCTGATGCGATTTCGAGGACTATTCAGATCGTAAGGTAAGAATGAATACACTACTTTAAGATCATCTGAATACAGAAAAGGTTTATTTGGACAATTGCAAATATCATTTATGAAAGCTGAAATGAGCAAAAGGCCTAAAACACTACCTTGTATTACCCCACTTTTAAACGGTAAAACATGCGATAGGAGAGAGTTCATTTGAATATTTGGTGATTGAAGAAAGAACTAAAACAATCAAGTAGAAAGTTTTCAATGTGAGTCTGCCTCTCAGAAGCTAGTGATCAACCCTTTCAAAAGCTTTAGAAAATTCAAAGTATTGCTCTATGACTAAATGTCCTCGATCACGTCGAGTTAAGATTAAATTGAAGAAGTCAAAGTGACAAATCGTACAAGATCGAATTTCCAGGAAGTCATGTTAGGAATCAATGATAAGTTTCTCAATGAATAAACAGTTGAAAAATTAGTCACTAACATCTCTTTTCATTATCCTAGAGATAAGTGAGGTAATATTTCTCGGCCGGTATTTGCTCAAAACAGTCTTATTTCCATGAATGGAGTTTTCCAAAGAGAGAGAGAGAGAAAGTGATTAAACAGCTTTAAATGAAGTAATGGATTCTCAGGCCCACCATATTTGTAGAGAATGTACAAAATCCCATCTACCCCATGACTGTTTGAGACCTTAAGGGGGTTAGTACTGTTGCTGATTTTTGGATAGGTGAAAGAAATAGGTTCCATGGAGTTACCAGTCACATGCATGACTTTTGAAACAATAGCATT
The DNA here is from genome assembly GCA_944470395.2 of Schistosoma turkestanicum. NCBI lineage: Eukaryota > Metazoa > Platyhelminthes > Trematoda > Strigeidida > Schistosomatidae > Schistosoma > Schistosoma turkestanicum. Next base: position 35,186,519 of record OX103971.1, on the reverse strand, counting down.
TAGGAACTGATCATTGTAAGTAAAAATACAGCTGTAAAGGTTTGTAGTGGTTTAAGAGTCGTTTATAAATTTGTTATAATGCTAGATGTACGATGTATCTGCACTTTGATATGCTCTAATACGTCTATTGAAAAGAAGCGTTACGTTTTGTACTTTTGAGCTATTATTTTGTGCTAACAACTCCTCATTAATGGCTTTTAACCTGTGCTTTGCTTTAATTTGGTTAAAAACTATGGTTATTTGTGTGTCTTCTGTGAAATAACTTAACTGATAGTAACTTTTGAGCAGATGTCTTAATTTATTAAGATATTTAACTGGTATAAATATTTAGTTAGGCTTACCAATGTAACGAACGAAGACATCAAGACCAGATGTATTCATCTCATACTTAGAGAGGACAGTTTGCTAACAAGATGTTTATACATAATGTTGAGATTTCCATTTGCTAAGCAAGCGGATTATTGGCTATCTCCTTTCACATATGGTCTTCAAAACACTTTGATCTTACCATACATTCAGAGCTGATATTCTTCTCGCCGACAGTAACCTCTGGGTGATACTCCGCTGCATTTTACTTTGAAGTCGCCTTGAGACTTGTAGCTACCAAACTAATCCAGTACGTTTTATGAGGTGTACGGAAATCTGAACATGAGTTGGTGATCTAATATAATGGGTTAACAGAATCCAAGAGTCTGTTACTATGGAATAAATTATCTTCGTCATAGGATCTTACCAATTTCTGTAGGTCTCAGTCAGTATGTTTGTAATCCCTATGTATAGTGGACATTTTGTTATAATTTGACTGCTTGATCGTTGAATTAATACACAACAATCTATAAACCAAATCTGAAGGTTAGTGAGATGTAATTATTAACATTCCGTTAGGTAATAATATAACTTCTTTCTGACATGCCTAACAAACCGTTTGACACAATGACGATATTGTCTGATTATTCAAAAAGTGAAATATAATTTGTAAAACTGAAAAAAATTACAAACTGTGACAAGCTGAACAACTGTTTCTGTCATCATCTAGAATTACGTTGAAAATCATATAGCGTCTGCAAAAAAGATGTTCGGTTTTTAAAATATTTCGTGGACGATATTTGGGAATTGAAGGATAATACATTCAGTAATTGTATAAGCTTTTTCCCTTTTAATATATATTCTTATCATTTATGATTTTCATGCATAATGGTAATTAACACATACAATTCATTGAACGATATCATTAAATACTTTAAAAAATTAATTGATTCACGTTGGAATCACCGTTTCTATGTTTTGTGAACGTGTGAATATATTATTAAGAAATATCGTTTTCAGTTCTTCGTAGATCATTCATTGTATCTGAGCCACTTTTCATTAAAATGCGAGTTAATTAAATGATTTTTGAAGAGGAGCAACATACACAAACATACATAAACAAGTGAAAATAAATATTAAAAACAAGGAACTATTTTGATTATTATTTCTTGTTTTGGTGATAGTCTTAATCTTTGGCGGATAAACTTCTAGGTCATTTTCTCCACGAATTTATTTTATTTCGGAAACCACTGTAAATCAATCAGAATTGGACCTATTTTTTGTCCTACTGTGCGACTCTGTATTAGTATGCACTGATTATTCTACATAAATATCCAAGTCGAGGAGTAATCTTATGATCAATACTAACTGACCTACAAGTGGACTTGTAACGTTCCAACAAGAAGATGCGGCTAGCAGAGTTATGCTACGATGAAGTGAAGAGAGTTACCCGCCAGCGACATTGAATGATCACGACATTATATCTTCAAATAAAAAAGGGAAGCTGGAAATATGAGCCGGTGAGTGTTATCGCAAATATCTAAACACAGTGTACACACTGCCAGATATGACGGTCATGGATCCAACGCCTTAAGATGGTCATGCATGAAAATAACTGGGAATCATACAAGAAAACGAAATGGTTCTCTTAATGGTTTCTTAAATTATGACAATTTATGATGAAGACTGTGTACTAGTAGTGTTAGTGGCCTTTTGAAATGTGTTCAGTTTATTAAATAGTAACTTTCAAATGGAGTGAGAAATTAAGTGATGTAGAATGAAATTTTGCACTAAATGAAGGGGAGAGATTTGTTTAATGTTCATAAACTCCGAATTTTTATAAATTAAAAAAAAAAATGTATAAACAGTCAGTTTTGAGGAAATTAGACAAAAAAGGTCAATTTAATCTGAGAATTATGTAATCCCACGAATAATTTTTATCTATGACAACGGTTGGATGAATGAAGTTATATAGAGTAAATTTACTTATAAATGTTCATTAAAAAAGAACTTTATTTCTAATAAATATTTCTTTGCCGACTAGATGTATATTTTTACATAAGTTATTTTCGATGAATTAATTAGATAAAAACTATCGTTTGAATAGCGTTCACCAGCATGAATGAAGCAAAAATCCACTTTTCATATTTCTTCATAATAAAAAGTATTTAATATATATATTTTCGAGCAAATACATCTATAGTATGGAGAATATACTATGCAACTACAAATTCCTTTCAGCCGCAAAATCGTGTATAGTTTTATTGGTTAAAATACTCCAAGTAACGAAAACAACACTTCGAAAATAAGATTATTTGTATTTCTAGGTTGCTAACATTCAGGACTTAACTCATCGATGAGTGATGAGGCCACTATCTTTTTCTTATGAGGAAGTGTTTAGATGATCATGTTGTTGATAATCCGATGTGAACCTCTATCAGTTCGTCATTGGAAAGTGTGAATCCTGAGAGGATTGTCTCGGTATAGCTACTTCGACACAGGTTTTATGGAATAGATGAATGTTATCGAACAGTAGAATCTTATTTCGGTGTACATGTAGCCCAGTGCTAATGTCTACACCGGGACTCAAATATAATGCCTTTCGCTCCAAATTTCCAACGCGTTATTAACTCAGCTACCCAGTCCTTAAAATTACTAACTTGTGTATGAACATCACAAAGATGGTGGTACATCCATTTGATGAGTTTTAAGTAGAACGAAACGTGCCATGGATCCTACTCTTATGCACAGCTCCTCCACTCTATAAAACGTCATCTTTGTTTTTTATGTATTCCCATAAAATCTATACTTAACAATTGTTGTTCGAATGAACGTGGAAAAAATTTGGAAGTATTTTTTACACGGTTATTCTGGGACGAACATTTGGAGTGTCAAGGTCAGCTAATGACAGATTTTCTGGTATCATAATACTTTAAAAGATCTCCAGTCGTCCTTTGCAAAACCACTAGAAGTATATCAGAAAAATATTTAACACTTAACGCACCTTCAATTAGTCTAAATTTAACTAAGTATAACATTTGTTTTCTGACAGTTTGAATCAATAGATTCATTTAAACTTATGGTATTTGCGATTACAAAAACTAACGCATCAGATCAAATTTGTGCGTAAGTTAACCAATATTATGACAGAAAAAAAGTTTAGTTACACTGAGTATTTTTTTTTGATACATGACAAAAAATGATAGAATTTTCTCAATCCAAAATAGATAAATTCCCTAGCTGGTTTAAAAATGGATGAGAATACTGAAGTATTAATTTTAAAATAATGCACTTTGATAGAAAATAAACTTGATAACTTTAGTTTTATGTAATTGCAACCTACGGTAATGATCCTAAGTTAACCATATTCGTGAATTTTTAAAGATAAAATCCATCATGGGAAGTCATTTAAAATCTGGAGAACGCTTTAAAGCTGTTTTACCATACTGTGAAACTTCTGATAAGTGCGCGCCTATGAACACATGAAGAGTAGAACTCATAATATTCAAGTATAACAAGAAGCAGAAACCAAATGATTCACAGTATTTTTATATTTTTAACCAATCTACGACAAAAATATACCATTAGTATGCGTCATACTGTAGCTAACCATACTAAAACAAAGTGGCAGTCCAATTCTCTCTAGTGTTTTCTAACTGATTTTATTCCTTATTTGTTACTGTATCCTGTTTCATGCCTGTTTTATAAGATATCCTCAGTTTTCCATCATTATCTTACATGAAATCGTTTCAAATTTAATTTAAAACTCGGTATATTTTATAAGTGAGTTATTAATTTCCAAATGAGTTAATGAAAAAATCTGATAATTGAAATGCAATTTCTATGTTAGTTGTGAATTAATAAATAGGTTGGCGTTAAGTAATTACAAAACCTTCTCATGGGCAATATATACAATTAGAAGAGATAACAAAATAGCTATTTTCAATCGGCATATGGCTTTACAGTTTCTTATATGTTGTTATTTTTAAAAAAACGATCTTAATCAAAAATGGAATCAATGCCTAAATTATTCTAGCAACCAGAATACCAGCTTAATAATTTGTAATTTATGTTCCATTGACCCAGCTTTACGTATTGACCTCAAAAAGATACAAGTGTAAGAAAACATCCTTTAATGTCTGTGAACAATGAACATTCTTTTTTATCAGGTAAGTGAGATACGTAGTGCTATAAAACTATATCATGCCAGCCAATAGATTTGAAAGTTCTATAGGAGAGTTCTCAAAACAGCCGTTTATTGCTTTATATTTTTTAGCGATCCTTCCCTAATGATGTCAATACATAATGAAACCAATTAAGTAAAACGGTTGTTCTATTTGGCGAAATAAAACTAAATTTATTCACTTTCCACATTCGTCATGTAGTTTTTTTCAATGCTGGCTTTAAATTTCTAAATACCACCCACTCGAATGTTTTCTTGTACTTGTAGGGCTCTCTATTACACTTTTAATCTTTTTATACAACATCATTTTTTCCTTAAAAGAATACTCACTGGAAAGTTTAGTTTCAAGTTTCTTGCACCTCATTCAGATTCCCCTTGTTTCTCAATAATATTACTAATCGATGCAAACCAGATACGTAATAGTTTCCACCTCTTTTAAAACATCATCAAGCGTGATTTGGTCGGTGCTCATTGTATTGCACTTCAGGACCTTACTTATTCGCTTGTGAATGTTAGAACCTGCTTCTGCGGAGACTACTACTACCACCATGACGGACTTCGTCTGCATTTGTTGCTGTGTGTGATATAGAAGAACTAGGTCATCTGCAAGTTCAAGTATTCCAATCGTATCCCAGGTGTCTACTGTATACCATGCCCCATCTGAGAATCAACATCGAGTGATAGGTCCGTAGGTGCTGCTTTAGTGTTGGATGGGTTCAAAGGAATTATTCTGTTCAGAAGCTCTTCAAAGTATTTTACGCACTTGCTGCATTATTTTTGAGTCTCAATGATTGATGCACCTTTCTTGTTCGTAGCTAGTCGACCTAGTTTGCCATTCTTTCCAGCTAACTTCGTTGTTGTGCCGTGCATTCGTTTCATATTTTCTTACTTGTTTAATCTCTTTGAAGCTGTTCCACAAAGAAGAATCCTTTTCTCTAAGTGGGTCATGCAAACTAAGAACGTGTTGTTAAGAGTAAATTTGTGTTAGTTGAGTATGTCAGTATCTTGGAGAAAGCTAGTATTGAACTGCTGTAATGCTATTTGCACAATAGGCACGGCATCAAGTGATGAAGTGACTACATATTTGCTCCCTTCTTTTTTTATGTCATCCAAGAATCTAAGCCTCCTACTGATAAAAATGTGATAGATTTCGTTCACTGTAGAGTGGTCCGAAGAAACCAATGTAGCTTTGTGTATGCATTTGTGGGGGAATATGATGCCTTTTATGACCATTTTATTGAAGGTTAGTAGACCTGTGAATCGCTCACCGTTTTCGTTCACTTCTCCCAGGTTTTTTCTACGGGATTAGCTTTTTAACCCAAACTTAACCCTCTTTCTTCATCAGGGCTTGAGACTAGCAGTAACTCTAGAAGACCTCTAGACATATATATATGCATATATTAATACAGCTTTTATTAGCTTCAACTTTTTTAATGATGATTATTGCGAGCATAAATTTATCAAGAAAGTTACAAATTCTATCTATTTATTTTATTTGCTAAAGTTCCTTACAGTTAAAAGTTTGAAGTAAATCTACATTCATTACTAAATACTTTATCAATAAAAAAGCTTGATAATTCAAAACCATACTCGTTTATTTCAGGCAAATGCTTTTCTAATTTGTTTATAAAGTAAGTGTTGAGCAATGAATATTCTTTTAGTCACTGCAACGGAAAATAATAACGCCAACAAAATTAATAGAGTTACATTGAAATTCAAGCGATAAAAACCTCGAGAATTTTTTAAATTTGAAAATATCCATCAACTTTTACAACCTCTAACTTAAAATTACGATTCAAAGTTTCATCACCACCCATAAGTATTGAAAGCACGAATACAGAAATTTCAATCATTATACTTTTATTATCAAAATATTGATTTGTGATGGTAAAAACTAATGTATAATTTATTGAGGGGATTTGATAAAACTTGTTATCACTTAGGATTACTATAGTAACTGATAATAAAATGTAACAAAATGGTTGTGTACTTACGTTTTAAACACAAAGTATGAATTAAAAACAGATTTCATAAAGTGATAGGAAATCAAAGTAAAATTGTAATGGAAATTTATACAACAATAATGGTGAACTATTCATACTATCTCAATGTTAAATGAATAAAATTGAAAATATGATTCTGAGTGTACATTATAGTTTTAAAACAAAAGTCGTTAGATGGTATCAAAAAAATTGTCCCCTGTTATTAAGATAAGTTCGAAAACAACTGTACTACTAATTGTCTCTCCACTTTTCAAAGTCAGTGTCGAACATTTTAAAGCTGCAAAAAAGATTCAATGAATAAAGTCATAGGCAGGATAACATGAGATACTAAAATGTGAATTATTTACTTGAAGAAATGGTACTTTATACAGTAACTTACACTTCTTTAACATAGAATGTAACATTTATTGAACTCTGAGAATCCAGCTGATTACAGTTGATTGCATCTAACATAATAAATTTAAAGATGCTACAACTAAACTGATATGAATGCGTCACTGATGATACTCTCCACATCGATGTGAATCAGTTTAAAGGCTGATGATAGATAATGATGTATTAAATATCAAACGTAAATAAAAACTGTTTGAATATATTAATTTAAATAGGCGTTATCAACGTTGACTAAAGGTCAGATTTTTAATAGTTTATAAGGGAACGAAATTGCCAATGATTGTTCAATAACTTACTGCTTGAAGATAACTTTATGAATGTGTTCTGAGAGGATTCAGGTTAAATAGGCTGAATATAATACATTTTAATGTTGATTATGATAAGTAATCTCTAATACAGAACTGTACATTAACTGGGTAAGACGTAGTTCGGTACTTTCAAATGATTACCTAACAATGCATGTTTATTACCCTATTCCAACATGAATTCCCTATAAAGAATATATCGTAAAGTCATTTTCTATTAGTCAGAATAATGCATCATATCATCCTTATGTTAGCTTTTTTAGAACGTAATCTGAAACAGATAACTAATAATAGCTAGGAATTCATTTGGCATAGTTATCATCTTTGTGATATTAAAAAGTAAGAAAAAAGAAAGGTAAATTGAACTCATCAATCTAAAACTCCAGTCTACTATTAATTCATGGAATACAGTAATCATTGTTATCAATAGCGAAATAACTATAGTTATTGATAGTAATTCAAAAATTCAAATAGGCCATAGGTTCTAAAGATACTTGATCAAAGTTTGCATGTGAATTAGTATAGCTCAAAGCAAATGATTTTTGATAGTCCTAATATTTGTTTCCTTTGAAAGTTAATTTGATATAAAAAATTACATATCACCGACTGGATGTTTACAAGTAATCCTAGCCCCTAAGATTGTTCACCGTTTAAATGTTATCATTGTATAATTACATGAAACGTATCCTCAGTTTTTCTATATTTCAACATAAAAATTATAAACCACTCACTCTGTTAATAATTCTATTTCATAACACTTGTAAACATTTGTTAAACATATCAAAGCAGACTGCTAATGATGCGGTGTGACTAAGAAACGAAGTGTTGACTACTAGTACTCAAAATATAGGAATCATCTTACAAAAAATTTAATCAGTATGTGACTTTTTATAAGCGGTTTCACAATCGTGTTCTTAATGAGGAAATATTATGCCTGTAGTCAAGTGAATACCTACAGAAACAGTTAATTACAATACTGTTAGTCATATGACAAGAATAAGTAAACTTATAAAATAAAATTTTCTGGCTAACAAAGAAATAAAAGTGTTTTAACTGAATTGTGACTGGAAAATGAATTGAAAAAATACCGATATTCTAATAGAATCTAAACAAAACTAGTATTACTGATCATGAAGTAAAAATTGATTATGCAATAAAAACATGCCTTACTTTAGGTCAAGCCTCTAAACTCGATAGGCGAATTTTTAAGACTTTGTCAACATTTAGTATGTCACCTAAAAATGACCCACTTAACTACGGCAATATTATTTGTTCTATAGTGATTGGCTGATATTTTAAAATTTTTGGTTCTTTTTTTTATGTCAATAAATTGTGTAAATTTGCATGCTGCTGAATTTTAATTTTCAGTTACTTTTCACTCATCACTAAACATCGATACTCAGTACAGTATACTGTATTCCGACATGATTTTAACTTGGCACGATTTCATGGAATCAAATACAAACATTTCTAGACATAACTATTTCCTTTCAGCATAACAAAACAAAATCAAATATAATCAAGAAAAAAATTCCAGCTACGTTAATAAAATAGTTTAAAGCAGATGTTTAAATCATCTGCACATTTCCTCCTGGTTTTCAATAATTATCTAAATAAATTCATTTCGTGATGCAGAATGATGAAACGTCAATTTCTTGGTAACTGTTAAAAAAAGTAGAAATATGTAATCAAAAACAGAACACATTCATGATTAGAAGGTTAGTAGGAAAATACATAAAAGTACTCATGTTTAAGTTGTTTACTTTAAAAAAAAACTTACTTAAATTGAAATTATTAGTTAATTTTCATTTGTGAATAGTGCGTTCCCATTGCAACCAAAAACTACTGAGCGCGAGTCTTAGTGTGAACGTCAGTATTGGAAGCTAGACGCCTCCCGTAAATGAGCTAGCCATAGGAGGAAGCGTATTTATTTTATGTAAGTGATCTAACATTACTCACTTTTTGAATTTTAACTAAATGGAATCCATAGTAAATATGGTTTCTCTTTGTTAATGTTATCAACCATTGATTGTGGAAAAGTTATCGTTTAGAATTTTACTTACTGTCCGATTTAAACAAATCACTGCTCAAATGGAATAGAATTTTCCTGTTTACTCTAATCTTTTGAACGAATTCTAACTACGTATTCAATAACAAACATGGTTTTCAATCATCTTTGTAGAAATTGTATAAAAAAAATTAAGAAGTAGTTGCTAACAGCTAAGATTCACCCCATAAGTGGATGCACTCAGATTTATAAAATCATATAAGTCAAGTTATTTCATTTTGCATTTATGTTACAAACATACAGCATCTTTTTTAGATAATAGACTACAACTAAAATAATCAGTATGTTTGATAATAATAGCTTTAAGAATACGAAATCTATTATCGTATACGTAAACAACTTAATTACTTACCCATCTTACCCCCAACAGAGCATAGGCCACCCACCAGCATTCCACAACCTATTCCATGATGGGCATTCCTTTCTAGTTCTATCCAATTATTCTCCATTCTTCTCATGTCTGTCTCCATTTATCAAAGTTATGTGTTCTTTAGTCTTCCTCTTCTTCGTTGCCCTTGAAGATTCCATGTGAGGTCTTGTCTTGTGACACAATTCGGTGCTGTCCTCAATGTGTGTCAAATCCATTTCCAGCGCTTCCTTCTGATTCCTTTTCCATTGAAGTCTGATTTGTTCTATCACGCAATAGGTTGTTGCTGATCATGTCTGTCCTACGGATCCTCAGTATCTTGCATAGAAAATTGTTAATAAACACTTATATCTTCCGAATGATGGCTTTCATGGTTCTTCATGAATTTGTTCCGTGTAACAGAACTGTCTTGACATTTATGGTGAAAAGTCTTTGCTGTTGATTGTATTTTTTTTTGAGTTCTAGAAGTTTTTCAACCGTAGAAACGCTACCCTTGCTTTGTCAATATATGTTAACAATACTTTAACTAATAGTTTATGTAGACATAAATGACCTGGTCTGAAATAATCAAAGAATAATAATCAATAATTTTTCCACCTTTCTCCAGAATTATTATGAAAACCAATAGAAATGAATAATAAATTTACTTATGATAAAAAAACAGAAAAGAAAAATCAAATGAAATTCTCTTTCTTTAACCTATCGATTCAATGATTATAGACATTAGATATGATGGCCAAAGACAAACAAAGAAATTTGATTGGAAAATGTTAGATTTGTTTTAACAGAGAGAAAATAAATCCATAAAGATTTTGTTTCATCAACTGAGCAGTTGCAAAGCGAGAGAGAATGATCATAAAACCATTTTAATCTAGAATTTTTTTTGAAATTTCATTATAAGTGATAAATAAAAGAGGTTTTAATTCACTTATAAAAGTTTGTTTGTTAGTAAAAAGTAAATAAATCTTGTCACTACGAAGAATTTTAGTTTTCATATAAAATCAAATGACTGAATATTACATCAGAATTTATTGTAAACTAGATGGTTGAAAGTAATTAAAAACTATAGACTGGAATGTTACATTTAACGATCTTTAACAGAAAAGTGAAGTTTGCTTTTTTACAAATCTTATTGTTGTCTGATTTATTTAAACTCATAATAATTGCTATCATGGTGAATTTTTTTAGTGTTGATGCATTGAATCAGAAATAGTTATCAGAGTAAGTCAATGAAATCTACTACATAACAGTAATCTTGGAAATTTCAAGAAAATTTTATTTTTATCTCATAGTACAAATTAATCATAGGATAAGGTTTGCTTGGAAACTGGTTTTTGTTATTGAATCAAATAATTGTTACTAGTTGTATTGTAAAATATCTACCTACCTCGTTAATTTTATTAGTTAATGAATGGTATTTTCATTATATAGATTACTGTAAGTTTTTATAAGCTTGTAAAGAGTTATTTTTCAACTAGTGTGGTAAAATATTTAAATTCCAAGTATATCTGAATTTGAGGACATTTAAGAAACATACTTACTGTTCAACTCTAGATATCGTCAAGAAGTTCAGTTTGTCTTGTATATCGCATATTATATTGTGTGTATTGTGTATTTTACAAAACAGATATTTACCATGAGTTAAGTTAATATTTATTTAAAGTTGTAAAATATGATATGCTTATAAATGTAAGTGTAAATTTGATCTCCTAAGAAGTGGTTTGCATCAATTTTATCTGAAACTTAATGATCAAGACACACGTTCTGCCCTAATAGGATGTTGCCAGCCGGATGTACCTGCATCCTTAAATTGAATTAATGAACTTTACTTTAAGGAGAACAAACTAGTTTGAGTTTTTAAGGTAAATATTTTTGCGAGTAAAAGACATTTTTTGATATCATTAAACCGAGTATAATGTCTACTGTCATCAAGATGCAGAAAAATTTATTTATAAATAATTCACAGTATATTATGTCATACATTAGAAACTGAAACAAAACTTATATCATGTCGATTTTTATCAAAAAGGAAGTCCTTTCAGTTGATCACCTTACGAGCATATGCATCAGGACCTTATTCGTTTGAACCAGGAAATAACTATTGTTTATTAGAATAAATTTTAAAGATAAACAGACGAAAGTATATACATTATTTGATAATAAAGGAAAATCAGTATAGCAAAATTTAAATCTATGCATAATGTATTATGTGTAGTGAGCACGTAGATGATTTTTTTTAAATGTGTGTCATACAAAAATGAACTCCATCATTAAATCAATACTGAAAGGTCAATTCTGTGCGTTTTAAGATTTACTTGGAAGCATTTATACATAAACTTCATTGCTTTTATCATCTCAGACAAATCGACCTATAATATTTTACGAACAACATTAACAAAGTTTAATCATACATACACTTCTGCTAATTTTGATTGAAAAGCTTAAACTTTAAAACTATGAGTTTATAATTATACTCATAGTTTCACGTAGTCTTACATGGATTAAAATAAATATATATATTTTCATATTATGAAACAAGTATCTAATCAGTAGACTGTGAGTACCTGATCACAATTACTAGCCAACATTAGGGATAAAGGAAGTACTGACGAAATAGTTTAATTTTTGGTGATTTTATTGTCATTTCGGATAATATTATCTGTCTCTATTTCTTGAAGAAATGAGCTTTTTAGTTAATTCACAAACACTACCACACGTTGTGTTAGGTTGTCATCATTTTTATGCTTTTCCAGCAATTAAAATGTGGGCATTGTTACAGTCATATGTACTGATCAAGTGACCAAGAGAATATTATCACTTTGAAGTCAATAAGAATTTCAACAGTAGAAAACTTACTTATATCAATGACATATTTTAAATGTATATAATAATAAATGCACACTTTATTCGAACATTTGCTGAGTTTGATTTCCCTCTATAAAAGAATAAATTTACTGATTCGAAATAATTTCAAATAACCAACAGGTCAAAGTCAATATTGAAGTTAATAAATGTTCTTGTAAAACAAAAACACTAAGCTACTCCTCAAACTGTACGTTAATTTTGATAGCATAAATATGTGACATGCAATGATCCACCTAAAATTATATTAAAAGATGACAACATATATTAATTGATAAATCTGAACATAACTGTGAACACAGTGGTCATACTTCAAATCCTCTTGAAATTCGACAATTTAATCTTTAAATAGTGTCAGTCAAAAATTTTGACAATCAAGATTTAAACAAAAAGCTTCACACTTGACAGTTTTGATGACATTTAAAAATGTTATCATGGACTAAGTTTATTAACTGAAGATAAATGTTGAATTCTTTGTCTAATTATATAGACTTCGAAATCGAGTTCATAATCAAAACTTACCACTAATGTTTACTTATAATCATATCCACAATGCATTGAATAAATGATATATATATATATATATATATATATATATATATATATATATATATATATATATATATATATATAACACAAACCAACAATATTGTTTCCAGATGGATCTTTATCAGATTTCACTTAAAGATATAGCAATAATCATTTCCATATCTGAAAATTATCAAACAAAGTAATGTGATTTGTGAAGTAATGGCAACAATAAAACCAATTAAACAACTAAACATTATAAGTAAAGAAAGTGAATCAATAGAGAAACGCCAGATGTACTAGTAGGGAAACGAATCATATTTTAAAGATCCTCAAAGTGCAATCAAAATCAATAGATATTTACATGAACGTTTATTTTCCACAACTTTATCATCAGGCTCGATAGTTTTTAAAATGATTAGTGTTCTGTTATAAATGTCTGAAATAAGCCATTCAAGAATAAGTAAATAAAACGATGTTATGCGTTTCAAAGAATGAACTTTTAGATCGGTCAAGGATTAAGTACATCTAAAATGTATTATATGTAAATTATATGTAAAATTTAATGAAACAATTTAGAAATTTTCTTGTAAGACATTGATGTAATTAAATAATAATGTAATAAAATGAATTCTGTGAATAAAATGTATAGTAGAACAATGTTACCAGAGTAGTTCGAATGAGAAATTCATGTGAAATGAGAAAGATGATTTTTTAAATTAAAAATATCAAGGCAAAGATAACAACATAAAATGGATTGTTGTAAGGATTCAGTACATGGTTTGAGTCTAGAATAATGCAGTTAAAGACCATGGTAAACAGCGAAGTAGAATATATCTTATTCAGACAAGTAAACTTTAGTATTTAGAGTTGATTCCGATGGCTCTCGCTAGGTGGATGAATCGTAACCTAGCTAACTCAGCCTTTAATTGTCTTGACGTGATACTAATCATCAAATAGGAGAATATGATTAATGCTGTCAAAGTATTTTGTGATTTCTTTTCCTAACCATCCTGGTACATATTTTTTAAAATGAATTCTAACACAAAGAGTTTTCTTTGGTACTCTGTTAGTTCTTGTGTTATCTTTTGGTTCAGATCAGAACTGTTGCACGAATAAATGAATGTTTGAACACTGAAAATATCAAAAGTTAGAGAGGAAAGCATCAAAATTACCAAAATAGTATAAATATGTAACAAAGATTCGATATAGAAGAGAGAGTGAGGGGAAAACAAATGAACAAAAAAGAACATAAAGAAAATTGGTAAAAGTAACACTTCGAAATTTCTTCTAAATATAAGATCAAGCGTTGTAGGCTCGAAGCTCTCCACAGCTGTCAGTATATATATGAAAAATACGAATAAAATGAATTTGAAAATGATGATGGTACATGGTAAATCACTCGGAATGACTTAGTCATTATAGTATCAATCGTAACGCTTACCTATTATGCTTATTCATTTAATTTATTTTATTGCTATCATCAACTACTAAACTCACTTATTATTTTTTACATATTTACAAAAGTATAATTTTATATTAGAGTAAAGCTTGGTGAAGATCTGTGTGGAAACAATAACGTTTATTTATATACATTGTTGTAATTTGTTCGATGAGAATTTCCAATATTTCTTTAAGCTTACTTATAACTCGAAGATTCGAGAAAGCTTTTTCTGGTCCTGAGTTTCTAATAATTAATGATCATATTGAAATAGCATTTGATAGGTTTCTATCTTAAAGGCACCTATTAAGTGAACATACACTTAGTAGGTGCCTTTAAGATTAAAACTTATCATAGTGAACACAATCATCACTATCACCTATCAATGTAGAATTCGAATCAATAACTGATCATGAATGATATTCAACATTCTGTAACAAATTTATGTGTTTCCTGTCACGTTATTTCATTTAAACTAAACAATTTCATGTTTATGTACTGTCATCGAGATAACAGACATCAAAATAGAAAAAAAGTATTCTGTCCGTAATTGAATAAATGATACATTAATACCTTATTTTGAAATTCTTATTTATGAGCGCCATCCTTCTAGCAGTATGCAAATCATGCAGATCTATATAAAATCTGGAAAATAGTTAAATTTTCTTGTTTAAATGAATATGTTTTTTTTGAAGAACATTTGTTAATTTATTTCTATGATAGATTTTTTCAATTTCAATTTATCAACACATTACACGAATCAAAACTGAACAACTTTAAGACGAAAAAGCAATGTCGGGTCAACTGTCTTAGTTTCGTGAAACTGTACAAAAGAAAAAAAAATACTTAAATATGAATTAAAAATGATTCAATATTCAAGTTATAAACCTATTCTTAATGTAATAATAATATTTTCTATTTTATCACTAACTTGTGTAGTATAATGAACACTTGGATATTTTATTTAAATTTTTAAAAAGTTATATTTGTTAAAAGGGGAAGAACCTATTTAGAAGCGTAATAAAATAATAAGTCGATATATTGAATACAATATGTAAGTATTTACTAATTTTCTGTAATATCTGTTTACTAATATCATATAATATGCTCATTTTAACGAAGTAAATTTTGTTTTCAAGTATATCGCTAACCCTAAAATTATACTATTGTCAGTGAATGATTAAAAGTTTGATAAAAGAAAATAATTGAAATTTAATTATAGAACATTAATGTAATAAGATGGATTAGTGACCAGAGCGTGCGTTTTGTCCTATTTCGGAACTCATCGGCTGGATGTGCCTGCATCGCAAAGTAGATGTACACTCCAAGACCCGAACCTAGTACCTTTCTTTCCAAACGCCAAAGAGTTATTAACTTGGCTACTAAGTACGACAAGCCAGTCGCTTGTGCGATTGGGTGACGATCAATTCATTTGTATTAGTTGTTTGAATCTTTCCAGTGATAGTTAGGACTGCAAATGATCAGTTTCATTTGTTGTATGTACTTCTTATACTAATTGCTTTGATATAGCCTTTAGATTACAGTGCTTGTGACTTAATACCAATTGATTAAGTTTATGGAATGTAGATCTGAAAAAAACAAAGAAAATAGAAGAAAAACGGTATGAAGTAATTCTAAAACTCAAAATTCAAAGAAAGACAAAGTATGCAGTGATTTATACTAGCTCAACCTAATTTTGACGAGAAAAATTAACCGACTAACTGAAGAATGTTTGTGTCATTAAAAGCTAAAATATTGATCATTACTTCGTTAGAGTCATGAAAATAGATGTTTAATGCAGAAGTGACAGATAAGACATTTTTCTATTTATGAGAATTTAACATAATTGTACATAATCAAGATAGTTATTAATTAGAACAAATGTTTCCTCCATAACTAAGAATTTAGGTATGTAATAAGGTCTGTGAGAGGGGTTTTAAATGTAATAGTGAATGATAACTGTAGGCTTCTTAATTATTGTATATATATATATATATATATATATATATATATATATTTACTCATCCTAACACTTACTAGGGACTATTTGGTACAATCAAAACAATGGCAACTAGAAGAGCGTTATTTTAGTTTAAAGGAGGAAATGTACATTGGTTCTGTATTGTTTGTGCATACACTCACTAGTAAGTTTACGAATTGATGCTGATGATCAGTAATTTCTTAAATATATTTCTAAGGAATGCTGACCGGCCATTAGATCAATAAAGGTATGGTTTGTTTAAGAATTATCCTCAAGAAAAATCGGTTGATCAGAAGGTTTGGTATAGTTTTAGTGTTATAATTAAACCTAATTTTCAATAAATAGGTGACTGCCCCTATGAAATTTCATGATAAACGATTGATCGATAATAAAACTGTCATATGTAATTGGAAAATTCGTTAAATAAAATTACATGAGATAAACTGATAAAAAAATAAGTGTTTCTAGATAACTCTACATTTTTCGAAAAATTATTCATACCTATTAGAATTTATTACAAACAGAGATTGAAGACAATAAGTATGGATGAATAACTTTGTCTTTAAGAATAAAGCTTCTTTTTTTAAAAATCTATACTATTCTATTCATTAAAAAAAACACATCGCTGATGAGTACAGTTAATGAGAAACTTGGCTATAGCTAGCAAATCACAGAACAAACTGTTTGACTGTAATGTTACTTTACTGAGTGAGTTGATATTTTGTTAAAATCTAAAGTTATTTACTAATGTCACTTCACAGAAGTAAGTTGATAAAACAAACTACATATATCATGTCTGATATGATTTCTGAGATCTGTTAATCTGTTCGTTATTCTTCTCACGGGTTGATAGATTGGGTTTGTGTTAGTAAGCTTACTAACTGCTAACGAAGTTAAATCTCGGGCTTCTTAAATTTATATGCTTTTCTTTATATAATCTTGATTTACGATTAAAACACTGTGTTAACTAAAGTCGTGTACATAGTTATTTATATGTAGTTACGTCAAGAAAAATATGTTATGACTTATAACAATGAATCTGCTGTTCGCAGAAGTAAGTAAGTATAAACGAAGCAGATATTCATATCATACAATATGGTGTATTCCATAGGTGTTTTGTATAATTTTTCAAATGATGATTAGCTTATCCTCCTGTCACAGCACCGTTTGGTTTGTTAAACACTTTTGAAAATAATTAATTTATCTAAATAAGAATAAACAGTATCATTATGTTCTAGCTGGTTGAATTATAAGTCGAAATAATGTACGAATACTTATATTTTATAGATTTTTTCCGCTTTAACGCACGACAGGATCAGGTGTTTAATAGCTGTCATATGGATTGAGCCAATTTATTATGACATGCTCCACTGCACAAACTGACAGTAAAATACATTGACTGATATTTAACTTGTACTTTTTATGCTTACTAAGTATGATCACATATTCACTATTAGCTCTTAGAATAAAATCAAAAAAAAAGTAAACACTAATTTAAGTATGTTCAAGGGAGATATAAACTAAGAAACTGGCTTCCTTTATATGATTTAAATCACACAGGTTCTTACTAATGGTTTAAAAATAAAATAAATAATTTTTTTTCAGTTGAAATTCGGTGCCATAATACGAATTAATTATTCTAAACAAATCGTCAACAAAAAATCAAATTATATATATTATATATACAAACAAAATTCATTATATTTCTCTATAACCTATAATTTACAGTTAATGTTTAGTCTGTTCAGTTAAGAATATATTTAACATTAATAAATAATATGACAGAATTAAACCATTCATTTTATAAACATTAGTAAACTTCAATTTTCTAATTAAGTAATATCAATATTTACTAAATTGAATTGTACAATGAATGATTGAAACTATTGTTCAACTTAGAAATCATTTCCTTGAAAAATGATTTGAAGAAAAGCATGATTGATAATTTTAAGCCTTTTTTGTCACAATGTTACACTTAAGGTTTAATGTAGGTAGATTTTATCATTGTGTTTCGATTAGTTTAAAAAGAATAAGGATGTATCTGATAAGTTACATAGTCAATTTTACTATTAAGAAAATGTTAATAAAAAATATCGTTAGAACAGAAACCTACATTTTACTTTTCTATCGGTGAAGGGTAAGCATGTAAATTGTTGACAATCACCTTTTAATAGTTTTGTATTCTAAACAAACCAGTAGTTGTTCACTGATTAAGACATCTCTATTTTCCCATACATAAATCTAGTTTTTCATGCTAAACGTTCAGCTTAAACTAGTCATATAGAAACATATGTGCAACAAAGTAATCGTAACACCAATAAATTAACCAATTTTTAAAGTTATAAAGCATTTACAGGGTTAATAATCAATTCAAATGTTAAGTTTTAAGTTTTATCCTGTCGATAAAAATCAGCTATAGCATATGTCAAACAAGTGGTTTTAAATGACAGTTCAGACTACCCCATGACACAGGCATGCAATCACATGAGCAAATTTCCAACTTACCATTTACTTGTATGAATTGTATAACAACAATATTGTGTACTTTTATTTATTGTTCTTTTGGAAAAGACAGATTAATTTTAGACCGTATTAACAATAAAAAGAAGACGAAATACTTAAGGAACCTTTAGTAGCTTGTTATGTGATGTTATTGGAACTTACTCTGATTAAGTATCTGATTAGTTTTGTAGAATTTAGGTGAACAGGTTTCAGTAAACACAGCTGATTTTTTGTAGGCTCATCCAATTTTATGAAATGTTTCAACGATTTATTATTATTATTCAAAAATAAACTCAGAAACAATCGCTCTCCCTATCTGACCCTTTCCAATAGACTGATATTCATATTGCAGTTTAATCGTTGGAGTTCAGTCGGTAAGTAGAACAAGAAATATAGGACTGATTTATCATAAATAACTGTTTGAAGTCCATATAGATACATTTTTGAGGAAATGCGCTGAACGCAAAAGCTAAAAATAATGAAATATACTAAAGAATTTCATCAATGATTGAAGAATTATAAGAATTTATTAACATACTGATCGATGTTACACATGTTAACTTGTAACTAATTCATATCACAATTGTTTATATCCTTATAAGTCTCAAACTATGTAAATAGGAATTAGTCATTGGTCAGAAGTAATTTGAAATCAGTCACATTTATTCCATGGACATCTGTGGAATTACTTTTATTTTTTCGCTAGGAATAGCACAAACGATACTTTGTTCTGATGTGAAAGAATATAATATACCTGAATAAAATCTGCTTCATTTCCTTTGTAACACATAAGAGAGCACAGTCTATATACTTCTTGAAAAGTCAAAACCATTTCATCAGTTACAACGATCTAAATATGTTACAGTTACTTTATTCAGTGACACTTCATAGAGAATCGTTTAAAACACATAAATCAATGAAATCACTTGCTAGATCACATGTTACAGATTTTGTCAAAAGCTGTTGGAAAAGTTTGATCAGACTGATTTTGAAACTCGTCAGCCAATAGTTTATTGACTGGAATTAATTTGCTTATGATCAAATCAAATCAAAGATATTAAATTATTGCTTATCTATCTTACGATAGATGCACAAATTAATGAAGGATTGTTATTTTTTTGTCGAATTTCTCTACATTTCATTTTTCAGTAGGCTGTTTTTATGAATAAATTTTCATGGCAATAAATTATTTCGTTGTTCTGTATACTTACTGATAAACATCATTATTTGGTTACGTACTAGTCTGGTTAGTTCAACTTTCAATAAGATAAAAAAAAGTTTATTTTGACTTGTGTTACAAATGCTATTCGACTGAAAAATCAGTAAAAAATAATCGTTTTTTTTTTCTTGGAAAAGAATCAAACCTTAGAATGATGACATTTTAGTTTGTAAATCCTATCAACCTAACATCACATATGTTCATTATCTACTGTAGTTGCACCATATTAATTCTTCTGACTCCTACTTACATAGCTAACTAACAAAATTTTTTAATTTGGTATAAAGATCTATCTGTTTATTGTAAATGTCAAAATAGTTTGTGGATATTTTCAGCTTGTAGTTGACATCGCTGAACAATTTTTTATCAGACAAACAATGACAGCTAGAAAGCATTAGAAAACCTCTCCGTTCTAATACTGAACTCATCATCAGAGTTAATCCACGACCTTGACACGAATGAAAACCGGGACCCCAAAATTTAAACACTTAAGGTAGTATTCAAAGACTTACATTTCTAGCTTCAATCAGTTCTCCACATCGTTTGACCTTCGTCCACTACCGCTGTCGATAACTCAAGACGGTTAAATTTCTTTGGTCAAGGCTTCTCAATAAAACTTCAAAAGTTTCTTCCTAAAGTTAGTCACCAGCGGTTAAATGATTTTCGTTGTTCTTATAAGGTTTTTAGAGACTGTTTAGTAGAATATCGTAATACTTCTCTACCTGATGTTGGTCTTTAATGTAGACCATAGAAAAGTGAGAATTATCTAACTCGAAATAAAGCAGCTCACTGAAGACAGGTATTGGTTAAAATTATGCTTGATGAATAGTTTTATATAACAATTGGAAAATCTGAAGTGATTACTAATGTGAATATCCATAATCTAATTAACCTGCTGTACCAATAAAAATACCCGTTTCAGTGAGAAGGTCACATTTACTGCAGTTTTTGAGATTTACTGGAGTTCATTTTCCCATCTACAAAAGATGCAAAACCCTAATAAATTAACTGAGTATTATTTAACCTCTTAAAAATTAAGATTCGTTGACAGAATATGCTTACAATGGAAAATTTAAAAGCGAACCTTTTTTCTTCACCATAATTTATAACATTCTAAGCTAGGTTATTACAAATGAATTTAACTGTATATTTTATATAAGGGCAAGGAGCAATAAATATGGTGGTTTGGTTAATTATCAATGAAAACACGATAATCTATGATTTGAAAATTATGATGCCGGCTCAGTGGTCCAGAGGTTAGGCGTTCACGCGCAAGACCGAAGGTCCTGGGTTCAAATCCTGCGAGTTGCAGGAGTCGTGGATGCGCACTGCTGTTGAGTCCCATACCAGGACGAAAAGGCCGTCCAGTGCTTCCAGGTTTCTAATGGTGGTCTAAAATTGATCGATTCATGATTTCAAATGTGTAACTTAACAATCTTCACAACCTGTAATGAAATTATCAATAGTTGTTAAAATCCAGTTAAAATGATGTGGATTGAGTAAAAAACTGAGATTAATTCAAAATGCAATTCAGTCCTAGGAATGGCGATATATATTCTGCCATAAAGGTGTATGAAAAAATGAAAGCATACTAGTTACTGTATTATTACAATAATCATGAAATATAACTTGCTGAATTTTGTTCGCACGACTTAAATATTACTTTATTTAAATTGTAATGATTAGTATGCTGACAAAAAAAGACCAGTTATGAACTCTGAATGAAGCTTTTATCATACTAAGGCACAATGCTACAATTTAACATAGATAATAAATAAATGACTAGTTAATCAACCTAAAAACAATTCAATTTATCACCAAACTGAGATTTTCTCTATTTATAGCGTAGACCAATTAAATGATGTAGCTGTATGTGAAGCCATTCATCGATTTTGCTATCATCATAAATCTGCCTACAATATTCATCAGATACCATAAACCATAACAGTAAATGTTAAATAAATAGTCATTTAATTTAAATTTAAAAATATACATTTGTCACTTGATACAATTTTTTACCTCAGAACTTCATACCTTGCAAATAGCTAGCTCTATATGTTTTGAATTGTAATGATAACATTTGAATTAAATTTCAAATGTTAATCATACACCATATCTTGATGAAGACTAACACCTGTTTATGCAGTCTCTGAAGCTTAGAACAGATAAATTTCATGCGCAGGAACTTAATATACAAGAAGACTCTGAACAGGAATTTAGTACTTGTTATTCGAAAATATCTGTCTAATTGAGAATATTGACAAGATAAACTGTTTAACTTGTTTTTTTCTGAGTTGCATACAGTTTCAGTTTACTAAGTGGAAGAACTTGATAAGAATTGCTATGTACTGTTAAGTGACACGATAAGAGTCCTTCTCAAGTGGACTGACTTTAGGGTATCTGTAATAAACAATACAGAACAGCTGATTTTAAAAAGTAATCATGGTCTAAATTAAGGCTAAGGACGGAAGTCGATCATTAATAATTCTATACTAACCTGAAGTGGATACTACTTGGTGTTTATTTCAAACAATCAAATGTTATCAGATGTTTGCAACAACAGTTTAAGTCCAATGAGTTAAGCGAATAGAATCAAAATATATGCTCACATGACAACATATAGTAGAATGAACAAGATTTGTATTATCATTGTATTATGACAGTTGGAGCAGTTGGTGAAACGCTGAAAGGTTAGATTAGACGATCAGTTATTTTGTTTAAGTGATTGGATCCTAAATTACAACTGACTATGTTTTAGATGACAAAAATAATGAATCAACTATACTAATTTATAGTAGAAAGGCATAGCTATGATTGATATACAAAGTAGTAAATCAAACTGATATATCACATATTCACATATGTATATCGGAATAATTCAATTATTATTGTTTTTAAAATCTTCTGTTACACACAATTATTATACACCAAAATTGTTATTTCTTGATAGAAAATTCTATGCCATATTTGTTTTTTAAATCCTGCGACCTGTAATCTCAGTTATATAGTTGTACACATAAATATAACTTACTGAACGACTGGCATAAATGGAATGCTTAATTAACTCTATGAATTATTTCAAACATACAAATGATATGGTTTGATGTTAGATAATTTGTGTAAGAAATAATTTCACTCCGTATTCATATTATAAAGGCAGAATAATATAATTGATCTTTTGTTCTCATTATCTATAGCATTAATAAAATATTTCGTATCTATTGACCTGATAAACTTTTTGGCGGTTTTTCTAACTAACAATCTATCGATTTTCAGATATTTAAATTTAGTCAACAGAAAACTCTAACCATAAGTTTCGTGCTAGTTGACACTTGTCAGTCAGGCATGCTTGAAAAAACCTGGGGATTGATGCTCCTTGTCTCACTGTCTGAGATGTAACCGGCCAAGGCTGACTAGGATACGTACAACAAACGATAAATGAGTAGTGACCAGCGTCATGTTTTTCTAGGTCTTAGGGATAATCGAATTCCATCAGGATTTCAAGTTAACTAGTGCGAAACCTAGTTCAGGCTTTCCTGATAACTATTTTCAACCAAACAATACCTTAACATATTGCACCAGATTTCATCTCATATAGACCAGTAACCATAATGCGATTTGATTGATGAAATTCAATTAGCACTCAGTAACTTGATAAACATAACATCGGATATTAGTCAGTGGACGAGCAGTGGTAAATCTTTGAATTAAATGACGACAAAGTCAGTCAATAATTCAATGCTGTTTTAGAATTTTCCTGTCACAACTATGTGATACTCAGTTTCGTGTTTTATAATGTAAAAATAATTAATATTTACTTCATATCCTGAATTAATTTGTTAATTTAATGTATCTATCCAGAAATGAAATGTTTTAAACTTTTCAGAACCTTTGAAATTATATCATAAGTCCTCTCAAATATTCAGGCATGCATAACTCAAAGGCTCATTTTAAAAAAAAGTTGCAGAAGACAGCTGATGTGACTGATTTAAGAATTGTATTAGAAAATTTATATTCTATGTAGAGTTAACACCAGTATGTATGGATCTAATAATGCTGACGCATTACATATGTATGACGTTAATTGATTACTAGTAAAATCAACACCAGTACTATTAGTAATATGTATAATATTTTAGAAGTTGAAAGGTTTTACCTAGCTAGAACGAGTACAATGTATATAGAAAGTCACAGGTTCAAAGGGACTCAAAACGATCATTGGTAACTCTTGCAATTGTGATAATATATATTGCATATTTGAATCCTGCAGGGAATATTAATTCCTATGACATTGTAGATGTGCCCTACTGATGAGTAGTAACTGAAACGAAACCTAGGTTCAAGGCTTTTTGGTCGGTTCCCTCTAATAACTTTACAAAATGATTCATGATAATTATGTATTAATATTTGAAATTTAAAGCGCTAATTAAAAGCTTTGATGAACAGTGGTGAATTTAAAAAAAGAATGAAAAAAAAACGCATTCAAGCTCTGATTTAAATCAAAATTAAATTTTCAATTTACGAGATTTATTTAATGAGTTAAAATGTTTCACTTGAAAATCGGAAAGTCTATTTCTTCAAAACTGTATCATTTACCATGATATACATCATTATAATGGTAATATAAAAAAATATGTCTAATGTTTCTTGGCACTTTATCTAGCAAAACATTTATCTCTCTTATCGAATATTTCCATTTCATTGTAATAAGTATTTGTGAAGTTATTTTGAAAAAATATCTGATATATTTTGTAGTGTGTGTACAAATATATCAAACTCACAGAGCTTGTCCTAGCCTTTGGAAAATTTAATCAATCTATTCTCGAATTATTCACATACCTTTCGACTTTGTCAATTGTTAGCTTATAACCTTAGTTTTCTTACTTTTGAGTGTGTGTACTTGTGCATACTTACCTGGCCTATTTTAAGTCCGACTATAAATACTTAGTCATTCTTTATCGCCTTGATTTTGTTCACTTGCCTTCTCTACGTTGCTTTGCTTTGTTTTTATGCCTCGTATTCTCATGTATGTCTGTGTGAACGATTGCATGAAATAACTTCATCCACGAAACCGTATTTGGCTTTTTATGACTACCGTCGCACAGACGTAATTCTCCTAAACACGATATACAGAAATTGAAAGGAAGATTTACTTCATGGCATGGCGTTCGCGCACCTAGGAGTGAGATCACGGGTCACTAAGGTAGTGAGTCCTACTTCTAATTCAATATGGCTGCTAGCAATTCTTTCATTGTTAGCTTTGCAGTCTATTTATTACAGTATTTTCTTACTTCTTATTTGATCATTATCAATCAGATATTATGTTAGTTTTATGATAACATAAATTTGATTATTAGTTGAATAGCAGATCATCTTACTTATTGTTTCACTGACAATATATTTGGCAGAACATGAGTTTGAATTGTAATTTATGAATAGATTATTTCATATCTGCAGCCGATTTATGGTTAATCACTTTAGACTTCATAATCGTACATATCGGATTTTCTTAGTTATAACCCTTTACTTATAACTAGTTTACTTTAGGATCGTTTGATATTCAGGCATTTGATTTCAAACTTCCAGTAAATCAGTACACATAATAAAGTAAATTTCATTTAACTGTCTGAATAAATAGAGCTACTGAACTTTGTCCAACTGTAACTAAACCTATGAAAAGGTTACTATGCATGACATCTATTTTGACTTAGCATATGATTATATTTTATAATTTGCATGAGTGAGGTAATCAAACACAAAACTGTTAGTTCTTACACAATTTGTTTTTGCTGAATTTGCAAAAAAGAACTGAAGATTGGATTTCATATTCGTTTGTCTAATAGGAAATCACATCATATCTGTTAACTGACGAACATTATGATTACTTTACTAGGTTAATTATTCATTTCGCATTGGTAGTAGTAGTAATATATTTTTATCTCATCTGATTTCACTCTGTTTTTACTTACTTTTCTGTAGTTTTGAGATATGTTGCTAGTTGACACAAGAGAGCCGAGAGGAAATCATACAGCTGACCGACACAAACCTGTCATTAAGAACAGGTTAAGTGTAAATTATTGATTTTCGGAAATATGCCAATCAATCAGCCAGTGAATGATTTAAATAAAATGATCGATCTAGAAATAATCGAATGAAGAGAAGGTATGTTTATAAAATGGAATAGATTTACTCAAGATAAATCAACGTCAATAGAAATTTGCAACATTTAACCAGCTTAAGGATGCTATTTCCACCCAGTTCTATATCAGCTTTCACGCAATAGGTTGTCGCTGATAATGTCTGTCCTACGGATCCTCAGTATCTTGCATAGACAATTGTTAATAAACACTTGTTTCTTCGGAATGATGGCTTTCATGGTTCTTCATGATTTTGTTCCATGTAACAGAACTGTCTTGACATTTATGGTGAAAATTCTTTGTTGTTGGTTGGTAGTTGTTTTGAGTCTTATATGTTCTTCAGTTGTAGAAATGCTGTCCTTGCTTTCCCGAGGCTGAGGCTGCTGCTACATTAGTCGTCTTTTCTTGCGTTTGTTGATGCGTTAGAGATAAAAGAGCTGTGTGGTCTTTGGAGTCCAAACCGTCCAGCTGGATCGATTCTGTTTATTGTATGCCTTGCTTCTCCTGAGATGTTGATATCTTAATAATCGACCATCTTCATAGTCGACCACCAGGAGAAAGAGAAAGGTTGAGAGCAGACGACCTTGTCTAACACCGATTTTATTTCGAAAGGGTTTGTGAGTTGACGTCCGTGCATGATTTTTCAGTTTAATCCATCGTATCTTCTCAGGCACGCCATAATGTTGAAGAAGTCTCCATAGTGGCATCCTATCCACATTGTTGAATGCTTTCACGTAGTCGATGGAGTTGATGTAGACTGGGGAGTTCCACTCACTTGATTGTTCCACAATGATCTGTAATGTTGCAATTTGTACGGTGCACGATCGGTTCTTACGGAATTCAGCCTGTTGATCTCGAAGTTGGGCCTCTATGGAGTCTTTCATTCTGTTTAACAATACCCTGTTGAAGATTTTCCTGGGTACTGAGAGAAGAAGGATGCCTCTGTAACTTACTGAAATCGTCTTTCTTTGCTATTTTGATGGGATGTTCTTCTTTTCAGTCTGATGGTGCTTGTTCCTCATCCCAAATCTTGCTGAAGAAGATGTGGAATATTTTACAGTTACTGCTACGTCTGTTTCCAATGCTTCAGCTGGAATGTTGTTTGGTCCTGCTGCTTTACCGCGCTTGATTTGTTTGATGGTCATGCTGTTATCTTCAATTGTTGGTGGGCCAACATTGATTGTAAAGTCTGTGGATGCTGCTTCGATGTTGGGTGGGTTCAATAGAGCTCTACCCACTTGTTTCGCTGTTCTTCACTGTTGTTGAATACTTTGCCTTCATTGCTTTTCACTGGTCGTTCTGGTTTACGATAGTTTCCAGCGAGCCTCTTTGTTGAATCGTACAATTGTTTCAAGTTCCCTTCGCTCGCAGCCTTTTCCGCGTCATTGCTACATATCCCGTATATTTATGTCTGTCGGCTATGATACTCCTCTTCACTTGCTTGTTTGTTTCTGCGTATTTAGCTTGTGCCTTGGCTTCCTCTGCTCTTGTTCGGCTGATGTTGATTGCTGCCTTCTTGTTCCTTCCTTCTTCAATTTCTTCAAGAGTACCATCTGAGACCCACTCCTTGTGACCCAGGACCTCCTGACATGTTGAAGTGATTGCCTCCTTGATCCCCATGGTTGTTTCTTCTCCATTGTGTAGATCGTGCAAGGCCTGGAACCTATTGTTGATTATTTTGAATTCGTTGAGTTTGTCGGTATCCCGAAGAAAGTCCGTAATTAATTATTTGTACCATATATAAAAATAATATTTATCAACTAATTAGATTTTTTTTCAAATAAAGTAAACTACAACATTTTATCTATTGAATAACTCATACTAGTTACTACTGAAACAGTTTGATAAGTATCCACAACCTGAGAAAAATGTTTATGATAACCGACCGCTTAGAAGTTACCACTGTCTAGTTAGTAATTCTAATCGAATTTCACCGACCAGTTTGGAATGTGGGTATTCGGTTAAGTGACTCAACATCTCGGTTCATCTTGTTTGGTATTATTTGATTGGAGGATACTAATAAGCAGTTTAAGATCTAGGTTTCATTGTAATTATCACCCGATAACAATATATATATATATATATATATATATATAGAACTTACAGGAAACTAGTGCTCTCTAAAGGATTCTGATTTACATTATCTAATGTCATGGTCGTAGGAGATACAAATAAACCATTCATGTCATAAATTATTTGCCACAGAAATGAGATGCTGACATTAATTGATCCCTTTGTACTAATTTAGCTCCAAATTCCATGTGGAGTATAATTTCACCGAAAACTGAGGTTACTTTTTATTAATGAGTGATAATTAACATGAAACTTTGGTTTAAGTCTCCCTTCTGACTGTATTCGAAGTGTACAGGTAATGATCTTCATTAATGATCAACAACAACGGTAATATTTTGTCAAATGAATCAGAATAATTCTTATTGTTCAGTTACTTCTCTTTAGTTTATGGTCCTTTGAGACTATACGGAAGGTGCTTTGGACTCTGGAGAAGCTTGTATAACAGCGTCAGTAAGGGAAACCGGAAAGGAGAAGAACAAGAGAAATATTAAGCCGTCGATTCAGTCGTCATTAGCTTAATTTCTGTCTCACCGATATAAAATTAAACCTTGCCGAAATTAAGCTTACTTTACCTATTCGATGTACGTAAAAAATGGTCATATTAATACATACGAGTCTTTCGCTGACCTTCGCAACAAGACACTCTATTAATTTATCAACTTATGAGACTGAACTGTTTGATATGTTATTTGTCTATCTGCAATTCTAATTCAAAACTGACTGATCAACTACTTTATCATTATGAAGAAAAGATATATTTATTATAATTAAGTAGTTTTACTAGTATATACTTCCACATATTCATATGAATATTCTGGTTTATTATGATGTAATATTAGCGGTGCACATATACACAACTAAAGTTTCGTAATATAGATGAAACTTATATGTGAATTAATTGAAAGCTTTTGGCACTTGTAAAATATATTTATTTATGTTATTATCACTTTGTCATATAAGTAGTTATTACTTATATTCCTTATCGTAATATGATTTACAGATAAAATGTTGAACAGGTTTGAAACTTCTGTATTTATGTTACCAGTCTAATGTTGTATGAATCAAGCCGTATGACCTAACCAATTCTGGTAGACGTTAAATGAGTAGGAATGACCCAGCAGTATACATAGCTGTCACATAAAATCAAAGCACAGGTTTATTCAACTTTTATTGAGTGTAATTTTCGACTAGGTTTTTTGATTAACTGCATTGGTTAGCACAAGATGAGTAAAATGCTGAAATTTGGCTGCAAACATAATTAGAAACGATACTTGACTAACCAACTGTCAGATATTCAAATTCAAAGTAGATTATATTGTTGTGGTTAATTTTTGACGAAGATCATTTTGAAGTAAACCTTTTATTTATTCCGTTTATCCTAAGCTTGTAATGAGAAGTTGGATTCTGGGCAGTTTTACTTGATATTCTAAGAAAAACTCGAAACAAAGTGTTGTCGAAATAAAAAATAGTATGAACATTTACTAACTTGTCCCGATTTGTTTGTGATTCATTTCACCAATTCATACTCTTGGTTTTACTATAACATACCTGTACCATATTAGTTCATAATCTCAAATGTAATCACATGACTGATTCATTATAAAACCATAAACTTAAGCGAATGTTGTTGTATTTTTTTGTAATGATATGTTCCAATCATCTTCGTAAGCTAATGATAATTAAAGTTGCAACATCTGTTACATGACTCTAGCTAATTTATAAAGTAGTCCATATATATATTCAGCACACTGAGTTTTCTAGAGAACCATTGTGAACAGAAATTAATTATCTGTCTCAAACTAAAACGATGCATCTTTATAACAATCCCAGATCTTTATTGCTTCTCTAATAAACAAATTTTTTTGATAACAATTACCTATAAATAATCACTGTTTATTATTTAACACTGAATGTAAGTTATTCTTGATATCCTATTTATGCCTAAAGGCATAAATTACCAACGTATGCAGTAATTTCTAATCACAAACTAAGAATTTGTGATTTTTAATCAGTTTTATTAGTATCATCATCAGAAAGTGTTATAGCCTTATCGCATTGTTAGTAATTAGGACTACAATTTTAGTCATTATTTGTTGATATATATGGATGGATTTTTTCAACGCAGGTGTTATGTCGCAAGTTATTCAAAAATAGTCAGTCAGCCAGTTACAACTTGGAACTTCGTACGCAAGTACATAAGTTTAAGTTGCCAGATCCCATCAGCACAGAGACGCAAATGTCAGTTCAAATGCCATAGTGGTGGAGATAATAGAAGAATAAGCGGTAAAGGAGAATATTAGGGATCGAAGATATTATTCAAGAAGTATAGTTCAGTGAGATAACTTTAGAAAGAGAAAGATAGAGATGATGAGGAATTCTGAGGATTAGAATTTCAGAGAGCACAATGAATGAATGCACCTGCGCCATTGCAAACGTTTTTCAGCCATGTCATTTAGGGTCTCGAACCATCGGTGACTTTCGTCTCGCGGATCCCAACCAGGTAGTCGACACCTATCACCATGACACAGCCCACTTGTCAGTGACATCATAGATTTCTCTCCTGT
Organism: Schistosoma turkestanicum; assembly: GCA_944470395.2. Taxonomy (NCBI): domain Eukaryota; kingdom Metazoa; phylum Platyhelminthes; class Trematoda; order Strigeidida; family Schistosomatidae; genus Schistosoma; species Schistosoma turkestanicum. The sequence continues at coordinate 35,155,587 of OX103971.1, read as the reverse complement.
TTCAGTCTGGAAGCCCCTAGCTTTCATCCATCCTATTCCTACATGGCAAAACATAGCTCGACAAGGCAGTCCTAACCACCTCAATTGATGGAGTTTCAGTACTTCATCTATTGATCTGCCAGGCTTACCTAGTACTCGATTCTTAACTATAGCATTCTTTACTCGGTTAAATGGATGGATTCCGGTTAGCAGAATATGCGTTGCTCCTTATCTGAGACTTGTCACAACCTAATGTACTCATATTCCCAATGTTGATGTTCACACTTTCATTTTAGCTACTAAGTCCATATAACAAGCACCTTTTCAAAAAAACCTTGTACTGATAATAATAATAATGTTATACTTTTTTCTCAGTTGTCACAGATTAAAAGTTTTCGTTATTTTTACTGAATTGGCATGTTCAGTTATTTGCATAGATTCATTTGTGACGTTATACGTTAATCTCAATAAAAAACAATAATTATGTTCTTTCACAAATCAAACTATTTCTATATTTAGCATGAATTAATCTTTAGATTATTCTTCCGAATAAAAAACAACAGAATAAACTCATTAAAAAATAAAAGTATCTTTTTGAAACTTATGTTTTAGGATTAGTACCAATAATGCTTATAATAATAATAATAATAATAATAATAATAATAATAATAATAATAATAATAATAATGATAAAAAGCACAAATCAGTTGTTCAACAGTATTTTCATTCATTAATCTGATCATATAAACTACGCATTGTTTATATGTGAAACCTCCTATTGATTCATTTCATGTGATCAGCAGTGGATTACGATAATAAAAATTCCTATCGAAGACAAACAGTATAATAATAAATAATATGATATAAAACTGGTTAAAATATCCCAATGTCGAATGCAGAAAAAAAAAAGCACTGAAAAAAAATCAAACAATGCTTGGTGTATTTTTTTTCGCAAAAAAAATGAATTCATCAGTTTCGTTAACTTAATCAGTATATGTTAGAAGTCATCGAAACGTCATAGACTACTGTACGTTATTCAATGACGTAGGAAGTTACTTTTCAACAAATGATATTTTTCGTCTAACAAAAATAAAAAGCCTACATTTTGTTCGATATGTATCATGTAATGTCAACATAAATGAAATACCTAAATCTAACTACACTGAATAATGGGTCTTTTTAATGTAATGAATTGAATTCAGTTAAGAATGTTAGTGGTATGGAATTAAGTTAGTGTGTATTCAGATTTCACATTCATCTCAAGACCTAATTGTTCACAGTTGAACCATGTAAATGATAGTTGATGTAAACTGTAGATAAGTCCGAAACTTCGAAGAAATGGTTCATTGATAGATAGTTCTCCAGATGATATTGGTAAACTGTGGGAACTATATACGATTATCATAGATTATTAAATGAAATATTTATAAAATAACACAATGATAATAATTGTAACTACCGTGTATGATGTTGTTTTGCACACTTAATAATGGGAATTTCAAAACAAGTGATGTAAGATTAAATATATGTTTACTCAGAATCTCCTGATAAAATTAGGTTTACAATTCGTTTATCTTGTTATTTGAATAAAATTAACAAGATACTTTAACATAAATCATTTTAAATGACTTTGATAACTCCTCTATGAGATTATTTTTAAATTAAGAGCGTAATCTGAACTATTCTAATTAGTGTGATTACATCAGTGAATGGAAAATGATTCAGAATTGTCTATTGAAATGTTTCACCACTTACTTTAAATGGATTTATCAAACTGTGGACAAATTTTAGCTCATTCGATATAATTCATTAAACTCAAACGACGACAGTATTTACTGAAAATCAGTGATCAGTGGAGTTCAGCCCTGTCGAGTGTAGTCAGTCACTACCGAAAACAATGGGTGAGGTTGCGCAATATTGCAAATCGATGGAAGTTAGACATTAATACCGTTGGATGCCAATTAAGCGTTCGCGCATGAGACCGGAGGTTCTCGGTACAATTCTCACTTTTAAGGGTCATGAACGCGCACTGCTGATGAGTCCCGTACCAGAATGAAACAGCCGTCTAGTGTTTCCAGGTTTCCAATGGTTGTCTAAAATTGGTTGAGTCAAGGAAACTCAACTATTTCTACCATCCTATGATGAAAGTAATTATGAGTTCCATTCAAGTCATCTAAACTATGAAGTTCGTTTTGTTGAAGGGAACTCTAGCTACCTCTAAAATGAATAATGTTTTTATTTTCTTGAGATGAGTGGAACTGAAAATACAAAGTAGAAATTCTTCACATTGTAAAATGATCATAAAATATTTTCCATTTACTTATCGAAGTAATATATTCTTTTATGATTTAAAGTCTAATTCATGTACTCAGTGAATATTGCAAGTTATCAACGAATAAATGTTTGTAGATAGAGCTTAATGAAAGTATTTATTTTACTTAACTTTAAGCATAGAAAATGAGTCGGGATATATCTATATGAAATGATGTGAAACTTAGAAATAGCGCATTTTTTGTAGGAAAGAATCGTTCTAATCCATTCAAAATCACATCAATATCTCTAGTTAAGTAGAATATGGAAATTCTTTCGTAAGTGTCGAATTATTCAAAACGGCAATTACGACTTTATATAACAATTCTTATAGGTAAATGAATATACAAACCATGAAGTTGTGCTCAGAAATATAGCCATAGGAGCATTGGAAACTTGTCAAGTGAACAGTCGTGATCAACTATTATATTCCAGGAATTATAGCATTGTGTATATAAATCAACTATGTTCGTTTAGTCAATTAATTAACGTGCTGAAATACTGAATCTTCTTTCTATCCATGTTGTATAATTTCCTATACTAGTCATTTTATTTTAAAATTTTCAAACAGTTTCACAGCTCCATGTTTTATATTTGTCCAATTGTGACAGCAAGTTTAACTGTAAAGATAAAAAGTCTAAGACCAGTATTCACTTCTTTAACAGATTTGTCATTGTTTCATGCTATCGAAAATAATACTGTATTAGCATAAATAAAGCATTCAAAATAATCACTCCTCTCATCATAATGGTTTGTTTATATGGCTACTTTACATAATGGTAGTGAATAGTATGATTTGAATGATATTCTAGAGAATCACTCAATTGGATGTTATCTGTACTCAAGTTTCAGATTAGAAAGTAATGTTAGGATACGGCTTAAATCTAGTTAACATATCCTAAATAGAATAAAACATTCTGTATTTAATTACTGTTAGTTAAAAGTGAAAAAAAAAAATAATTACTTCTTGCAAATTCACACAGTTAAATAATAAGTTTAGTATAATGAAAAAAAAAGACTGACTACAAATTATCTTAAATCTGTCACAAAAAAAGCTGAACATTTCAAATTCTAACAGAATTACTACGTTGAAGAATAAGAAAATGTAAACGTATGTACTTAATTAATTAATTCTGATAATTTTTACAATCAAACTAGTGTATAATCATCAGATTATGGATATTGATTTGCATGACCATGAAAAGTTCATAATTTTGTCTTTAAACTTTTTTTTTTATTTGTTTCTTGTGAAAAATGCACATATTAATAGAATATTAAATCACTTTTAATCATCCATAAATGTTATTAGAGAGAATTAATTGAGAGAAAAAAAACAACCTTGAACTTGAAGATGTACAGTAAAAAAAAAACGAACAAAATTACAAGTTGACTTAATGTGAATTGATTTTTTTTCGTCATTGTGTTAATTGTAACCGCGTTTACTGATAAATATAAGACCAGTGACAAATGATTTAGCTATCAAACTAATCTACACAGATTCCTAAATTAAATTATATTAAATTATCTACTAGTGTAAACGATAATTAACTTAATAAGACAATAAATTGATATCAATGAAATTAAAAGTTTTACATTGCGGGGTTGTTGTGAAGATTGTTAAGTTTCATTTGTAACCATGAATTGATCAATGTTAGACCGTCATTAGAAACCTGGAAGCACTCGATGGTCGTTTCGTCCTGGTATGGGACTCATCAGCAGGTTTCTAATGGTGGTCTAACATTGATCGATTCATGGTTACAAATTAAAAGTTTGTTCATGTTCATTATTATAGCGTAGTTACTGAAAATTACGTTAAATTATCTTTGTGGTATAAAATCATAAACTGATTTTATTCAGAAATAAGAACTATTAGATAAAAACTCACTTGGTTTATAGATAACAACAACACACTCATGATATCTTCAATTACAATCCCTGACTAAGTTGTACTTCTATGAAACAAATTCTCAGTACTCTATGATATTGAAAAGTTTTCTAACGAATTTCAGTCTTTAAGGAAATCTATCTATAAATAAAACCTGTTTATCTGGTAACTTTCAAAAACTAAACTTATCATGTTATTGAATGAACACTATTTAGTGCATAATTTCATAGTTATCACTTGTGCTTATTTGTACATTAACAACAATCCAACAGAGAGACAACATAAAAATGAGAAACAATTCCATGTTGTTATTAACATACGAAGTCAATAAACATGAATACAAAAAGTGAATCACAAACAACAAACTACTTGAATTGAACAAAATTAAATGTAAATCGAATGTACATGAAGTAGTAAAGAAAATTTTTGAAAAATTAAAACCTCGATGTAAAAGTCAAAAGTTGCAGTCATTGAATTCAAGGAGAGATTTTATGTTATAATTAAACGATTTTGCATCTTCCTCAATTCTACAGAACCAAATAAAATCAAGGATTACAAATGACACATCTGAAACCTTATCAAATAACTTGTGCTCAAACGCTATCCACAAGTGAAATTTACGGAAAATGTACAGTGGATTCAATACCTACTGTTTTAATTTATTAACTTGAACTCATTATCTTACAGCACATCGATTCCAAATATTTCGAACTAGTTCAAGAAGTGAAACACTCTATTGAAGGGTAAGTATGTGATGTAGCTCATATAAACATAATCCTAGGTCTGTTCAAATATTTGGGCCCTCTACTGTCCAACTAAGTAAGTATTACAATGGATTTTTGTGATTTAGATTTACTTTAGTGAATTTTATATGATAATCTTCAAATAGTATGAAGCTAAATACCTTAGAATCCAAGAGTAACCACGATAGTGATGAGTATATTTCCATTAATATCTACTCATGAATGAAACAAGTAGCGATTACATTGGAATTCATGCATAAAATATATTAAGCGATAAGAAAATATCACACAAGCTAGACTGGTCATAAATGTTGGTCGGTGAAGATGAATGAGTAACAAATAAATGCTGTTGAGAATCGTTTTATATTTATTTCAACTAGTTAACTCAAAAGAATTTAAATCAGAAATTTGTTGCTCTTATTGGATATTTCATGTTGAGAACAGATATTGTTATTGAAGATTGATGAGCTTAATCATGATGATGATAAATCCCTCCTAATTTTAATTGATAGCTTCCGTTCTTTACATGTTTCACATATGCCTAATATTCTTCAAGTAGACAGTTACTTCCCAATTTTGACCTTTTCTCACTTTACCACTTCTTATTAATTCTTTAATCTAATATGTAGTATTTTTTAAAAAATAGTTTTGACCACTTTTTAAATGATATAGTATTTATCTATGTAATGATGAAACTGAAGCATCTTAATTAACTGTACTTAAGTAAATGAAATTAACGACGACTTTTTACTTTGAATCTTTTGGACTTCTTTCCTGAAATAGTTCAACAAACTAGATGAAAACGTTGATCTTCCTCAAGACCATACTGATATTCTGTAGTGTCAATAGCTTTACGATCACTAACATTACATATTTAGAAATTGCATATTTGTAAAACGTTCCTTAAAATAGCCGGCTAATGTTCAATGTACGCAGATACAGCATATTACCGGAACTGCATGTAACCACTATGTAATTTCCTGTTAGCAATAATATTAGGCCCAATGCAATGATAGCCGTGTATGCAACACTAGGAATAGAGTGGTCGGTACTTCGTATATGAGAGATTGTAATGTAGAGGTTATGACGGTACAAGGATAAATGTTTAGGAAACTGAACTATAATTACGAAGATATCAACTCATTTAAGCCAAATTCACTAAAAAACAGTCAGTCCTAAAATATTATTTTTTAACTAAATATTTATCAATAGTGGTGAAAAAGATCCAGTCAGCGAAAACGTAGAACTTCATACGTATGTACATCAGTTCAGGTTACCGTATCACATGGACACAGAGATGCAATCGTCATTTCAAATTCAAGAGGGGTAGATGTAATAGAAGTATTACCAGCAGTAGAGGCGATTAGGGTTAGAACTTATTCAAAAAGTATAATTCAGTGAAACAAATTTGAGAAGAGAAAGGTGAAGGTCATCAGGAACTCAGGAGGTTAGAATTTCAGAGAACACAATGAATGGATGCATCTGCGCCATCTCAAACAGTTTTCAGCTATTTTATTCAAGGTCTCTAACCATCGGTAACTGTTGTCTCACAGGCCCCAAACCTGATAGTCTATACCTACCAACATGACTCAGTCCACTTGTCAGTGACTTCATGGATTTCTGCCATGTTTTAGTTTGGCCGTCCTTAGCTTTCTTCCAACCCACTCCTACACCATAAAACAGCTCGTTGAGGCAGTCGGGCATTCGTAGCATACGTCTCAACCATCTAAACTGACGAAGTTTCAATACTCCGTCAATTGATTTGCTATCATTACGTAGAATCCTTTTCCTAACCCCAGTGTTGCTTACTTGATTTTCTTAGGATAGCCGAGTAATACTTCGAAGACACCTATGGTCGAATATTAAAATCGTACAAATATCCTCTAATCTTGGTGTCCATGTTTCACACCCGTATAGTAAGACGGAGAGAACTGCTGAGCAGCAGACTCGTCCTTTGGTTGGGAGTAAAGTAGATTCATACACTAAGAAACCACAAGATAAATACAGTAATATTTATGGATGTGAAATTCAAACAATAATTAATAATAGTAGACGGATAAATTAACGTATAAAATATTGAATGAAATGGAATATTATTAAGGATATCAGTATTATATGTACGAGATTTTATGTGCTAAAGATCATTTATTAAATTAAATTATCATTTGTAAGTCTGTAAATGGAACAAGATGAAAGTTAGCCGTCTAAACATTTACATATGAAAATAAATAAGAACACAATAAAAAGGCAGAGCACTGTACTGTGAGCGAAAACGAAGTGTATATCAATTGAAAATAAAAATATATAATTACTGATAGCAGATAAATTTGAGAGTATATATATATATATATACCGAACGGCCTGTAATTATACAGGATTGCAAAAGAATGAGTCAATCTAGTAAAAATATCAAAGGGAGAGAGAGAAACAGAAAAATCGACAAAAGAAAATCACTGACAAATTGAATAGATAACAGAAAATAATTAATAGTAAATTAATCAAACAAACCAAAAACACGAATGAAGAACTGGAGTCTTAATTTTTAATGAACCGGTAGGCAAAACTGTACATGGGACTGTGATTGAATCCGAAATGAAGGTTCGTTCTGAATATTTTTTAAACAATAAGTGTAAGGAATCAGTCATTAAAACTACACACCAAGTTTAACATTAGCAAAATAAAAAACAAAAAGAATAAAATAAATGTAATATATAAAGTCGATGGACTTGTTTTAATAAGATTTGAAGGTATCATCCATTTCTTGTTCACATTACACCATTGAGGTATTATAGGTGATGGTTTCAATATGAGCTATATGTATATTTATTGCAGCATTGGGCAATAGGGTATCACAAACGCAATGATTTCATAACAAGATCAGCGATTGGGCGGAAATGTAAAGTTGATCCACGTATTCGTTTCAGTCGGACACCGCGCAAATGAACCCGTGGTAACTGACAAACTTCCATTTCCCAATGTACCGGATCTCCACGTAAAAACCCACCGTGACTTGGAACCTCAAGGGGTGTAGAGAGGGATGAACTAGCTTGACCTTTACTAGTAGCTTCCGAATTAGAAGTTTTGATAGCAGGTCGATCAGCTGCCCAAGAACATTGCAACAGAAAAGGAAGGTGAGGGTCATGTGAATAACGACAACCAGGAGTGACCTCAAGAGCTTGTATAATGGATTGAAGGAGTTCTTCTGGTGACTTGGTGCTTGTAGTATACACACTCCAAGGAAATTTCACCTCACGTGGTTTATTCAGCAGTCGGGTGGATGACTGACTACTATCCGAACGTTCATCTGAGGACTTACTAAATCGGATAATAAAGTAAAGAAAACCAGGCTTCAACATAAAGGGGGTAGAATGATGTAATACTATATGTTTGAAAGGAGATTCAATAAGAGAATAACTGCGATTCTGAGTAAAATTTTATCGAACACTGGGAGTGCTCAATAAAGGGTACTTTTTATGTCATTGTTGTAGTAAAATACCGATGTTGCCAATTTGTCAACTATTGATACCTTTTAAAGCATGAGCTTTACATTTCTAGGATATAAAACACACCGTTTGAGTTTGAACAGATGATCTCACTGCAGCGGTACTGACTAGATGATAGAGGAGAGGTAAAAAACATATCACACTGATGAATCCCGTTTAGTGAACTTATAAGTACGACCAGTGCTTTTTGATAAATAGCTACATCCTCGCAGATTTATCAGGTTAAGCGCAAACTCACGAGTCATACAACTCATCAATAAAGTGAAAAGATGAAATCTTTTGACCAGTGTCCATTAAACACAATCTATGTAACCAGTTTTTTTATGGTAATAAATGACTTTAAATTTGATAAACTATGATGTTAGATGGTTTAATTGAGGATCTACATCTAACGACATAGGTCAGTCCAATATTAATTAACTTCATGGACTGATGCAACTAATCATAAGCTTTTAATCGACTGATGACTTTAAATATGATTTCTTAATTGGAAATAGCATTTATAACATTGTCTTATAGATATATTTCGAGCACTAACAATAAATATAAAGTACAATTAAAATTTGTCATTTAAGTATTACTACTTTCAGTTGCTTTTGAACTGAATTTAGTTTAGTTTTATTTACTGTCAAAGAAAAATGATAAATGAATAAATCAAAGTGAAATATGATAAAAAATTTGAATCGAAAATCCATTCTCACTTCATATTAACAGATGATGTTCTTTAGAAAACGAATAAAATATGAGTGATTTCGGTAAATAACAACGCCAAAGATGACTACATTTCTTTGTCCTCCCGACCGTAGCTGCTACCTTGACGTGGTGGTCGGGCTTGCCTATCGGGATGACCCAACCGAGCTACACCTTCTGCAACATATGTTCCTGAAGGTTCTACCATGCCAGGCAGGTCGATCGCAGAACGACGGGACTAAAAGCAGCTACTCAAGGTCTGAGGGCGAAGTCGTACTGCTGACTGAAGAGGGGTGTGACAACAGTAAGGAGTTTCCCTCAGACAACCACCATCTGCAACGATGCTGCCTTCTCACAAGGAAGAAAGGGTTAGGAAAGGTCGACTCTAAAAATGTCATACCTCACCCTTGGACTCTGTGGTCACGCACCCAGGTCTATAAGACCAACACTAATCTATCTTCCTTTCCAGGTCCCTCAAGAAACAACCTTCCACGGTGTGGGCAGCCGGGAAGTGACAACCGCCCTCATACCCGTAACAGCACACGAGACCAAATTGGTCGAAATCAAATCCCTTCTACACCCACACACGCCTCTCTTCTCTCCACAACGAACTCGACTCACAGTCCCTTTTCTCACGGCTCCGCTAATGCAGACGAAGCGAGTTCACGAAACGTCATTCCTGTTTTCTTGAAACCCCGTTCTAGACTACATGTTGGAGCTTTTAATGTACGGACATTGTGTCACATAGGGCAACACGCTTCCCTAGCTAGGACTTTAGAATCTCGTGCCATCGATGTATGCTGCGTCTCAGAAACGCACATACAGGATCCTAGTAAAATTACTGATCTCATTTCACTTTGTCAAAATAAAGAAGCAGCTCGATTTACCCTTAGTATATGGAAGCCCTGATGCTGCTTCTCGGAGTCTCGATGGTGTAGGTATAGCATTGAGTCGTAGGGCAGGACTATCTATCCTAGACTGGATCCCAGTAGATAGTCGATTGTGCGCTGTCCGACTAAACGGAACAGTAAGGACTCGGAAAGATAGGGACAATCGCCGTTGCCTCTTCATCGTATCTGCCTATGCCCCCACTGACTGCAGTTCAGACGAGGTTAAAGATGAGTGTTACAGAAAGCTTTCGGACCTGCTCCAAAAAGTAAGGCGCTCTGATATAGTGATAATGGCTGGTGACTTTAATGCTCAAGTAGGTAGACCAAGTGAAAATGAAAGACACCTAGGTGGATGTTATGGTGTTGCGGCTCAGAGAACAGACAATGGTGACCGTCTGTTGCAACTATGCTCAGGTAACCGCCTATTTCTAGCAAAAACTAACTTTAGGCATAAGGAAAAGCATCTTTTGACCTGGCGACCTACAAAGTCGTCTCAACGTTGGACTCAACTAGATCACATCGCCATCAGCCACCGATGGAGGGGTTCGATAGAAGACTGTCGCTAGTTTTGGTGCATATGTTTAGATTCAGATCATGCCCTAGTGCGAGCGCGTATTTGTTTGAGGCTTACTGGGCGTAGGAAAGACACTGTAAGAAAGCCTGTTAGGGTTTTATTTAATGATAACCAAACTAAGAAAATATTTCAGGAGCAACTAGAAACAGAGTTAAGCAACCATGTAGGCGATACCTATCCAGAATCAGGTTGGTATGATATCAAGAAGGCTGTGGAAACAGCAGTGATATCTGCTAGTAAGGTTGACCATAAGGTTAGAATGAAGCCGTGGATCTCAGTAGCATCCACCGATCTGATGGATGCCCGAAAACTCATCCCACTTGGCTCTGAACATGATGAAGTACGAAGTCAGCTTATGTGCAGGCTGATAAAAAGCCTGCGCAACGACCGTGAACAGTGGTGGGTGGCGAAAGCAAAGGCGATGGAAAAAGCAGCGGCGATAGGCAATCTATAAGAAAGGACAGAAGTCCTCTTGTGACAATCACAGGGGAATAAGTCCAACTAATATAGTATCTAAAATATTGGCCTCAGTAATACTTCGACGCTTAACGAAAGCTCGTGAAGAGCAAACTCGAGAAAACCAGTCTGGTTTCCGACCTGGACGTGGTTGTATAGACCACATCTTCACACTACGACAGGTCCTGGAACACAGAGACACATTCAGGCGTCCTACAATAGTCGTGTTCCTGGACCTAACAGCGGCATTTGACTCAGTGGATCGTGAGGTTCTGTGGCAGTGTCTGTCATTGAAAGGTGTACCAAAGAAGTACATTAACCTTATACAAGCTCTCTACTCGAACACCACTGGTCGAGTGAGAGCTTATGGAGAACTGTCGCCGGAATTCTTTACTTCAAGTGGTGTCCGTCAGGGATGTCCACTTTCTCCATCCTTGTTTAATTTTATCATAAACATGCTCCTAGAAATAACCTTATCCTCGTCTGAATTTTCAGGAGCAGACCTTTTACCAGGTGGCTCGTTTATCGACTTATAATATGCCGATGACGTAGTCCTACTTGATGAAGACGCTGACAAAATGCTGAGACTTCTGACCGCCATAAGCAACAATGCAAGCATCTTCGGGATGCGGTTATCCCCCTCGAAATGCAAAATGTTGCTTCAAGATTGGGTTTCATCGGCACCTGAACTAGTGATAGGGAGTGATGCAGTCGAGCGTGTAGACCGCTTCACTTATCTGGGGAGTCTCATCAGTGCTGTTGGCCTGGTGACTGACGAAATCTCAGCTCGGATACAGAAGGCTCGATTAGCTTTTGCCAACCTGCGTCACTTATGGCGTAGGCGAGATATCCGTTTGCTGACTGAAGGACGAGTGTACTGTGCAGTGGTTCGCTCCGTCTTACTTTATGGCTGTGAAACATGGCCAGTCAGAGTAGAAGATATTCGTCGGTTATTGGTTTTCGATCATCGGTGTCTTCGAAGCATTGCTCCTATATCGTGGGACACCCGAGTGAGCAACGCTGTTATTAGGAAACGGGTGCTGGGTAAGAATGGCAGATCAATAGATGAAGTGCTGAAACTTCATCAGTTGAGATGGTTGGGACATGTGCTGCGTATGCCTAACCACCGACTGCCTCGACGAGCTATGTTTTGTGGTGTAGGAGTAGGTTGGAAGAAAGTTAGGGGCGGCCAAACCAAAACATGGCATAAATCCATGAAGTCATTGACGAGTGGACTTAGCCATGTCGGTAGTTGTCGACTACCTGGTTGGGGTCCGCGAGATGATAATGATCGATGGTTAGAGACCCTGAATGACATGGCTCAAAACCGTTTGCAATGGCGCCGGTGCATTTATTCTTTATGTTCTCCCAAATCCTAATCTTCTGGATTCTTCAACCCCTCAAGTTTCGACTTTCTGAACTTTCCTCACTGAATCATATTTCTTGAATATCTTCTAATCGTAACCTCTCCAATTACTTCTAATACCTTTATTATCTCTACTACTATTGGATTTGAATTGACAATTATATCTCTGTGCTGATAAGGTATGGCAACATGAACTGTTGTACCCACGTACAAAGTTCTACGTTGCATCTGACTGACTGACATTTCTTTGTGAAGCTATAGCTGTGTCGTTCAAGAGTTAAGTCTTCAACAGCATGATTGCATGTTAAAACCTCATACAATCATCAATTTCGGTCTAACGAACTGGGTAGTGTGCTTTAGGTAAAAAATATGAATTTAAATCTGATATATGATTCAGCATTCAGTTACTTAGTTAAAGCCATAAAATTTACGAATAGACAAAGGTCTACATACAGAATGTACTACTCGTGTGACAGTTTCAATACTAAATGTATACTTTTGGAAACTTGCCACTCATTGTAAGTGTAATAGTTCGAGCAATTTAAATACGTCCATATATTCAAAGAGTGTTGGTGTATTCAAACAAGCTATTGCCTTTGAAGTAAGGAATAAATAAATACTTCATATGAAAGAAAAATTAATTTATTCTTTGACAAAACAGCAGATACAAGAAAATGAGAATTCAGAGAATGTATGCAATTCTTATCAATGAAAAACTAACATTACCTTTGTACAAAGAATCCGCCTAATGCCTTTAGAACACCACGGCCCCATGAACTTTGATGACTAGAATCCACGATGCTATAGAAAACAAATTAATGAGGGCGATCGTTGAGATAAATTTCATATAATAACGTGTTTAAGCTTTGTGATTCTCACTCAATATACAGATAGCAGACACACATTGAAAAAAGGGTCGAGTATACTGTCTAACAGTTTGCTTTGTTTTACTTTATGATTAAGAAACGTTACTAGGTGACTTCAAAGCAATACTCGTGTACTTTGGGACGACTAAGTGAACAATGTCCTACGATAAGATCTGTATAATTTATCAGTCAAAATACTTGTTGATCAAAGTAAAACTGGAAACCGGTGAATTCATTCAAGTTGAATAAACCATAGGATGGACTCTAGCTATCTGACTAATCAATAAAATTGTGTGTAAAAACAAGGTTTTTAGCACTCGAAGGAATTATCCACTGAATCAAAAAATGGCATCTACTAGTTGGGCTCTTTTGACTACTTGTCAGGGAAGTTGTGAGCACTATCAAATCGGCAACAAAGTTATTCATCCAGTTTTCCTTTTATTTTGTCGCGTTTAATTGGAAATGGTTAGAGTACTACTTCATAGCTGATTTAAATCCTACCATCAGATCACAGAAAAGCCAAGTGTCTGTTAACCAAAAAACACCTACTTCAAACCTTCATATTTTTTATCATATTATGCTTAAATATACTATCAATCCCTCAACTACCACACATACAAACCTCCATAATGAGGTGGAAATAAAGAATTATAAGTGTTAAGAAATGAAACGATCACCAAAAATTATGCTTAACAGTCAGGTCTTAACTGGTTGAAGAATGAGTTACCTTAACACTCACTACCTTCCTCCAATCAGCAATGACAATTTATCGAGCTTACTTTGTGTTAATTCTTTGTAGATAAGTATGTCATATTCTACTACACAAAGTCAATTCATCTGGAGGTTTCTAACAACAAATCTTCATTACGAAACTTTCCCGATTGCGCCAGAGATCGTTACTCAAGTGTTGCGCACTAGTCGCCTGATACATCCACTTAGTACTAACACTGTTGAACACTAGGGATATCTCTCAGCCATCCTATCTCAATTAACAACAAAAATAAACTTCGTTTATATGAGAAATTGTCAAAAAATATCAGGATTTTATATATTTAGAAGGATGAAAGATTAGGAAATTTATTAGTCATACCATGAATAGAATAAAAAACTGTTCTCTTAAAATAAACATTAAACTTTTTGTGATAATGACGTGAAATTGAGAACGTAGTCTAAAACGTATGTATAAAATACTCACACTGATATATTAGAAGATAAACATAAAAAGACCACTGAACACTCACATATTTGAAGCCACTCCAGGATTTGAAGATGGTTTAGTCGATGAGTGCACAGATTGTAAACGCAGAGCCTCGAGACGTAAGGCGAGAGCTTCTGTGCCTTGAACTGTATGTAGTACTTTGATCTGCGGATTAAGAGATGGAATGTTTGTAGTTTTATCCGAATTATTGGTCATTTGGCATGTCTGATCAATAGTTGTTAAACTACGACTGAGTTCTGCCTTTTCGTTGCGAATATTAGTTTCTTCAGAATGAATATGTTCATTATTATTCCCCGGGACTACTTGACAAGAATGATTATCATCCTCATGAAATTCCTGTTTTGTTTCTAAGACTGACTGAGATGTAGAGTGCTGATGATTCAAAGAGGGAGTATTAACTGATTTGCCAACGCCTTGAACAATTGTCGTAGCTGTCTCTCGAAGTTTCTTTTCGGCACACGATTCGGATGAAGTAGAGCTTGAATCAGTAAATGTGGCTCCGCTAGGATCCAACATATTTCGTTTCTGTAAGGAGTTTTTATCATTATCACGACCAGTGCTATTTGTATAGCAACGATGTGTTGCGTCTGAACCTGCTTTCGTTACAACTGAAGACTCCTTGTTGGCTTTTGGTGTTCCAGGTGCATGACTTGCTCCTTGACTTTCGGATGTAGTAGAAGCATTAGATGAAGAAGAATGATTACGAACAGCTGGACTTTTAGATCTTACACAAGAATTTTCAGAATGAGATACACCCTGTTGGTTTGACAGCTGACGTTTTTGTAGCTGTTGCTGTTGAGATAAACCAAAACCGTGTTTTTTGACAGCTCCAATTGGAACGGGGGCTGTAGTGATAACATCCCTTGAAAATAAATAATTAAATATTAATTTTAAACTCAATGTTGTTATATTGTGAGCCAATTCTTTTAAAAAGATATTAACAAAACTACTAACCAAGATAAATAACAGACTTTATGCATTTCCAACAACCATAAGTTCTAAGTCCAAACCGTTCAGATGCACTTCACTTTGAATAGTCAGTACGGCAAACTATGAAGGAGAAATCGAGACTGTACGGCTAATACAAGCCCCCAAATCACCTGGTACGGCCAAGGGTGGGAGGATTTACTCTCCCTTTTGAAATGCTCTCATATGATCGTGCGTACAAACCTAATGCCAAGGAAGTTATACTCACCGCCTTCTCGTGACGAGGGTGTTCTTTACCGATTTAGGAGGATTTCCCTGGAGGTGTTGACGAACCTTGATTCTGAAACAGTGATGCGCATGGATTTCGGTATTTTGATGGGAAGAATGGTATCTGAACCGACTGTAAGTCACCGGCTACCATTGGACTACATCTCGTAACGTTACTCAACTGCCTAGTGAATTAGACCCCTAGATCAGTGGTTTCTTAAAAAAAACCACCTGCTTCCGTTTGAGCACCCAAGCAGAATCATAGCCTACACACTAATTAAATGATCACTACAACTAGACAAATTATTTTCGTTTTAATCCTAATTCTTGCCAATTATACTCACAATCATTGGTTAATATTCATTCTTACTTTACCTTGCATCACTTGTCTATTTCGTGGTAGTGTTTCGTTTGGTGTCAATGAACCAATCAGTGAAACTGATGGAATGTCAATCAATAACATATATTGATGTTTTGGACAATAAACAGAGTTCTTCGAGGAACAACCTACATGGTCTGCTGTCCCGGAGACTGATTTATTTAAAAAAAGCGGAGGTCCGCAAGAACTCTAACTCTTGAAGTACCACAAACCACCAGGCCCATATGACTTATCTCCGAGCCTATTTTAAAGATGGTGGCGAGTTTCTAACCATGGGACTGGTTTGTTTACATCCGCTTGGTGATTAGAGAGTGTTCCAGCATCCTAGAATGAGAAGATAGTTATCCATATCCTTAAAAATGATTCATGCCATCTATGTTGAAGCTATCGGAAAATAAGTCTAATTCCGAATGCGTCCGAATTATTGCCTGCCGTCATAATTTACAGTGTCCAGAACTCGAGAAAAATTGACTGGCGAAGATATGGTTGGTTTTCGTTCTGCTCAATAATAAATTGGTTAGATCTGTACACTTCGCCATACTTATCGCAGGCCAATAATCACTGTTTCTTGACATCAAGACCGCTTTCGATTCTCTGAACAGGACTGTTCTCTGGGATTCTGTTGGAAGAGAGTGTATCTGAGCTGACTAATATTTTGATGATCCTATATAAAAACACCTCAGGTAGAGTGAGGGTACACGACCACCTCTCATCATTGTTTCATTCAAACAGTCGACTTAAGAAAGTTTTCCGAATCTCACCTTTTCTCTTTAACTTTAAAATCGATGAAGTCATGGGCAGCTAAAATAGGATTTTAAAATCGACAAATACTTCTTTTATGTATTACATGCAATCTAGTTTTTTATCAACTTACCTTCCACCTCCAGAAGATTTTGGCACAGATTTATTATGACGCCCTGTAAGGAAAGAAAGTCGTGCAATAAATATAAGTAAAAATGAAACATGTTTCTAAATTAAGGATTATTACTGCGGTTACTTGAACTAATATAACCCTGGTACTAATTAAAAATGTTTTAAGATGCATCAAATACAGTTGATTCGAATGAAACAGTAGAGCGTGACTGAAACAAATTGGATAGCAGCAATCATGCACAACTCTAAATACGATGTTATAACGTCCACCATAATAATTAATTCGTATGATTGAACACACTGAAATACATAAAGATCGTAATCAAACTGACAGATCTATGGAGATTATTGTTCGAAATCAGTGAAAATTTTACAAATTAAAAATCCTTTGAATTCTGAAAGAAAACGCTAAGGAAACAGAATTCTGGCAAAATAAACTCTAACAAATTTGTTGAGAATTCACAGTGAATGTATATTCCCGATGCTAACAAATGAAACTTAATAACCACACAACAGTCAGACAGCAACAACGTACGTACGAAGTTAATGTAAACACACAAAAGAGGGTTATTGCATTTACAGTAGGAATCTTAAGCTTAGCGGAAAATTAATTATTTAATTTGAAATGATGATTGAAAACTGACGTTCTCGAAATTTTAGTGCAATACAGGACTAGAATAAAATGCAATATTAAAATGTGAATGAATACCTGAAACTGTTTGTGCTGTAGCACGATTACTTTCTTCATTACCAGGTGTAGGAGTTCCTCCACCAGTAAGATTTCTACTAACTTGCATTATTGCTCGTTTCAAAGTACCTGGTAATGCGGATGTAAGAGAATGGTGTTCTCGATTCCCAGATTCAAAACCATACACGTTTTTCAGATGTGCTGAAGCTTGGCTTGATTCAGCCGTCAGACTACCCCTAGTGTAACGCCCAGATGAAGAATGACCAGTAGGTTCATTTACTTTATTACTTGGAGCCACTGTGAAACGTCCAATAGAAGTGGGCTTCGTAGAGACAGGCAATTCCGATGGACCAGAGGAATAGTTGCGAGTCGATTTAGTCTCCTGATTGTCAGTAAGCAGAGAATTAGGTAATGCGATGGTATGCGGAGAAGCAGCCGCTCCAGGAACCAAGTCTTTACAAAGCCTATTAGAGTTAATACGAAGAAAACACACCATAGATAAATAAGTATATGAATGACTAAGACTGAAATTATAATATATTGGACTAACTGAACAACCAATGGCTGGTCAAATACTATACACTCATTAAATAAGTGATGGAAATAACGAAACATCCGAACGAAGATAGACGTTAATTAGTTCAAACTTTAAATATAATGGCTAAAACATCGCTCCAATACAAAACTTCTCATGATTTGCAAAGTATACACTATCAAATAGACAAAATGATAAGAACTTGGAGTGAAAATTTACGATTGTGAAAACATGTGTTTTAAAACTCGCAGACTCGTGGATACCTCAGAATACATGGACTTTTATCTACAGATTCATACTGATAAGTCTAATATATATACGACTCATTCCAAGTAGTAAGTGTGAGATACATAATTTTTAGACATAAATTCACCGAGCACTCAAAAAGATCACAAACCAGCTTTCTTTGCTAAGGACGTAGAACAGGTGGATGATAATTTTAGAACAATCGTCGCTATCAGTACTTCGATAAATTAGGATTTTTAAAAGACAAAATCCATTTAAATATATTGTGGCGATGAGCACCAATGAGCACCAATGAGCACAAAACTCCTGTCCCGGGATTCGTGTCAACAGACGCCATACATACTACCTGGTCTTCTTTACGCTTTTCGAAGCCAGTTATATGTAGTTTCGAAATTCAACCAGTTAGTCTTTTCTATTGTTGATTCTTTACGTAATCGAATGGGGAACTTACATAAAATCGATAGTTAAAGCATACGAGTTAGCTAACTGATAGCATAACCCAATCACAAGACTCGGACTAAAGCGAGCACATAATTTCCTCCTTGAATAAATCTTACTTAATTCATTTAGATATCTGAGTATTGATGCAACTAGTATTTACGTCTTACTGGGATCTACAAATGTGATAACCTGAGGCTGAGATTTTCTGAAAAAAGCTACTAGGTCATGTACTTAAGAATGTTGTGTAGGTAGTAAAACAGAATTAAGAACATAGACAGAAATTACATGGCATAAGAGTAGCTTGATTGTCTTTAGTAACTTTATTTTAAATGTCTGCATATTATAACCGAAAACTCTGACTAGAAAGTTTAGTCTACAACACCAAGATAGATGTATTTACTTTGACAGTCACATTATGAAGAAAAACAAATGTATTGCAGTTTACCCCCAGTTCAACGCTTAATTGTCTATGTCTTCCCTACAGTTATCGACATGAATTTGCTGTCCGACAAAACTGTCTGCCCGAATTCTAATATGTCTGTGACAATTATGTTGGCTACTATAGGTCAGTCAGTCAGTTGCAACGTAGAACTTCGTACGTATGTACATAAGTTCATGTTGCCATACCACATTATTAGCACAGAGACGCAAATGTCAAATCAAATCCCATAGTGATAAAGATGGTAGAGGTATTAATGTTAATAAAGAAGACTAGAGTTCGAAGATATTATTCAAAAAATATAATTCAGTGAGATAAGATTATAAAGACAAAGGCAGAGGTATTGACGAATCCAGAAGATTAGGATTTGAGAGAGCTCAAAGAGTGGATGCACCTGCGCCATTGCAAACGATTTTGAGCCATGTCGTTCAAGGTCTCTAACCATTGATGACTTTCGTCTCGCGGACCCCAACCAGGTAGTCTACATCTACCAACATGACTCAGTCCACTTGTCAGTGACTTCATGGATTTCTGCCATGTTTTGATCTGGCCGCCCCTAGCTTTCTTCCAACCTACTCCTACACCACAAAACATAGCTCGTCGAGGCAGTCGGTGATTAGGCATACGTAACACATGTCCCAACCACCTCAACTGATGAAGTTTCACCACTTCATCTATTGATCTGCCATCCTTACCTAGTACTCGTTTCCTAACGACAGCATTGCTTACTCGGCTGTCCCACGATATACGAGCAATGCTTCTTAAACATCTATGATCGAATACTAGTAACCTACGAACATCTTCTACTCTTAACGGCCATGTTTCACAGCCATATAAGAGAACGGAACGAACTGCTGCGCAGTACACCCGCCCTTTGGTTAGCGAACGGATATCTCGCCTACGCCATAAGTGACGCAGGTTGGCAAAAGCCAATCGAGCTTTCTGTATCCGAGCTGAGATTTCGTCAGTCACCAGACCGTCAGCACTGATGAGACTCCCCAGATAAGTGAAGTGATCTACACGTTCGACTACTTCACTCCCTATCACTAGTTTAGGTGCCGACGCAACCCAATCTTGAAGCAACATTTTGCATTTCGAGGGGGAAAACCGCATCCCGAACATGCTCACATTGTTGCTTATGGTAGTCAGAAGACTCTGCATTTTGTCAGCGTCTTCACCGAATAGAACTATGTCATCGGCATATTCTAGATCAGTAAGCGACTTTCCTGGTAGAAGGTCAACCCCTGAAAAATCTGACGAGCTTAATGTTAACTCTAAGAGGACGTCTACGACAAAGTTAAACAAGAATGGAGAGAGTGGACAGCCCTGACGGACACCACTTGATGTAGAGAATTCAGATGACAGTTCGCCATATGCTCTATAGGCATGGAAATTCATTTACTGTTTTCGATTGATAATAAGTGGCTGAAAAATAAATTAATTCGTTCTTTCTACGTTACTTAGGTGTAAATATATGGCTAACTGGGATCTTCACAACCTATACAGGGTAATACATGAGGTTACCACATTTGCTTTTGAAGATAACACCCAGTTATATAGATTTTTTAAGTAGTAAGGACTGACCCCATAACTGATAAATTAAAAATAAATTAGTAGGTCATAATGTCATGTGCCTTATTGTGACTAACTGGTATTAAACACTGACAGAAACATCTTTATGGTATTTTGAGATGCAAGCGGCTTTCTTTCTTTCTTAACTGGAGGACAGATATTACCAAGGAGTAGGGCATACATGTGAGTTAGGTAATAGAACCAAACAACAAAAATATACAGTATATTTAGAGTGAACAGAATCGAATGCCCTATAAGAAGTAAAGGAAGATAAAGTCAGAATGACTGGAGAACAGGATCAAATATCTGCGAAATGACTGTGTTTTATTACAGGAGACTGAAATCAGATATCTAGTGCGCATCAGTGACTTGTATTGAGATAAAAACCTGAGGTTCGGTGGGAAGGTCGTGATGGGTTATGTCAACCACTTCAGTAAAGTGTCCACCGATGACACTCGATGACGACATGGTGGTGGAGTCGTTATAAAACTCGAAGACCCTAAGTTTAGCTTTGTATTTGATCGCGGCCGTGTATCGCAGAAGAATATCAAATTGCGCCCTGACAGCTGCCCAGCGCTTCCTCAGTTTTGAATTATCCTTCACCTGAAGTCAATTCGTGATGAATAACGCTATCCAACATCACAACTCTTATTTGCTACTATGTCATTTGATCAATCTGAATCTATTCAGTTTCCTAAACTTTTGAATCGGACCTAATGGGTTGATACCTCATGTCAAAGTCATCCACGTCTACAAAGATTTAATTATAAAATAAAAATTACTGCATCAGGTAATTTAGTGAATTTTTTGAACACTTACTCAACAAATGGGGAGGGGGTTTCAGGCAACAAGTGATAAGTTGCATACACATGATCAAATACAGGATTAACTACCGACGACTCAAGATCAGCTCTTGTAAACCCCATCTCTTCCATGGCCTTCACACGACTATCATCCAGTTGACATTTTGGTGGTTCTCTATACGGACGAAGATGATCGTCTGGAGAGTAGCCCATATTTATCCACTTGTCAAGCATCAAAGACTTGAAAAGAGTTTGAAAAAGGTTTAATTAATTCTACAGAATTCAAGTAGTTTATAGATTACCTACTTATATACTTGTTCTATTACTATTCACTTTTGCAAATGACTCCGTTAATTGGTAAAACTTTGCTCAGAAAATTCAAGTTCTAGTGTTTTAATAAGCTCAAAATAAACCCACAAAACATATATACCGATTTCTGGATATTATGTTCCTTTTTACAATTCTAAGGAAAATATATACCTCAAAATGTGTCATGAAAAATAATTCAGTTGTGTTTGAGTCTAGTTTGCAAATCTAATATCTAGAAACTACCGATGAAACTCAATCCTTCAAACTAGTACAAACAAAATGGATTGAAATATGTCAATCACGTGATGAAAATTGATCTCTTAGAATGATTCGGGACCATAAATTCGCTACAAAAGCAATCAGTAAAAGTAAAAATTTCCACTTTCAAAATTAGTAAGCAACTGGTTCAAGTACAACTCAAAAGGTACAAAGGTTACGCTAGATAAAATAGAAAAATGACGAGTAACTATATCAGCTGCACATTCTACGTCAACAAGCGAATCTCCTCGTAAAAGGTCAACTCCAGAGAAGTCAGACGATGAAGATGCCGTCTGTAAAAGCATGTGTGTATGCTTCAGGACCAGACGAAGAGTGAATATATGGTCTATACAGACACGTCCGGGTCTGAACACACCCTGATTTTCTCGAGTCTGCTCTTCACGAGCCTTAGTTAGGCGTCGAAGTATTATTGAAGCTAATATTTTAGACACTATATTAATCAAACTGATTCTTCTGTGATGGTAACAAGAAGACTTTTGTCTTGTTTTACAGAGGTTGAATAAATATCTTTTTCTAAATACGACGTACTTCATCATAAATAGAGCTGGGAAAGTGAATATCAGGAGACTAGAAGTAGATTTGCAATAGCAGCTACGGTCGGGGGGGGGGTAAACAGAGAGGTTTTAAATGGTTAGATGCTTCAAACATCAAACCATGGATCGACGAAGCATCGGCAATTTTCTTCAAGACTTATTAAATTCTACTGACATACAGGCAATAACTCTAAAATTTACATAAGCAGCAATAAACAAAACTAGCCATAGATCATTTCTGGTGTGATAGCTGTTGATAATAGAAATCGAATTTACGTCTGACAGCGACAGGAGATGCTTACAATATGATAGGCTTAGCGTAAGTGTCGGTCTTAACATAGGTACATTATAGGATGATCAATAAGAGAAAAAACTGATTACACCAACAGAAGTCAAATAAAATAGAGCTAACAAGTGGAAACATGGAATATCGGACAAGATAATAAGACGTCTAACATTTACACTGAAACGATATACAGATACAATCGAACTATTGAAACTGTTGTCTAACTACACCGTATTTCTAAGCCCCGATCATGACCGTCTCTAATTATGTGCAGAAAACATACTCCTCATTACACAGGCTAGACAGACATGCAGTGACTTTTAAGAGTCTATACCGCATCTAGTCGCTAACCCTTACAGTGTGCTTTACAATCGGTTACAAAAAAAAACAGCGCGCTGCGTTTAAAGCTATTTATCCATAATATAGCTTTGAATTTAAGCATATGGAGTTACATGGATACACTTAAGACACCCCAAAACATATTCAAATGCTACCTTTGTACTATTCCGCTATGAAATTTTAAACAGAAGATAAATTTATTTATTTCCAATAAAGTAGTCAACTGAATGTGGAAAAAGGTTATTAGTGATAGGCATAGATAGGATTGACTTGAAACTAACTTGTTTCCAATGTTACTATTAATTCAATAGTTTATGAACTTAATTTATATTAAACGTAATGAACTGAATGTTTACCTTCAAAGATGAACGATCTTTAGGGTCAAGAACTAACATTTTCCTTAACAGTGCGTCACATTCTGGAGAAACGGCACCACGAGGTATAGTGTAATGCAGTCCCAAAATTTTGCTCCGAAGTTCACGAAGATCACGTGCATCGAACGGGAGGTGTCCCAGAACCAAAGTAAACAGGATCACACCAAGGGACCAAATATCTACACTGGGTCCATAATATGGAATACCCTAAAAAAGTAGCACAAATAAACGTAAAGCAAATGAAATTACATAAAGGAGAATAATTGAAAGACAACTGCGTTCCTTTTTAAAGATAACAAAAAGCACCTCAGTGGACGTATGGACCAAATGTTTACACTTCCTCAGATCCTAGAACATAGACACACATATCGGTATCCGACAACTGTTGTATCCCTTGACCTTAGGGGGTTATACTCTGTTGGTCGAGGTTTTGTGGAAGTGTCAGTCATTGACAGGTAAGCCAGAGAAGAACATAACCTTGTACAGGATCTCTGCCCAAACACTTATGGCGAACTGTTTTGGAATTGATTACTTCGAGTAATGTTCGTCAGGATTGTTCACTTTTCCATTCTCGTCTGACTTCTCAGGCGTTGACCTTTTACCAGGAGATTCACTTGTTGACTTAGAAGGTGATGATATAGTTGTTTGGTGAAGACGCTGATAAAATGCAGTCTTCTAACCAACTATGGCAATAATGAATGTTCGGGATGCGATTCTCCGTCTCGAAATGCAAAGTATTGCCCCAACATTGACTTGCATCGGCACCTGAACTAGTGATAGGGAGTGAAGCAGTTGGGCATGTTGACCGCTTCACACATAACGGGAGTCTCATCATTACTCATGGATTGATGTGTGACGAAATCTCAGCACAGATACAGAAAGCTCGATTGGCTTTTGCCAACTTGTGTCACTTATGGCGTGGTTATGATATCCGTCTGCTGACCAAAGGACGAGTTTACTGTGCATCAGTTCGCTCCGTCCTACTATACGGGTGTGAAACATGGACACCAAGATTAGAGGGCATTTGTACGATTTTAATATTAGACCATAGGTGTCTTCGAAGTATTGCTCGGCTATCCTGAGACAATCAAGTAAGCAACACTGGGGTTAGGAAAAGGATTCTACGTAATGATAGCAAATCAATTGACGGAGTATTGAAACTTCGTCAGTTTAGATGGTTGGAGTTTTTCTACTTCATCTATTGATCTGCCATCTTTACCTAGTACTCGCTTCCTAATGGCAGCATTGCTTACTCGGCTGTCCCACGATACACGAACAATGCTTCGGAGACACCTACGATCGAATTCTTATTTATTCACAATTATATAAATTTACCCTGTATTGTCAAGGGAAATTTTACATTGGTTTTCAGGAGAACCAAAGAGACTGGACACGTTTTACCATTACTACATGAACAGTTTGGCTCAATCCTGTGGTGCAACCACACAGGTACCTGATACCCTGGTGGACCGATGATCGAATACTAGTAACCTACGAATATCTACTCCTACCGGCCATGTTTCGCACCCATATAGGAGAACGGAGCGAACTGCCGCACAGTACACTTGACCTTTGGTTAGCAAACGGATATCCCGCCTACGCCATATATGACGCAAATAAATTTCGGTGACAGGATTTATAATTTTGTATGCGGGTCTGACATCTCACAGATAAATTCTGAATTTCCAAAACGGTTTGCTGGTTGGCGAAAACGTATAAGGGAATGGGCTTTCAACTAATGCCGTTTTTAGAATGGCCTAATCCGTTGTCGCTTGGTGACAACCTTCACGAAGCCAGCATTTAGTGGCTTCGAACTTTAGAAAGAATGGCGCTTGCAATAAGACTAAGAGCTGAAAGGATTTAAGGATAAGGTACGCCAAAGTAGATATAACATGAGCATGTTTACTTACTACGCATTAGTCTTTGTTGGAGGAAAAAGAAATGTGAGGGATTCCTCAATGAACACTGATGTATCATAGAATTTATTTTACTAGATAGATTTGTACTTAAATACCATAAACGACGTATCCCTTTTTTGTCGCAATCGTATTTTAGTCACGTGCTTTTACTGTAGAACCAGTTGAAACAGTACTTTCAGATTCAACCAGAACCGATGCACAATCGAGTCAGGTGGATTAATCTAAAATTTCCACCAGCATAATAATTTTTATTTTTGATGTGACCACTTTCATAAAATCTATGCCTTGTTTACAACCATCACATTTAATATTTAGGGCATAAATCTTTCCGAAGCCCACTATCATCATATAAATATTCCCAAAACTAACAAAAATGATCTAGACAAAGTATTCCAGTTTTTAATACTGTTAACTGTTTGAAATGAAGCTTTAAAACATATTTACCAAAAAGAGTTCTGGAGCAGCATATGGAGGACTACCGCAAAAAGTAGTTAACCTTTGATCACATTCGAAGAGATTAGCCAAGCCAAAATCAGCAACCTTAACGTTTAAGTTTTGGTCCAATAAGATATTTTCTGCCTTCAGGTCTCGATGGACAATCCGTTTGGCATGACAATACTGCATGGCAGATAGCAGTTGCCTGAACTTTACTCGTGCTTTCTTCTCACACATCTTCCCATTCGCGACAAGGTAATCAAATATTTCACCTACGGTATCAATTTATTGAATATAACCAGTACCTCCACTGGCATATTCCATAACAAGACAAAGAACATCTTCATTTTCAATTATTTCGAGCAGTTTGACTACAAATTTAGGTGACTAATCGACACTTACCAATGTTTGGATGATTTGTAACTTTCATGATGGTTATCTCACGTTTAAGCTAGTTGAAAAAATACATCAATAATTTCCCACTTACGCGTTTGAGTAGAGTATTATCCATAACGGTCTTATTAATTATTTTTATAGCAACCTGGAAATGTTGAAACTGAGCAAGACCTTACTTCTACACCAGTGGCCATGTGAATAGCAAGCTTGACTTTTGCGAAATTCCCTTTACCTATAGTGCGTAAGAGACGATACTTCCCAACGTTGCTATTTACAACCACATGGGGAACTGAAGGTTCAGCAGTGGTAATATCACGATTTTGGGCAGCCTTGACGTCTGAGTCGGTAACCACTGTTTCGGCAACTGGGTGAACTATTTCTGGAACTGGCTTTGATAGTTTAAAGTCATTGAATGCTTTGTTATTTGTGACTTCTTCGACGTTAACTAATGTGGATGCGATGTCATACAGTTCCGGTGCACATGTGACTACAGTGCCAGTATCCACCTCCATTTGGAGTGCTTGTATGTGTATTATGTCACTTAATTAGTTTATCACACACAAAGTTGTTTCTGCACTTACTTCTATGAAATAATCATGCAAAATCTAAGAGCTAGCATCTTATCTAGCCCGCCATGATAGGACGTTCTTCCCGCTGATATATTTGCTACAGAATTCTGCGAAACTAAACAAACCTTTAAAGACCATAATGAGTCCCCATTTTTTCCACCTTCAAATGGTGATATTATTCATGACCTAATTAGTTATGAATGCTTAGTCACATTTTGTCTCTATAAGCAACGGATTATAAGGCCATACAGACAGGGACCAAAGCACATGAAATAGGGATAAATATAATGAGCTATTAAAAAATTAGTAACAGACGTATTCCGAATCTTTAAGCATATTTCAAACTTCCCCTAGGAAGACTCCTATGATACTGTATGATAAAGTTCAGCAGATATTAAATTCTAAGACTCTCAAGTGTAAAAGCTATACATATCACAATGATGACACTCTAATTTGTTTGTGTAAGTTTGTTAATCCCTCTGTTTAGCCTATTAAGTCAACGGAGAAGGTTTTTTTGGTCAGTAGTTATTTGTCTACATCTTCATATTCGTATATGTCCACGTTTGCACAAACTCGTATGATCAACTATATGAGATAGCATATTCGCTTATTTCTCTTATTAGTCTAATCGTTGATTGCTTCAAATGCTTTATAATTCAATTCCATGTTCTTAAATATTTTTGAGTAAAATGACATTTATTTATCTTTCAAACAATTTTTTGGCCTCGTTGCGTGTTTCTTGATCGTTTCGTCAAACACTTTTGATCAACATTTTCCACAACTTTGTTTCAAGTTCCCGAAAGCGTACAACACTGGCAATTGTGTTGGTAACACTATTTAGGTTGATTAACGTACGAGGTATGGGACTGGTCTGTTTTATCTCACAACACCCTTAATGGGCCAATTATCACTCTGGTCGACTAATCGGTTTAATTGACACGGTTTTCGATATATCAAGGATCTTCAAGATACGTCTTCAAACTCTTTCATCCCTGACTAATGGTTTGACCGTGTTTGCGATCCTTGGTAATGAAGAGGTTGTAGTGATCTACATTTATTGAGAGAATGTGATTGGTTTAATAGAAACACTTATTATAACTACTTGTACCAGTGGCTGTTTCACAGTACATTTTCATTTCTTTGTACCAAAAATACACCTTTTCCGTTTTTGTGACCTTGAGTTTGCTCACGTAATCACGGTAGGCTCACCTGTATATCTTGGCACGATCTTGGTATTATTTTGATTCCGCGACGTCACCAACTAATATACATTCATTTACCGATCCAATCTTCTTCCTTGTTTCGATCCTGCCGAGGGATATAACCTGGTAATTGCTACGTAATTGGTCTGTGTTGGTGATCAAAGTCGATTCGAACTCGACACACTTCATCTGGTGAGCAAAGACTTCAAACACGCCGAAACTGCTGAAGAATCTCCAAAAGAAGCCAATTAGGGTGTCTATTATTGATCTATCGACATTTCCCATTGATAAGTTGTTGTATATTTCATATCGATAACTTTTAATATATATTATACTTGCAACAAATTTTCGATATGCTGGATAGAGATAAAAATAGTGATGAGATAATAAACTCTGAAGTACAGACTATTCTCCGAATTGTTCCTTTAAACTTCCACGATCCAGAAGTCTGGTTCGCAGCAGTGGAATTTTAGTTGGAGATCAGTTGCAAAATGAACCGGCAGCAAAAATAGGCCTGCGCTCTGAAAACCTTACCTTGGGATCGTATAGCCTCCGTCCTTGTGGTTGTCCTCAAGCTTGATGTACCTGACGTCTACGATCGTCTCAAGGAGGCGATTCTCAGACATTACCTACCATTGAGGGAGGGACGACGAGAAACTTTACTAGCATGTCACTCCCTAGATGATGTTAACCTGAACAACCACCTCGCGCGCCTGCAGCCTTGGTAACAACAAGTCTCGAGCTACGATGCTTCGCCTAAGCGCCGCGAATGGTTCAGTCATTCCTACCTAAGGTACACGACAGCTTACTGTCAACCTGAGCAACTGACGACATCAACTGTGGACATTCATTACTGCTTATTGTCCCACAGCCGTACAGCACTCTGAATTCCCAGTCTATTTACGTAGGTTTTAGCTAGTCGATACATCGTCGGACAGTCAATTCATGGGTGTACCGAAACACAGGCGCTTTCCCTTAGCGATAACGATATAATCCATGCTTTATCCGAGAAATTCCCAGAACTTACTAAACCGCTCAAGGGGATCCCATCGGTGACTAATCGTGTGGTGCCCCACATCGTCACCCACAGACCTCTAGTCACGGCAAAACCTCGTCGACTGGAACCGGACAAATTATCTTTCGCTAAACGTGAGTTTGAGAGTTTACTAGGAACAAATATTATTCGTCCTTTTCACAGTCCAAGGGCCTGACCTCTTCACATGGTTCGCAAAAAGGATGGTGTGAGTTGGAGCCCGTGTGGCGACTACCGAGCATTGAACGTAGCTACACGACATCACAGCATCACTCAAAGGAACGACTATTTTTTCTAGGATGGATATGGTTCGGGCATATCATCAGATCCCAGTCTCTCTCGAAGATATCGAGAAAACTGCCATCACGACACACTACAAAGTTATGGCTAAAAGCGCCGATGAAAGTGATACCTACTAGAATTCTGTCTTAATGAAAACTGTTCCAAAGATTCGGGAACTGCGAATGCCGAATTCGCATTATGTTTCATGAAATGTAAATTAGATAGTGAGTTGTTGTGTCATTGACTTTGTTCCATTAACTTCTGAAAGCTTGATCATTCTTCTCATGATAAACCCTGGTTCCGACCTATAAAACATTTGGAGGACTTTACGTGTTCACGTGCGGCCCGCAAAGTGTATGAAGTGAGGCGATTGACCTTAGCTACACGTGCTTCACTTCAGTAGGACATTTTTCTAGTAATTCAATCTTTGTTCAAAGCTCAAATATCAACTTTAAATACTGATACCACATGAATACTATGACTTACCTTTCAAAATGTTATATCGGTTACACATATAAAACAAAATCTAGCAAAATAGCATGGCATTTCTGCATTTTTGTCTCACTGATGGTTGTAGAATCCTTTTTGAATGTTTTGTTTTCTGGAAAATCCCTCCATGTTTACATATTTTTGTTATGACATGACGGACTCTTTCTGTTGACATTTTTGGTATTTTATTTGATTCCAATTTGAGATTTTATCATTGTATATTGTTATTATTTCTATATTTTGTACTTATATTGAAGTTTTTATGTTTGCTTCTGAACTGTATATGTTGTTTAAATTTGATCTTTAATATGGCCACAGCCATATTTGGATTGATACGGTGGCGGTTGGACTTAACGTCACTTATTCCCCTTTGTCTTGGATACTCTTCGGAGTAATTGCGACCTGGAAAGTGCATCAATTCCAGGTACTGCTTTGTATTTCCATCTTCTAATTAGTATAGACCGTTTTCTCCTAGAATTGTTGTGTTTTCTGGACATTGGACTGGGAGATACGCGTTCAGATTGCACTTATTGGAAACCATTTGAACTGCTACGGTAAAAATCCATTTATAATGGTCACATATGAATTCTCACTTCTTCTAACTAACATAAAGCAACAAAAAGAGACCTTATTAAGATTTCCTGAAATACAATACAGACCTTTACTTGTAATATATGTGCAACTGATACTTCACAAAGATAATAATTTACTAGATGAATCCTTTGGCATAATTGTTAAGAGAAATAAGTAACAGTGAATCGTGTACATCTAAGATGATGATGACCCGATTATTCCTATCTTTAATATTGTGTCTGAGCATTGGTTTTTCTGATAGTCACTGACAATCATGACGCTTAGAGTGCAAAATCGCTCATTAAATATTAATAGCTGTGTTTAAGTGGTGAAGTTAATGAGTTTTGAGAAATAAGCGTTGGCATTTACTAAAAGTCGATAACAGTCAGAGAGTATACCGAAATTTTATATCTCACATACAGATTACAATTGTGGTTAATGAATAGTTGTTTGTTGATCAGTAAATATTGTCTGCGTATTTATTACAGTCAGCAGATAGTGGACCATCCCCAAATATAAACTAAGGAGATTTTTCGATTCAGTTATTACTAGTTTACTTCAAGAACTGTGGTAAGTAATATGGCACATCGGAACCATCCGTTATCATCTGGTTGGACTGAGTAACATCGACTTCGGTCTGTGTTTGAACGTTGTCTGCCTATCGACTCTAATATATGCACTGGAGTAGAATAAATGGACAGTACTGAAGCTACAAAAAGAGCATGGTTTCTACTAAAAATTCAAATTGTTCAGCTATTTTGGTGGCATTTTCGCCACTTGATCAGGACATTATTATTATCATTAGTTAGTGTTTCTTCTGATAGTTTCATAAAATTTGAACGGACTGTACTAGCTTCACCGTTAAATTCAAAGTAAGTAATACGCATGATTCTGACAATCTGAGTTTTGTTACCTGTTCAGACGGATATATTTGTTGTTGGTCAGTGCTAGTCATACGAATGAGACATTTTTGGGCACATTTGGTAGGATCACTTGATAAAAATGCCTAATAAATCATCGGGTTAATAACACTGGCGGTACTTCGAACTGTTTCGCTCCAATGCCGGTTTATACTGGCTCATTACAAAGATATTCAATTAAAATATTTATTTTTCATTGAAAATGTTTACAGGTATCTCAAACTAAGTCTGATTATCAGACCAGTTAGTCGAGAATTTGATCGGCTGATTGTTACAACAGAGAAATATATTTCAAAACAGAAATAAACACTAGCATCTTTGTTTAAAATAATCTATTCTGCCTTGATTAACCAATCTGTTTGCTACATTAGGACGAATTACGCACACATGAGGGAGAATATTCTGCATGCCTAATGGCCACGGGAATGGAAGGTGGTGACAGAAGATGGTCACAGTGAGAGATATCATCCAGAATTCTATCCTAAGCAATGTACCTCATGCACACCACACTCTGGGAATGAGAATAACTTGTGCTATTAGAGGCACTGAACGCTTGCTGTAAGCGAAATGGAGGGCCTGGTACAAGTGAAAGGTCCTTTTGAAAGATTCGGACCGTAGTTCCTACTTGGCATTGAGAAACACATGAAGTACCAAAGTTCGAAATGATGGGAGACTCTTCCAGATTAATTTAGCGGCCAAAATACAGGCAAATCTTAGGCATCTGTTTAGGTTCATGGCCGAAAGAAAACCTACTAATCAGGTTGTGTGTTCTCTCAAAGGTTCAAATGATGGATATCCCATCAACCTATAGATAGCATAGATTTTCAACACTAATTTCACCGATCAGTAAAATCATGTATCCACGTGTTCAAAGTACTACTCCAACCCGGCTTAGGAAATATCCGACTTACTCCTGACTTGGTACTAAGGAAACTAAAGTCGTTGCGCCCAGGAAAATCGCCAGGATGTGACAATATTCGCCCTATGGAAGCCCTCAGTTCACCCGTGTGTCATACTTATAAAGGATTTTTTACTCTTGCAGTTCGCTCCAACTCGAAAAGTGCAGGTTCATACGCGTCTCACCCAGTCCGGGACCAAAAACGATAATTCTGGGAGAAAACGGTCCTATTTAATGATAAAAATGGAAATACAGACAATTACCAAAAACAATATTACACCTTCGAGTTTCCAATTACCACAATAGGTTCCGTTTCTGGAAGAATAAGTGCTTCCAGTCCGTTACTGCTAGAGTATCAAATCCAAATATGGCTGTAGCCATATTAAATATCAAATTTAAACAACATATGTACAGTTCAGAAGGAAACACAAAAACTTCAATATAAGTACAAAATATAGAAATAATAACAATATACAATGATAAAATCTCAAAATGGAATCAGATAGAGTACCAAAATATCAAAAGAAAGAGTAAGTCATATCATAACGCAAATATATATAAATGGA
The DNA here is from genome assembly GCA_944470395.2 of Schistosoma turkestanicum. Lineage (NCBI taxonomy): Eukaryota > Metazoa > Platyhelminthes > Trematoda > Strigeidida > Schistosomatidae > Schistosoma > Schistosoma turkestanicum. Next base: position 35,122,534 of record OX103971.1, on the reverse strand, counting down.
GGGATTTTCCAAAAAACCAAACCTTCAAAATAGATTCTACACAGGCCTGCAAAATCCCTCCATGTCAAGCGATCCCTTCTGGCACTTCACTTAGGGTTCACTCTCATCCCCTAATCCACACCAGAAGAACGAGTAGGACTCACAGCAGTACGCCTACCCGCACTCCAACATGGATATGACCTATCTAGTTCGACCATTCTAGGAGACACACCTTTCATATGTCTCTCCTCACTGACCCGCTATTAGTACGGACAATTACCGTTCTGACCTTTCCGTCCTTATCCGTCTCAAAATCCTTTACTATTCCTAAGGGCCATTTTCCACGAATAGTAATATCCAAGGTGACAATTACCACGTCTCCTTTCTGGAAATCGCGATGCTCTTTTAGCCAATTTGACGAGTTTGTAAAGACGGCAAATATTCTTTTAGCCACCTTTTCCAAAATACATTAGCTAAATAATTTACCTGCTTCCAACGTTTGTGGAACTTGTCTCTGATGCTTCCTTCCTCAGTTATTCCATCACATTCCCTCAATAACAGTAGGCTATTTGGTGATAGAGCTAGTCGGTCATTAGCATCCTGGAAAACCGGGGTTAGGGGTCGGTCGCCTAGAATTCTCTCAATTTCAACCAGAGAAGTGCCCAAGGTTTTGTCCGGTAACACCTGTTCTCTGGTGATCAATAATAGCAGCCTCCGTATAGATCCAATCATCCGTTCCCAAAGTCCACCTCTGTGGCTGCCTAGAGGGGGTTAAAATGCCATTGAACTTGTCTTGATGATAATTCCTCACTTATTTTCTGCTGATTCCACTGTTGCACGAAGCTCTTTAGTTCAGTGACTGCCCCCACGAAGTTTGATCCATTGTCACTATACACGTCTGTTGGCCTCCCTCTTCTTCCGATAAAACGTATCAAAGCCATTTAAAAATGAGTCGGTATTCAGTCTGTATGTCATCGCAATATGTACTGCTCGTGTCTGTAGGCAGGTAAACACACATCCATATCCTTTTTCTAGTGACCTACCCTTCTTGACTAGAAGGTGTCCAACGTAGTCTACTCTTATCGTCGAGAAACTGTACGAACTCTACTGGAAGTGGCGCCATCTGCCGATTCCCTGGACTTAGAGTAAACCTTCGGCAAGTTTCACACCTTGCTATTACTCTCTTAACCGTGTTGGTGCCTTCAACTATCCAAAAGTACTTGCGAACCGTAGCTAGCACATGTGAAGTTCCCATATGTCCTTCTTCTTTGGGATAGTGTCTGGTTATCAGTTCGGTTACACAATGTCGACTAGGAAAAATTACGGGATGTTTCGATGCACTCGGGAATTCGGATTACGTTAGGCAGCCTCCTACGCAGAGTAACCTATCAATCATTACCGGTGATAAACCTCTCAGACGTTTACTACTCGCTACTTTACGACCTACGTTGGATTCGTTAAGTAATTCTCCGTTTACCTCCTTTAGAACCATCATTAGAACTTTCTGTTTGGCTGTCTCAAGCTCCTTGACCTCTAGGTAACCTGTCGTAACAGAGCCTTCAATTCTCGGCGAGCGAAGTACTATCCAGAGGTCTATGAACCTTCTGAGCTACGCTACAGCCCTAACCAATTTCATCCATTTTCGAGTAGTATGACAAGATAGATGACGGGGTATTTATTGTACTACTCAAATTGACCGCAGCTTCTCTGAACTGGACTTGGTCAATAGTAGGTTCTCGGTGGTCAGTAGTAGTACCTGAATTGCTATACAGCAGTGTAGGACATTTAAACCAGGTCTCTAGATGTTCATCTTTTGTATGCCTCTAGAAGTCCAATCGGCCAGATTCCGCGACGAGCTTACATAACACCATTGCTCAACACTGGTATACTGGTGGACGACAGCATGACGGTTAGCTATATAGCTGGTGTTCAGCTTTTCAGTATTCTTAATGTAGTATAATACTATCATGGAATCCGTATGAAAATTCACTCCACAGAAGAAGTTCGGCAGACTTTGCCGTATGACCTCACTCAACCTTAGACTTAAAACCGCTACCGCCATTTCTAATCTTGGAATCGTAACATGCTTGATAGGTGCTACCCTAGACTTGCTGTATAACAGGATACAGTAGGGTTGTGTCTTCGTATAACTTACCCGAGCATAAGCAACCGCTCCGTAGCCAATCTCTGAGGCGTAGCTGAATAAGTGCAACTCCACCTTCGCGTCAGGTTCGTCGACTCTGTTCTTGATACCTCGAGCAACCGTGACATGACCCATCTGACGCATGAAACCTAAACATCTGCCGATACCACTACTGCTTCCTTGCGAAAACGCAATAGTATGCTTACCAGATCATCGGTGCTGTCCGGCCCTTGATAGATCATATCGTTTAAGGAGATTCCAGCAAACTTAGCAGCACAGTCCAGAACCACTCTCAACTTATCTGGTTTTTTGGGGTTCAACACGGGATGGTGAGGTAAATACCACCGGGGACGATAGTCCGACTCCAAATGCAACTCAGGTACCCTTTGCGCATAGCCCTTAGAGACGTTATCTTCCATACATTTAGCGTACCTGACACGCAACCTATCGTCTCTCATCAATCTTCGCTTCAAACTCTGTAGCCTATTACTAGCTACCTCATAATTAGTCCCTTTCGTAGAGGGGTCCTGTTTCCATGGTATCGGAACTACAAAATGGCCGTCGACGAAGTGTGTACCTCTCTCCACGATCTCAAGAGCTACCTGGTCTTCTACAGACACTGACTTGTCACTAGAATAGACATCAGCAAACTCCACATCATACAGCTTACGTATCTGGTCCTCCAAAACTTGCACGCTACTAATATGATTAACAACTCTTTTTCTATATTCCGGGTATGATGTAGGTCCAAATACAGTCCATCCGAGTAGTGTTTTTACCGCATACGGTGCCTTCCTCCCGCCTAGCCGCTGCTCTAACACCCAATGTGCTTCTGGTACGTCACAACCGATGAGCATTAAAACGTCTTCAGAGTCTAGGCTTTCAACTGGTATATCATTTAAGTGCGGCCACTTATTTAGATTCTTCATTGCTGACATCGTGGGCTTATGTCTTGGTAGGCTAGATACGATCATCGCCCCTTCGATCACAATATGTTCCGACTGATCTAAAGAATGCACTTCGAAAGTGGCGTTCGTACTCCCTGCCATTTTGTCACCTCCTACAGTCTGCACCACAACTAACTCATAGTCTTCCGGCAACCCAAGCGATTTCGCACAAGTTGACGTTATCAATGTAGAATCAGAGCCGTTATCCAAAAGAGCATATCCTATGATCTCGGCTTTTCCCGATCTCACACGTACTGGGATCAGTCCTAAACATACCTGACTGCTTAGTGACCTAGTAAGTCCGCAACAATGCTGGGAATCACGTTTATCATCCAACTTTTTGGTGGTCGAGTCCTCATGCAGCAAAACATGATGTTTTCTCTCGCACTTATCGACACTACAACGCATTGTCGTTTTACAGCCACTAGTCCTATGTCCTTGCTTGAGACAGATGAAACACAACCCCGCTTTATCTAACTTGATTTCATCTGTCTTAAACGGTAAGCTCTAAAAGGTGGGGGCATTTAGTAACCATGTGATCGCCAGTACAAATGCTACAATTAAGTCTTATAGTCGATATATTTGCAGGTTTCGATTGAAGGTGGCAGCTCATCTTCACATCTCGTCCTATTTTCAGTCGATTGACCAGCCGACCGAATCTGCTACCAGCTATTCTAGCTCGAGCTAATACAAACTCAGTAAGTTCGGTGAACGTCGGCTCCCTATCTTCTTCAATCCATCTTACGGATAGTTCCGCCCATTGCACTTGCATGAACCGCGATAAAATCCTAACTATTCGCTCCAGAGTTACTAGGAAGTTCAGTTCCGCTGTACGATTTAATTGTCCCAGAGTCAGAGCAACGTTCTGCATCTTAATTGCCAAATTCAACAATTGCTCTGGGTCGTTGTAATCAGCATTCCCAGATCTAAACAAGTCTTCCAAGGTTTCACGAGCTATTACGTGCGATTGTCCGAAAAGCTGCTTTAGAATCGCATTAGCCCTTTTATTTCCCTCGTGGGGTTCCATTATAAGACATCCTTCAATCGCAATTCTCGCCTTTCCCTTACAACAGTGGATTAAGTACAACAAGCGCAGATTGTCATCAATAACTCTAGGTTCTATAAATGTTTCGAATTGATTTACGAACCTGAAGTAATCGCGGTGTCTGCCATCGAAGAAAGGGAGTTCTACCTTTGGCAACTCTAAGCCAACTACCGGTGTCCTAGGCCTCAAATCCTTCCCAGATACCTCTAAGTCCTCGTCCAAACTTCGTCCTTCAGTACCCTCTAATGATGACATACAACAATAAGTACTCATGTCTGTAACCTTGCACTGGTTTATTCTTCCTACCGAGAAATCCTATTACATGCTGGTCTGGACAACTATACTAAAAAAGAGCTCATTCATAACTTCTTGAGCCTCAGAGTTAAAAATAAAAAGAATAAATAAAACCAAAAAATTATATCTCTGATCCTCTTTATTATATTTTGTAAATCAACTTTATTACTAACAACTTGGTTCTTCTGAATTTCCTCGATTCTTTCAACTAACTTCTCATTAGTTATCTCACTACTGAATTGTCTTCATTAACCTACATAAGCGCAGGTGTAAGGTGTTCTGATATTAAAAATGTTTGGGTAAACATACCTTTGTTTTATCCATAAACGTATGTGTAAAGCCGTTGCTCGGCTTTGAACAAGAATATTTTCTGTTCTGCTCCTCGTCCCGTTTTCTTTATTCCTCTTTTTTCAGAACCTTATTCCAGTCCACACATATTAGTCTGGATATATGCAGTAGACTTGGTTACCCTACCCAAGAACATGTGAAATCGTTAGCTGATGGATATCAAACAGACCTTTGTACATTTACCGCATCAGTTCTTGTTATATGAAAACCTATCTCTACCATTAATCGTTTCTCAGTCCATAAGATGATTGTCGTAATGCAACCTTCGTAACTTGCGCCAATTATTCGCATTTTACATTCCATCTTTAATAATACAATGAATCTTGTGAAATGTTTCAGTAACTGTATACCGTTGTAGAAGAAATATGTTGCTAATCTTAACATTTTGAACTTGCCTGTAAATTGGCATGTCTCTTGTAACATGTTTGTTATTTGAGAATAAATTATTATTATTATTAATATCGTCCTTACTAGAGAGTGAACCCTTTAAAAATGAAGTTTCATAAGGGACTTGCCTCATATCCCGCGATTCTTCAAGGACTCCATCCCTCTTCGTGTTTGCTTTCTGACGAGAACTCATGAGCCATTGAAATTCAACGGAAAGGAAACAACAAGATCAAATATTAAATTTCACCGGTAAAGCTTCTTCAATTACTGTTGGCAATGAGAAATCCAAAAGGACCAAAAGATCGCCTTCCAATACTGTTTAGAAATAGTAAACGATAAAAATTCCAAAGGATCTTCTTCTTGCAATTATTGTTTTTGATCTATAACGGACTTTTTACTCTTGCAGTTCGCTCCAACTCGAAAAGTGCAGGTTCATACGCGTCTCACCCAGTCCGGGACCAAAAACGATAATTCTGGGAGAAAACGGTCCTATTTAATGATAAAAATGGAAATACAGACAATTACCAAAAACAATATTACACCTTCGAGTTTCCAATTACCACAGTAGGTTCCGTTTCTGGAAGAATAATTGCTTCCAGTCCGTTACTGCTAGAGTATCAAATCCAAATATGGCTGTAGCCGTATTAAATATCAAATTTAAACAACATATGTACAGTTCAGAAGGAAACACAAAAACTTCAATATAAGTACAAGATATAGAAATAATAACAATATACAATGATAAAATCTCAAAATGGAATCAAATAGAGTACCAAAATATCAAAAGAAAGAGTAAGTCATATCATAACGCAAATATATATAAATGGAGGGATTTTCCAAAAAACAAAATTTTCAAAATAGATTCTACAATACTGACTTTTAGTTGAATGGAAACAACCTACTCTCTCCCCAATCTTCAAAGGAGGAGAAAAGAAGGACCCATTTTGTTACACACCATTAGCATCACTACCAGTACCATCGAAATTGATGGAAGGGCTGTTGAACGAATAAGTGAGGGAGTACATGGACAGTTGGAAATCCTGCTGGAAATAAAAAATACTGGCGCACATAATATTTCTTAACTTTGCAAAAGCCTTGAACTTAGAGCCCAACGCACTCCTGATTGCGAAGGTTGCGGAAATGGGCTTCACTGACCCACTACTATCTTGGCTGAGAAACCATATTGAGAATAGAATGTTTCGCACCGAGGTAAAAAAGAGTGCACGTCGGTTGGCAAATCTCAAAATCAGGAGTTTCATAGAAGGCTATCGTAGGTCCACTACTTTCTGATATTCATTAACGATCTGTTTGACAAAGATTGCTTATCGGCACTAACCAACGCAGACGATGCAAAGATCTGGAGTTCCATTATAAGCAAAGAGGACTAGACTGAGCTTCAAGAGGACCTTACATCTAATGAGGACCAGTTGAAATGTTATGTAATGTTCGTTCTGCCCCACATGACGCAAACGATTTACCCTCCTAATGGCAGTTCGCTCCCTAATATCTTCTTAGAGTACGATATCGGTTTAATAACCACTGAAAGCCTCCAAACCTGTTCGAACAATTAAGGGAACACAGTAGAGGCTTATGCGAAGAAAACTTGGTGCTCTCACCTCAGAATCATTATCGGCGTTGTTTGAGGCATATACTCGCCAGCATCTGGAGGTTCAACAAGTCATCACACTCCCCCTCCTTAAAAGAGAAATAAAAATCTTTGATTGAGTATATAGACAATAGAGTTGAAGAACAGACATTACGCAGATACACTCCAGCACTTAAGATTATTTTCTCTGAGTTGAAGAAGAATCAGCGATTGTCTGATAGTGGCGTACAACATGTTAAGCACTCCAAATCATACAAACGTGAGCATCTTATTGAAGCATAACCACCAGGCCCCTCGAGGTAATCCTCGAAAAACTGTACAGCGATGAGCGAACACCCAGGTTCACGCACACTTTCTCTCAATAAGAGCCTGGAATGCTTTCGCAGCCGAGGTGACTACAGCCCCCTAAATGGACAGTTTTAAGAAGAGACTTGATAATCACGTACTCACATACGGATTATCATCTACCTCTGTATCTGGTGTATGTCTTGAGACCTGCCAGTTACTATTGTTGCTATCTCCTCAGATCACTAACACTATCTAACTCGCCTAGTATCTTTATTTCTTCTCACCTGTTTACAATTCGGTCCTCACGCACAATCTTCACTACTAATTAATAAACTAAATTATCCATTTACTTGCTTAGTTTTGGATTCTTGTTGGCTTTAGAATCCTCCTTTTATTATTCTCCAGATCGCAACTAACTGATCTCCGGCATGGCAATGTAATAGCTACTAATATCCAGGAATCCTACTGCCCTGAAACAGACGTATTCGTTCAAATCACGGGACACACAAACCACTGTCATATGACTAGAATTAGACAGTCGAGTGGCTAAATCACCATTAATTGGACACTACCGAACACCTGGAACCGTAACGAAAGAACAAGAATCTAGTGCAAAGAAATCAACTGGTTTATACTAGCTCGTGAAAAAATATTGGATATTGTATATTCGGCGCATCAGTTGACCAGTAAACGTGTTTACTGCACAGTGAGTATTCATTTGTTACATAACACATTTTCGGAACAAAAATTATAGTCTGAAATCTTTGTTTAATGGATATATTCCGCGTAGTCCAGTATATTTTGCTTGGTATAAGTAGACGTGTTCATGTAACGGATCTTAAAATAAACCGAAATACCGCGACCAAACTTATACTGAGTAGAACACTTGAAATGTGTATGTCTGCGTCAGTTGATTGAAAAATTTTTACAGGTCTTAATTAGTGACTCTATTTATGCATGACCCAGGGACCCATAAATCAAAACCGGTATCGAGACATAAGAACTAACTTGAAGTTATGTATGCTCAAAGTTTCACTGCACGTCGGTCCAAGAATTTTTAGATTTTCTATCCGACAACTTATTATCAAAGCATTCGAAATTTCCAAGATCAGCCGTTTACTAAGTATTACAAGTTATGAAGAATGACCACTGGATTTTGCCTGTCCTTAAAAATAAACGTCAACCAGCGGATTTGGTTTTGTTATTTTTTTGGTTCGCCTTGTTGGAACTCTTAGACTAGTCATTGAACCTCCTGTGCAAATAGCTATTGTAGGCAGATTGCTAAATTCCAGTTGTATTGTCTCCAGAAATACAAATTCCCTACATACGAATCCGTTCAACTGAACACTACTGTTCAGCGGTCTTATAACTGCCATGAAGAAAGTTGCAATAAGTTTTCAAACTGTTTACCTACCATTCAGAACCTTGTACCTAAATATATATTACGAAATAATCTTTGGAAAATGAAACTATTTAGTCGTATTATTTACCGAAACAGTGAGTTCCTGACCCACAAGATTTTTTTTGAGAACGAGTCCTGTGAATCTATAATATCTTCATAACCACCCAATAGTCAACTAAAGATGCTAAGAAGAAACTCTTAAAAGTCTGATTGACTTAGGACCTGGTCACGAATTAACCAGTCAGTTACTTTTCATCAGATTCAGTAACAGGCACGTTCATTAACTCCTGAATATAGCCCCGTTTATTGGTACTCATATCCATCGATGTTTTGTAGCGTGTCGGGAACATCAACCTTCTGAAAGTTCTGTTTTTGAAAATTATCGGTCGAATCACAACATGAAAGACGAAATCTAAGCACGAACACAGCTCTCATGAACAGCACTAACTTACCCTACTATTAGAATAGATGGAATACCTGTCTATCAATGAAGGTGGAAGTATAGTACACAGCAATCCTTTCTGTAGTACTCCATGATGATACGTTTCATGTAACCGACTGGTCGCGGAAATTACAACTTGGTCGTTGACATGCAACCCGACCATAGCTGATACCTTGACGTGATGGCCGGGCTTGCCTATCGTGATGAACCAACCGAGCTAAATTGGCTGCAACATATGTTCCTGGAGCTTCTACCATGCCAGGCAGGTCGATTGGAGAACGGTGAAACTTGAAACACATGAGACCGTATCAGTCACAATCAAATCCTTCCTACAACCCCCAAAATCCCATCTCTACGACTAACCCTTCTCACATTCCTTTACCACCGCATACCCTGAGCAGCAATGCATGCATGTTCAGGATGCGATCTCCTACCTCGAAATGCAAAGTATTGCCTCAACATTGGGTTGCATCGGCACCTGAACTAGTGATAAGGAGTGAAGCAGTTGAGCATGTTGACCGCTTCACTTATCTCGGGAGTCTCATCACTACTCATGGACTGGTGTGTGACGAAATCTCAGCACGGATACAGAAAGCTCGACTGGTTTTTGCCAACTTGCGTCATTTATGGAGTAGGCGAGATATCCGTTTGCTAACCAAAGATCGAGTGTACGACGCAGCAGTTCTCTCTTTCGTACTCTACGGATGCGAAACATGGCCGGCAAGAGTAGAAAATATTCTTAGGTTACTGGTTCTCGGTTATAGATGTCTTCGAAGTATTGTTCGTGTATCCTTGATCAACCGAGTAAGCAGTGCTGTCGTTAGGAAACGAGTACTAGACAGGGATGAGAAATCAATAGAAGTAGAAAAACTCCATCAGTCGAGGTGTTTGGGACATGTGTTACGTATGCCCTACCACCGGCTGCCTCGACGAGCTATGTTTTGTGGTGTAGGAGTAAGTTGGAAGAAAGTTAGGGGTGACCAGAAGAAAACATGGCAGAAATCCATGAAGTCGCTGACAAGTGGACTGAATCATGTTGGTAGATGTAGGCTACCTGGTTGGTGTCCGCGAGATGAAAATCACCGGTTTTGAGACCTTGAATGACATGGCTCAAAATCGTTTGCGATGGTGCAGGTGCATTTACTCCCGAACCCTAATCTTGTATCATTTATGGCGTGGTTATGACATCCGTCTGCTGACCAAAGGACGAGTTTACTGCGCATCGGTTCGCTCCGTCCTACTATACGGGTGTGAAACATGGACACCAAGATTAGAGGGCATTTGTACGATCTTAATATTTGACCATATGTGTCTTCGAAGTATTGCTCGGCTATCCTGAGACAATCAAGTAAGCAACACTGGGGTTAGGAAAAGGATTCTACGTAATGATAGCAAATCAATTGATGGAGCATTTAAACTTCGTCAGTTTAGATGGTTGAGGCGTGTGTTACGAATGCCCGACCACCGACTGCCTCGACGAGCTATGTTTTGTGGTGTAGGAGTATTTTGGAACAAAGCTAAGGACGGCCAAACTTAAACATGGCAGAAATCCATGAAGTCACTGACAAGTGGACTGAGTCAGGAAATCAAGTATAGGTTAGACTTCCCTGATGTGTGTCACTCAGTCTGAGGTTCAATGAAATTTTTTCTAAATACGACGCTTTTCATCATAAATGGAACTGAGAAAGCGAATGTAAGGAGACTAAAGGTAGATTTACAATAATTTCAGAAACTGAAGGCATTCTAAATCACGGGCTTAACCATGTAAAATACGTAAGTTAGTGTGAACATGGTTATTGTAATTATTGTCACTGACTAGTGAAGTATGGATAACAGTAATACAAGTATGATGCAAGAAAATAACGATTTTAAAACATCCTTTTGTCCAATATTCATCAAATATTTTCTTTCTACAGACCAGGTTACCTGTTGTACCATCGTACTAACAATTGTATGCACAAATGACGGAAGTCCAAGTAAGCAACGGTTTAGGTATCGATGAAAACCGTCCAGAACGTACTTATGAAGAACAAATGCAATGTGTAGGTGTGTTCGCTCAGCCTATGGCTTCAGAAAAATTAACAAAGCGTTTGTATAAGCTCGCTCGTAAAGCTAAACGCGTAAAGAAAACAGATGTCGGTATCAAGGCAATCTTAAAAGCCATAGAAAAGAAAGGTGTATCTGGTATCGTCGTGTTGGCTGGCGATATAAGTCCATTTGATCTTATATCCCATGTGCCAGTGGTGTGTGAGGAGCACGACATACCCTACTGCTATGTTCCATCAAAGTTTGACCTCGGTGCATGTGTATCTTCAGTTACTCCCATACCTATTGTTTTCATAACACGTGATGAACAGTATGGTGGTTTGTATGATAAGTGTTACACTGCGGTTGATGCATTACCCCTTCCTTTATAAAATCTCTGTAATCAAAATCAATAAATTTCAATAAACCTATTATTGCACTCATTCTTTTGTACAGTCGCTTTATGCATTCCAATACTTGATAATGATAGTACACGGATTTTATTTGCATGACTTTATAATTATTTATTGCCAGTATATATTTTGAATATGTAGACCAACAAATGAATTTGGGCAATAAAGCTGTGTCCAATGCTACTTGCTACAATCCTATATAAGGTCAGTATTTTTGTTTTACTACCCAGTTTCCATTCTCTTACGTAGTGCCAATTAAGGAAAGTAATATCATCGACTATGATCAGTGGGTGGTTTACGTACTGCTGAATGTCAGTCAGATATACTGCTATCTTATTATTGAAAAGCTTATCATGTACCAGCCAACATATTTGATACTAGTAAATGGCTCAATAATAAACGAAAATAATATCAAACATGACAAAAGCGCAAAGCCAGAATGAAGCAAGTTAGGGAAGACCATTGAATACTACAGTTACAGATTTGTTTTGGCTACAATCAACATCAGAAATACTACCTACTTCCCAAATCCTTTTGAATGTCTTAAAAGCTTTCTATCATACCCATTGTTCTCTATCAGTGTTAATGTCCATTTATCACAGCTGTTTACTTTCGTAATATTTGTACAAAAATATAGTTTAAAAGCATGATATGCGAATATATAAACTGATTTGTATGAGGTTGGAGGCGGTACAGTTTCTATAGCATTGCATTTTGACATCTTTTCTTCATGCTCAGTTTGCTCCCCTTATCGTACTGAAAAGTCACAAAATGATCTATTACTGGAAAAGCAGTTTATTCAAGATTGCAATTTGAGTCAGCACATACCTGGTCATCGTTCTGGCAACCACCCCTAGGTCAAAAACTGTGTTCAAGTCTCAAGAGAACATCAAAGTTTGCGTGTAATGAAATATATGTTGATTCATTGACATTCGCACCAGAGATAATTGTTTTAAATCATTTCTTAAAGCATAAATGAAACCAGATAACTTTCTTCCTTTATTAGTTGAAACACTAATTTCTCCGTTATGGCTACTAGTTTATCTCTAGGCACCGTGTTCGCATCTTAAAATCGACATTTCTGTGATAGTTTAATCAATGTATGATATACTAAGAACGACTAGTTCTAACTAACATTATTCTAAGCTATTAACGCAAATATACTGCTTACTGCTGATTGGCAGTGTAGTGAAATAACACTAAGAGAAGCGTACTAAAAAATGAGTATATTACTGAAGAGTAGAAAAATCTAACCATAGCAATAGAAAAAAATAAAATGAACTATTTTTTAAGAACAAATCAAAATGAAGTTTTACAAAAGTCATATAAAAATGAGCATAGATTTTGTTTTAATTTCTACCAAAAGCTGCGAGGTATTCAAAATGATAATAAAAACGATTACTTGATGTTATTTCTGGACGTCGTTACTATCATTGGAAAGTAAGGGCAAGGAGAGTTTTTCCCTGATTAGATTTTCTAAATAAAATAAGAACCCATGAACGTTCTTGTAGCCTAAAACATGGTATAAAAATAAACGGGTTAAATATAAACTGGCTATCAGTTAACTATAAAAGCGAGTTAATAGAATGTGGCTCTATTTTTAATTGTATTTATCATCAAAAATGTGATGATAACGTTCCTTCTATCAGATTAATCTTGCTATAATGACTGAGATATTTCTACAGGTTTATGTGCAAAACAAATCGTATGAAGGATCTACATAAGTTTTTTCGTTGTCCCGATTGAGGTTACACAATAATGCCTTAGTCTGTAAATATTAATTCTGATGTGCGCTAGTCAAACCTCTGCCAGAACAAAACATATCAAACGAACTACCGTCAAAATATTCTAATCTTCAGTCCAAGTGGATTTAATTATAGTTAATGTACAGACAGTTCACTAACTTGGGAAAATATTTAAGTCGATGATAGCGTATTTGTTTGATTTCGAGAGAGTATTAGATGTGGAATCATCGGTTGCACAGACGAGATCTATACCGAACAAATCGATTTTTAGCGTTTTGCGAATTTCTTGTGCCAACATATTGAATAGAGACTCATCATGTGGAGTACTCGTTTGTTGGTCGAATAAGGTCAACTAAAATGAAAAATTAATCGACTTATTAGTGCAATAATCAACACATTTCTGAGCATCAAAGTCATTAGTAGTGTTATTAAAAGCTTCATTGGTGGCATCAATTAACTGTGTAGTTCTATTTTTGCATGCGAATTGTCGACAAGATCAATATACTATTTTACAGGATACAACCACTGTGCCATGAAAACTCTTATATAGTAGTAGATATTAAACATAGTATGTGTAAATTAGAGATAAGTAACAACCATTGGTTTCAGTCTGTTATCTTGCTAATCACTCAAGCGAAACATACCTTGGATAGGCAAAAGATATCTCTTAAGGATGTTGATAACTATGTTGTTCAACGACATTAAACAACCAGTATATAGGGCGGTGTTACTAGTAATATTTCCCTGTTTACTATTGGATTTCAATTACATTAATTCATATTTGATAATAACTTTTGAATAATACTGCTATCTGCTAAGGATATAATTTGTACCTCATTTCTTGTTACAAACCGTGATAAATGTTGATTCACAATGTTTGACATATGTAGTCAGTGCACATTTATGAATTTACTGTATCATTTTTGCTTCCTGACAAAACCTGACGCCTGATCTCATTACCAATGAAACAGCGGTTTCAGTCACTAACCAAGTGATCATAAAAACACAACATATTCGGCAAATTCAGTAGAATGATTATCGATATTTAATATACTCGTGACTAGACAGCAATCCGAGTACCTTACCCATATTATATACTCTGAAATAGGAGGACCCAGCTAGATTTTCTTCATTTGATGCGACACCTTTCTGATAACAGAGATTCTACGCTTGATACACTTTAGATGTAGTTTACACACTGCCACTTTGTCACGAAGTGCATTACTCCGACAGCATCTATTTACAAGTACCGAGCACAAAGCATGTGGGAATTAATATCTGTTCACAACTCAGCTCTTTGGAAATGGGGCATCATGATATCAAACAAAACAACATAACGGTTTTGCGGAGATATTGGTGTACGAAGTCTATACATAGTTATAGTAACAAAACAGCTCACATATGCCAAGAAGGGATGATTTCTACAGTTCTAATTACTGATGCGAAGGATGTCATACACTTGGTTTGGATGTCACTTACAAAACTATCAACCTAATTGAATATAACATTTGGGTCAAATACAGCTTATTTGTTGGTCGAGTAAGCGTATTTATACTTTGACAGGCGATTAGCATAAATACTTCTACTCTACAGACCTTGGGGTTTTGGGAAAAGTGTAATCCTGTCGAACATGGTGGTCCAGGTTTACAACAACTATGGGCAGTGGTAACGACTTGCAACGTGTTGAATAAAAGTTTAATGAATGTAAAAGTGTAATAAAGATACCAATACTTACTTCAGATAAAGGCGACTGACAAGCATCTTTTGAAACACTATGTGAATGGAAAAATATTGGAGTTCTATCTAGTGTGGAAAAAAGCAGTAGTATACGTACAAATGAGGGAGGAAAGTTAAGATAAACATTTGAGTAACATGAGCGAACGAAAAACGGTATCATAATCATTTGGAATAAGTATCAGGGCTTAAGGTTTAGGTTTGTTAAATTTACAACTTTGTATATAATAACTGAAGTGATAATCTCACTAGTTACGTAGTTAGACCAATCCAGTTATACATAAACTAGGCAGACTTTGACCAAAATAAATATTTAAAGTTATTAAGTATCGAAATTTAATTATTAAAACAAACTTGTTAACCGTATGAAAGATTGTGTTGTTGATTTCATCACAGATCAACAGACAGAAATTTCACAGTGAAAATAACTCGAATTTTATATCGTTATAATTACTACTCATTTGAAGTCCCCATAGATTCATCCATTGACTAAAAACTAGATGTATGTGTACGTAAATTGAGTATATTATGCTTAGTTTTCAATAGGATGTCGATAAGTAGGTAGAATGTCCTCCATTTTAAACAGCATTTATTAGCTTTCGTTTTTCTGAAAATGCAATCGTTTTATTCTCGAGTGATTTTCTTCTAATCTGTTCTCAGCTGGCTTGAATTTGTTTTAGCTTGATATTCGAAAATTCTGTTTTAACAGACAGCATAAAGGTATTGATAAACAGATATACCTACATATCATCTATGTAAAAATAGTACATTCTCTTCCAAACTGTAGAAAAGCTAGAGGTGGAAGTTATTCATCGTTTACTCTTACAATGTTTCAACAGATACTTATGATTCATTATTGAATCATGTCGCATTGTTCAATTAACAGTTCAGTCAGTCAGTCAGATGCAACGTAGAACTTTGTACATAAGTACATCAGTTCATGTTGCCATACCACATCAGCACAGAGATGTAATTGTCAATTCAAATCCAATAGTAGAAGAGGTAGTAAAGGTATTAGAAGTAATCGGAGAGGTTAGGATGAGAAGATATTATTCATGAAGTATGATTAAATGAGAAAAGTTTAGAAAGTCAAAACTAGAGGTGTTAAAGAATCCAGAAGATTAGGATTTGAGAGAACACAAAGAGTAAATGCACTGGCGCCATTGCGAACGATTTTGAGCCATGTCATTCAAGGTCTCTAACCATCGATTATTATCATCTCGCGGACCCCAACCAGGTAGTCGACAATTACCGACATGGCTCAGTCCACTAGTCAATGACTTCATGGATTTCTGCCATGTTTTGGTTTGGCCGCCCCTAACTTTCTTCCAACCTACTCCTACACGAGTATTAAAATGTTGTCCAAGCATTTCATTGTAATACTTGGACGATTCTCATGTGAAAGGACAGGCTCAGTAAAGACGAAACATATGTTATCCTCGCCACAACAACAAATATTCATTAAAAGTAGGTAACTTTGTCTACAGAGTAAACATAGTATTCCTGAAGAGAAATGTCATTTACCGACAATAAAGGACATTGGAAGGGCTTAAAAACAGTGTAGCGATATCATACTGTATTGGCCTCATTTTACTGAGCTCAGGATAGCTATTAAGTTACACAAACTATTTTTGATTTGCCTTTACTGCAATCTGAACAGTTTTGCTGCTTATTGTGCATTCGATCTGCTATTTTATTGTAATTGAAATAAGTTCACAACAAAATCTCGTAATGGGCTCCCTGATATAATTTTTTTAGTAATATACGATTTCGCAACGGATTCGCCAAAAAAACTATAGGAAACCAGTCGGGATCTTGTACACTGGTTATCAGGTCAGGTTCAAGCGAGACATTAAAATATGTCTTTATCAACAAGTTATTATTATAACGTCCACTAAATTATGTAATCCGATTTATCTTAATTATGTGAATCTATGATGAAATAAATTAATAATGATATTAAAATAAACTTCAACCATAAAAGCATCTAAATAGTGGAGAGTGTGATCTGAAACAGATGAATTTTAAATTAACAGTAACAATCATAAAGTTCACCATTAAATCAAATGCAGCGGCAGTTTTTAAAATAGTATAATCAAGTTAAAATGTAAATCTATTTTTGAGGACAGAATATATTTCAATTAAACTCATAGATTATTTTTTAAAGGTATTTAAACATACCATTAGTAAGGACAATGAACAAACAGTAAAATATATACAATGTTGCGTGACATTGAAGAAATAAGGTTATCCTTTATCATACGAAACAATAACAATAGTTTTAGTTTTATTTAGTACAGTTAAACGCAAGAACTGGTACTTTCATCAAGTAAGAATTTCGATGGTTTAAAACATCGATTATTAGTATACAACCAAGTGTATTCTTAAATAAAACCAAGCAATGCACAAAAACGGAAAAACGCTTAATAATAATTTTAGCCCAATGTATTTGTAAATAAATTGTCTTAGGTGCATTCACAAGTTGATGCCGAATGCATTCAAGCTTAACAAAATAGGTGTACTTTTTAAATAGTTAAATGTTTCAGTATACGAATGACTTTTAGTGTAAACTTTGCAAACCTTAGTTTTAAAAAGTGTTTAAGTGCTATCCCTATGGTTAAAAAACGCATTAAAAGAAAGTGAGATGGAACAGAAAATCTCACGTCATTGAAGTACTGAAAATTCGTACCAGAAAGCAATTATTCACTATTATTACTGCCGTTATAGCAAAAATAACACTGGTTATTTGACTGCTTGAGTTCATATCAATAACAATGATGTAAGTTGAAGTATATTGGACGATAGTTAAAGCTCACGAAAATCGTTAAGGGGATACACAGACATATGGCGAAATTGTGGTTATTTTAGATTATCGGTATTCCTATCCAAAGGACATGGACTACAAAGCTAAATCGGTTCAAAGCAACAGTAAGTCACTTCATAGATGGATGTCATGTCTTGATACGACCACTTTGAACTCATCTGCACATAGTTATAACACAACTAGTGTTGCAAATAAAAGCAGATAGAAACTTGCTTATATACCTAATTCAGTAATTGTTTCTATGTTTATTATATTTTAAAAACGCACTCATTAGTTCAAAGGTTCCAATCCAGTTCATTTTTCTTTGATTTGAACCACCAGGTCCTGACCATAGCTGCTACCTTGACGTGGTGGTCGGGCTTGCCTATCGGGATGACCCAACTGAGCTATATTGGCTGGAACATATGTCCCTGAAGGTTCTATCATGCCAGGCAGGTCGATTGGAGAACGACGGGACTAAAAGCAGCTACTCAAGGTCTGAGGGCGAAGTCGTACTGCTGACTGAAGAAGGGTGTGACAGTAGTAAGGATTTTCCCTCGGACAACCAGCATCTGCAGTGATGCTGCCTTCTCACAAGGAAGGAAGTGTTAGAAAAGGTTGACCGTAAAAATGTTACACCTCACTCTACTTCATGGATATCCGTCTCCGTAGGTAAGGGTGCCCACTAAGGGCTTTTAAGAGCAGAGCCAGTATTCAAAAAACCTTTAATAAAAAGGCCGTGCGTGACCGGCCTCAAGCAGTTGTCCCTTGAGCTCTGCGGTCACGCTCCCAGGTCGTTATGACCGACATTATTCTATCTTCTTTTTCAGGTTCCTCAAGAACCACCAGGTAGAACAGTTGGGTCCCCTGTTGCAAAGGTTATGACTGAACCCGAGTACACAAGCATCTACTGCTGGTTGGTGATAAATAAAACAATTCGGACACACATCAACATATACAACTCTATAACATATCACAATAAATGTGAACTTACCAGATTTGTCGTGATTCTTGATGGAAGGAACTTCAGTAACACAACTGTGATCACCAATTACAAATAATTTAATAACTTTTCCGTTATGTTTGATAAATTGCTGAACAAATATAGGGTATGTTAAACTATCTAAGCCTGATTCATTGAAAACAATAGCTATCTAAACAGAAAAACATTTAGAATGGTTAAGAAAAACAACAGGGAAACTGAGATGAATTTAAATGCAAACATTAAAGTAATAATAATATGTTATTACTTTTACAGTGTATAATTGAAAAACAAAGGTATCAGGCAGAGGTCCTTAATCATTTTGGCGAATATTAGCTGTCAACCATATGTTAAGTTACAGCTACGCTGTTATAGTAATTTACACTTACTAGATAATAAAAAATCCACTTGATTCGAGGAAAGATAGAATATCAATATGTTTGCACCATTACGGTCAGAGTGAGTCGAGTTACAAGAAGTTTTACGACCCCTGACACGTGATACAAGAGTAGGTGGCTGTAAATAAAGCCACATCTTAGTCTTGTCACTTTAAGTTAAATTTCATTCTAATCTTCACTCAAATAGCATCGCATTATTTATTCATATCCGACTGTCCAAGTATATGGCCTTATTAAATGGCCTACTCCTTTTGCAACGCTAAGAAGAGATGTAGTCAAGCCTGCAGTATTTGCATGTTTTCCATCCTTAACAACTATGTCACACAAAAAAAGATGACTGCTATGAACTATATTTCTTTTGAATAAAGGAATATATGTTGTCGGATATGTAAGTAGTAATTCTTGGAAGGTATTAGATAGGAAGACCATACTCATGCCAAAAAATTTTCAGTGACCAGCTTCTCAACTGATTCGACTACATCGAAACCTATCAACGAACTAATTGTAAAAGCAAAACAATCTTATAGCATTATCTTAAATTCAATAAAATCATAACAAAGAACTTGAGGGACTCGGGATCTTTTCAGTGATTTCGCCTGGCAGAACTATGCCATTTGCTTACTCTCAATCGGCCAGAGGATTTTCAGGTATGAGAGTAGTTCCAGGAAATTTTAAATTTGACATATTAAATTCAAGTTTGTTCACCAGAAAAGTTGGACAGGAATTGTGGCAGTGAACATCCACGAAGAGACTACTTATTGTCACCTTGGATGCCAACTCTCAACGAGGCATTAAATAACTGTGGGTTAAAAAAGTAGCTTGGTTAATATAATATATCGACTTGATATTTTAATGCTAACATTATCACACGGTTTATGGCAAGTGCAAGGTCTCCTTAACCATTAAAGATCTTGAACATTGAAGACGTGGTCAATTGATCTCATACAATAACTGAAACAATAAAAATCTTGATGAGTTTTATGTTCTTGAATATGCAAATGCTATTCAGTAGCCATGGAAAGATAACTGTATTAGACTATAAGCTACACATGCCATAAAACCGCCAAGAATATTATACAACTCTTTAAACCTCAGTATATTTATTAGAGTTTAAACCAGTGACTTAATAGTGAGAATCGATTACTTGGACTTTTCGATTGAAAATTAAAAAGTATGAGCTCCGAAGTCATAATGACTAAGTTAAATAAGTAGTTGTTACAGTAAACTCCATGAAAACACAACTTGATTTTATTAAATGAACTGATAGAAGTAAAAATACAACTACCAAATCCATTTCGTATCATTCTGTTTACAAAAGTGAAATAGCTGTATATATTTACATCCTTATACTATGATACGAAACACTGTGGAGTAATGTGAATAGTTTTTTCCTGATAAGGTTGTTAGACAGTAAAACATTTTTCCCGTTTCATAACTAAGATAACGCACTGCTCCTTAAAAGACAATTTTTTAGACAAAAGTAATATTTGAATCCAATCCTCATGATTTAGATACATAACAAAAGCTGTGTGAGTGATGAAGATCCAAGTAATCATTAAAGAATTCAACTGATGAGATCGAGATGAACATTATTTCATGCCACCTGTTCGATAAAATTAAATAATAAAGACAACTAACGTGCGTACTTAATAGAGCATACTAGTTTATCTGTTACCTGAGTAATTGGCTGTATTGTATATAAGGATGATATTGCAGAGGAAACGTACGAAATTTCCTGTTAGGAATTATAAAAATGCTTGCGAACCAAAAAGTGATGCTGATTAGCGCTACAAGACCAAATCTTTTCTCATAAATAATTTTTAGAAGATAACCATGGGCCAGAAACAAATACACAATTGTGATTAAAATGCATAAAAATAAAATTACTTTTTGTTTCCATGGTATACTACACTAATACAAGAATAGGACTGCTGATTGAGATTATATTACCATTAGATTATATATTTGATCGATGAGGTATCAAAGAGTGGATCACACTATGCCAGATACTAGAGTCGTGACCGAAAATGGCGAACCGGAGCACACGACGGACAACAGTCTATTTGACACAAGCAGTCTACGCTCAGTGAGTTCAGAGTAGAAATCAGTTATAAAAGAGAAATCACACTAAATTATGTCTTTCAGTCCCAATTCGATGGCCAGTCACATTTGCTTTTACTAGGTACAGCTGTAATAAAATCAAAAGGACTCCCTGAAGTGGTGGTAACTCATCCTACGACATAAACCACGCACCACAACGAAACCAGTGTTAATACTTACCCCGATTTACAATCTTATCGTTTTTATGCTAATCTTGGCTACATTCAAATACCAAGTCATCATCTGACACTGTTTTTGTCAATGGTAATACAGTAATTAATAAAAAGGTTGTTCTCCAAATTACTCAACACCAGTGCTTTAGATCTTGATCAAATAACAGGTACGTCAAGACTGAAAATCAATTTTGGTTAACAGAGTTGAATAATATTATCTAGTACACAAATCACTTGGCTTATGGCTTAGCAATGCGTATTGTCTTTCGCTCTGCTCTTTTAATATGTCCCGTCGCTACGGATGTGGCGAGAGAAAATTTATCGTAACTTAGAATAACTAACCAAAAAAATAACCTAAGTGGATACAGGTTAACGGATGTTATAAAAGGATATAGATAATATTAAGTGCGAGCTAAATAACATCCATAAAATCTAATGCTACAACGTTAAACTGAAGAGCTCCATTTAGTATAACTCAACATTTGAATTCGGAAGCTATTCAGCGATTCTTTGTCTTTCTTAGATAAGCAGAAATTCGTTTTGTTACACCTTTTCCAAGTTCTTCAAGTCTATTCGCATTTACGCAAAGTGAATTTCTTTATGTTTACTAAAGTTCGATCTAAACTAGGATAATCTAGAGGACGATATACTGAGTAAGATGGATGTACGTGACAACAATAATTAATGGCTAAAGTCCTAAAATACCATGATGAAATACAGGTTAAAGTGACATAGAAGGGGTTAGTTGTAATCATACACTTAAAGACGAATATTTTTCAATTTTTGTCATATGTGTCCTTTACTTTTCGTTTTTCTTATTTCTCAATTACACTAAATTTTCTTTGTGAAAGATTTAAAAGTATAAGTACTTAAGTGAAATTACCATTTTACTATCTTCTGCATTGTTTTAGCTAGTTTAGTGAAACCTCACCGGTGGTGAAAACAGTATTCATTTCAGCTAAAATTCTAAATTTTAAAGTTTAGACTGCATTATTCGCACATTCGATTAAAAATTTGGTTCATATATGTATATATACCCACTAGGTAGTAAAATGAAAGCATATGTTTTCAGACAATTCATTTTGAGGAGTTATATTCTCATACCTAAACACTGATTATTTGCAACTAAACTTAAAGCCTTCAAGAATATTATATATATGGTTTTTGTTATAGCGTACAAGTACAGGTACAATATTCAGCGAGCTATTAAAAATAAATACTGGATGAATTAAAATTTAGAATATCAAAACAAGTGATTGGATGAGAAAAGTCACTGATCAAGTAAAATGACAAGCTAATGCTTAACTAAAAGCTTAACAAATAATAAAAGATAAGTTGTTTGAAAGGAAGACATTTGAATGTCACAAATTCATCATATATGATGTCATAAAGAAAGTGAAGATATATTAGGAAAACACAATCTTCTGGAGTTTTTTCCGAATTATTTGACCACTGAGATTTCGAAGATTTCTTCGTATATGCACTCGAAAAGTCTACACGATCACTACCGGATAATATTTTCTAGAAAAGTTTCAGCTGATTCGGGATTAATTTTGTCCATGGTCCCTGAAGTGTCTTGAGACCAGTGTTGAACAATCTGCCGGTTTCTAGCTGGAACCTTTATCTGATGATACTTTTTACCTTTTTTAATTCTTAAATCAGAACATATCTATACGAAAACTATCTTCAACTGCACAAGAACAAGCTAAATAGATTAAATACTCTAGTTTGCTCCTCAAACATACGCTCATGAATAAGAAATCACTTATGAATTGATCTGCTGTGAACTGGTTATAACTGTTACAACAAATATAATAAGACAACTTTAAAAGGGTGCTTAAAATACATTTAAAATAATAGAATCTTTCTAAAATAACTATGTATAAACGATCTAAACAAACACTTGGGTCAATCAGTAATCAACAAACACATCGATATTGACCCAATTTACCAACCAATCAAAACGAAAGTGCAAACAACGACAGGTTTAAGGTCAACAACCAGTCAAGATCGAGGTTAACAGAACCAGCTACGTGGAGAAATTCGAATACTTTACTTCTATCTGAAGTTATGCTCATGATGTTGTTCAGAGGAACAACGAAAGCTCCACAACCAAAACATCCAGCTCAGAGGACGAAACACCACCATAAACAAATTTAATCTAAACATTTATTACTGCCAAAAGATTTTGGCGCATCTCCATGTACCAGGTTAAGTTACTTAGTCGACCAAAAAATGTTTACGAGAAATATATTCAGATGAAGTTCTGATGTTTTAAGTGAATTAGTTGAACCTGATAGATTCAGTCAGTCAGTCAGATTATTATTCTGAAGTTCGTGTTTTCCTGGTTCACCGGGAGTATCATTAAAAGGTATACGTAGACTACTGCTAACATAGTAGTAGATTGGCTTCCGGAGTTTAAGTCTGCATTATTTCGGGAAAATACTAGAAATTACACATATCGAAAATATCGCATAATTTGTCAAAAGGAAAGTTATTTAATGTAACGACCTAATTAGCTTTTAATAATGACTAGTGCTCAAATATGTTTCAGACAATTCCTAATTAAAAGAAAACATTCAGTTAACAGTACACTTTATGGATAACTAGTATTTAAATGACGCGGGTTAAGTCAGTAAACCGGATTAAATTAGCGCACAGAAGAATTCCATTCATCAACTTAGAAAATAGGAAAGTTTCAATGGGTTCGCACTAGCACTCCAAAGCTCCATCACATTATTCGCCATAATTAGTGTTTATAAATATATACACAAATGGTTAAAGATAATAGGCATAAATAGAGTATAATGAGCGTAAATTTCCTAAGGAATCATACTTTAATAAATCTAAGCAACTGAATATACCGAATAGAATCAACGTACCTTGTGTACACTGTCTTTTCCATGAGCCATTATTGACTTGCAAACTATAGATGAAAATCAAAGTTTAAACATACCACAAATACAAATTATTAATAAGGTGAACAAATGATTGAATGACGGAATATTAAATTAAAGCAGCTGAAATAGAAGTAAGAAGTTGAAATGCTTGCTACTGGGAGGGTACTGAAAGTTATGACATCTTAGAGTTAGTTATAATTATTATGTAAACAAGCAAGTATTACATAAAATTCTTCGTCACTAACTAGATATATTTACCTTACACCGATGCAGTTTACTTAAGTAAGAACTTGATAAATACTTTACAGTTCTTAATAAGATTTTTAAAAATGCATTAAAACTAATTTAAAGCATTTAAACGTTAAACAGTACATACGAGATGTGATTATACTGTCACGAACAATCAACGGGACTAATACCAACCTTTATTTCGTAGACACTATCTAATGGATCCTAGTTAAACTCCGCAAAATTCTTGAAGCAATCACCGTAAGTAAAGGCAGCTAATATATTATGTAAATTCAGCACCATCATTTCTATTCCGACAATAAAGATGCGGGTTAACTAACAAAAGTCAAAGGCTTATACTGTATGAAGCAGTAATTACAAGAAGAACCGTAGATTCCGAAAATAATTGTCTAGCATACTATAGTTCCGACACTTTAGATTGCTGAAGATGTCAACGAAAAAGTTCCAATATTTAACGAATGCAGAAATGAATAAGTATAATCAAAGTTAATGAACTTCTGAGAATCGACATCAGGAAACTATTTTTACCGTCAGCTTTCAGAAAAACTAGCGATTCGTTGATATAAGCCTGTTCGAGGAGAGATAAGCAGATGGGAAACACGACATTATACTCACTCTATTCAGTTTCTTACGTGTATTGTGATTTATGTTTCCTAGTTAGTTGAATTGCCCAAGTATCCTTTTCGATATTGTATGTAACCAACATCATCTATAAACTATTGGCAGAACGATTACTAAGCATGACTTTTAGTCACAGTACATACACCGTTTCATCTCACCATTCTAACACCAATGAACACATAACAATAAAATTAGGAGACGGAGTTGATATGAAAAACATAGTATATTTGTGAAATACGCCTTGATCGAATATTTAATTGTTGATGAATTTTATATGAAAATTAGAGGGTTAACGAAATAAGTGATAATTAAAAGCACATTGAAAAAATTTTTTGGTCAATAGAAATATTTAAAGGATTATTATAACTACGATAGGTTCTGTGTAAGCAAATTAGTTTTGAACACACGAAAGTGGTTGAAATTCCTTAGTGTTTAGAGCTCGTAAAAGCCTAATAATGCAACTCGGATAATTTTTTTACTAGGATTTGAAATATGCTTTAAGGTTAATCCCGTGATTAGTTTAATTAAATGGTTTGCTATCAGGATCATGACTGTTTACAACCCATCCTTACCACATTTTAGAGACCGATTCCGTATACTCCATCTTCAAAATCTATACATGGGAAAAACTTTTATTGGGGAATACAACATTTATTACAAGATTAAAACTGAATTTCCCATGAATTTCAGGATGTTTCATAATATTTTACTGCCAAGTTAAATTCAGATTTCACAATTAGTGATAGAAACAAACCACAAACAAAGACACAACACTGGTGTTAACTAATTCTAACGTGGGAGAAGCAATTTCAAAAATCAGACTATACAAACAGAACTAAGGTTTTTCAAGTTTAGGATTTTTAAGGATTAATATATCTCAAAGTTTAAAAGACCATACAATAATAATAGGAGTCTACTAAAAATTCCCAAATCAATGACTCGTCAGTTGGAATTAAATTCTATTTTCATCCTAAAAAGACCTTTTACATTTTATCTGTATTTCGAATACAGGATAACGAAAGGTAGCTGTGTTAGGATATTCATCCAATATCCTAGGAGAATTATTGGTTAGTTCCTACTGGTAAATTTTATGATCGTCCTAAATATCAATGTCACGTACTTCAATGTTGTTTCCTATTGGCCGTCTTAACTGTCAATGTCACAGACTTCGATGCCGTTTCCTATTCAACCTAAATGTATAAATACGCATTATCTGTAACGTTTTAGAAGCCGGACCGGGATCCGTGTCTTCTTTTGGACTCGGACCTCGTACTTTCTGGATGTTTGAAGAATACAAGCTCTACTTCATATCAAGTCTTCTTCCTTCACTCAATGGGGGTCGGAACACTCGGATTAGAGTAGCATTTCGTGTCACCTGATCCTCGATCTTGTTTCTCGACTAAGGTAAACTCGTAATGATTCAAGCATATCAGTTTGACATGTTTACGTGCATGCGTAGCAAGCTGTTTGATACATCCTATAACGGAGGTACTCATGTGATTTCTTCTCTCTTCCCTGAAGTACAGCACTATAAGTTTGATTTGTACTTCAAATAATAAGGATACTTTCGAAATATCCTCCGAACAATCAACTAATCAGTAGCAACGTAGAAATTCGTACGTACAAACATCAGTTCATGTTGCCATACCACATCAGCACACAGATGTAATTGTCAATTCAAATCCCATAGTAGAAGGGGTAACAAAGGTATTAGCAGTATTCGGAGTTCGAAGGTATTACTCAAGAAGTAGAATCTAGTGAAATAAATTTAAATAGATAAAGATAAAGTGATGAGGAATTCAGAAGATTAGAACTTCAGAGAACAAAAGGATTGGATGCATCTGCGCCATCGCAAACGATTTTGAGCCAATGTGATTCAAGGTCTCAAAACATCGGTTACTTTCGTATAGCGGACACCAACCAGGTAGCCTACATCTACCAACATGACTCAGTCCACTTGTCAGCGACTTCATGGATTTCTGCCATGTTTTCTTCTGGTCACCCCTAACTTTCTTCCAACTTACTCCTACACCACAAAACATAGCTCGTCGAGGCAGTCGGTGGTAGGGCATACGTAACACATGTCCCAAACACCTCAACTGGAGTTTTTCTACTTCTTCTATTGATTTCCCATCCCTGTCTAGTACTCGTTTCCTAACGGCAGCACTGCTTACTCGGTTGATCAAGGATACACGAACAATACTTCGAAGACATCTATGACCGAGAACCAGTAACCTAAGAATGTTTTCTACTCTTGCCGGCCATATTTCGCATACGTAGAGTAGGAAAGAGAGAACTGTTGCGTCGTACACTCGATCTTTGGTTAGCAAACGGATATCTCGCCTACGCCATAAATGACGCAAGTTGGCAAAAGCCAATCGAGCTTTCTGTATCCATGCTGAGATTTCGTCACACACCAGACCATGAGTAGTGATGAGACTCCCGAGATAAGTGAAGCGGTCAACGCACTCAACTGCTTCACTCCCTATCACTAGTTCAGGTGCCGATGCAAGCCAATGTTGAGGCAATACTTTGCATTTGGAGGCGGAGGATCACATCCCGAACATGTTTGCATTGTTGCTTAGGGTAGGCAGAAGACTCTGCATTTTGTCAGCATCTTCACCGAATAGAACTATGTCATCAGCATACTCTAAGTCAGCAAGCGTGTCTCCTGGGAAAAAGTCAGCTACTGAGAAGTCAGACGATGAAAGTGTCGTCTGTAAAAGCATGTCAATGACGAAATTAAACGAGAATGGAAAAAGTGGACAATCCCGACGAACATCACTCGAAGTAATCAATTCCGATGATAGTTTGTCATAATCTCTGACTCGACGATTATTGTTCCAGTAAAGAGCTTGTATAAGGTTATTATTCTTCTATGGCTCACCTGTCAGAACAACAGGGTGAAACCCTTTAAGGTCAAGGGACACAACGGTTGTCGGATGCCGAAATGTGTGTCTATGTTCTAGGATCTGATAAAGTGTAAATATTTGGGGTCCAGTCTAAGAGGGCTAGTTCTGCCCTAGGATTTAATACTATACCTATACCAGCGAGGTCATAGGAAGCAGTAGTGGGGTAAATCGAGATGCTTCTTTATTTTGACATAGTGAGGTCAAATGAATGACGCTACTCGGATCCTGTATGCGCGTTTCGGAGACGCAGCATACATCGATGGCGCAAGATTCTAAAGTCCTAGTTGGAAATTAATTGATGGAGCAGTGAACCTTCATCCGCTGAGGTGGTTGAGACATGTGTTACGTATGTCCAATCACTGACTACCTTGACGGGTGATGATGTCTAGTATCAGATTGTGCTGCAAGAAAGCCAGTTACCGTCAAACCAGAACGTGGCACAAATCTGTAAAGTCACTGACAATTGGGCTGAACCATGATGGTAAGTTACGACTACCTGGTTGGCGTCCACGAGACAAAAGTAACCGGCGGCTTGAGACTTCAAATGACATTGCTTAAAATCGTTTGCAATCGCACAGATGTATCCATTCTTCGTCTTTTCCCAAATTTTAATCTCCTGAATTCCTCATGATCTGTTTCCTTTTTTAGATTTATTTCACTGGATTATACTTTTTGAATAATATCTCCAAACCCTAATATCTCTGATTACTGCTAATACTTGTACTACCTCTACTACTAAGGGATTTGAATTGGCAATTCCATCTCTCTATGCCAATGTGGTATGGCGACTTGGGAAGATGTAAGTACGTACGGATTTCTACGTTGTAGCTGACTGACTGGCTGATATAGAAAGGATACCATCATTATCTTGACACAATGATTTTAGTTGGAAAAGTGGCATCAAGAGATCAAGGGTAAATCCAATGGAGGAGAGGATAGTAACTGCATGACGATAGTTATTTATTTATTTAAACACATAAACACTGGTAAAAAGGGTCACTGAAATATTTATGCATCATACGAATCCCCGCATTTGCACACTGATTGTAATACTTTCTGAGTGCCCATGCTGCTGCAGGTTGTTTTCTTAAAATCCCATTCCATGAGTCTTTGACCTACAGGCAATGGAGCAACGTCAGATACAGTCCCATGGTAGCCGGTTACCAGCAATAAATTCATACATAATTGGTCCCATTAGAATCCCAGAATCCATGTGTACCACTGATTTGGGATCAGGGTTTTTCCATGTCTCTAGGTGGATTTTTCCTACCTGCTGACCCTGTCAAAGCGCCAGACACTCTCTTTACGTCCTCTAAGTTTTTTAAACACTTACACCACGAGAAGGCAGTGACTAGGACTCCCCTAGTAGTGGCCATGCACGTGCAGCCATATGACAGCGATTCGAAAGTGAGAGCAGACTCTCCACTCGGCTATAGCAGGCAGTTTGAGGGCATGATAATTTCACCATAAAAAATGGTGGAGTAACTAACCCCAAGTAAACTAAAATATACCAAATGAAACTATATTTGAATTGATACTGAACCTCCATATGACAGTTTATCAACAAAAAACAAATGACCTCCCCAAACATGCGAGTTTTTGCACTGTGTAGTAATAAAAAACCACGACTGACGATAATAACCATGTATCTATGAAATATTCAACTTACCTATAGGGTAAGAAATACCAATCTCACATAATTTATTGGGATCGTTTTGTAGTAGGAGGCAGAATTTGGGCACAAATATTTCATTTTCTAATTAGGTATTGAAAAATAATATTTTAGAGAATGTGTATTACAACGAGGAATTAGTAAATATCTTTTTAAATAGATAAAAGCGATCATTATCAGTAAGTAGCATTTAAACGAGAAGAGCATATTTATAAGCAGAATTTGACTAACTTAGCTACAATATAAAAAGCTCTAAATCTGCATCTATTATACACTTATAGACTAAATATGAAACATTTATTAAAATTCATTGGCGCGATCTTACAAGCTGGTAGGAAAGATAAATTTTAAGGACAAACTATTTAAAATGAAACCATATTAAATGTGCCAGAACTGAGACCAAATATGGATTTTTGCACAAGGCTTTAAGAAACAACTGAGGCTGCGATTTAACTAATTACATAAGACAGTATTGCACCCCGCAACTAAATGACTAGCACTTGTGTTTAAATCGAACCGTCAACACAGATTTGTTTATTTACTGGATATGGCAAGTATTGCAGCAGAACTCAATAGCGTTCTTCACAACAGATAGCTGATATCCTCATCTGTGGCATGAGGTAAGTTCCACCAAAAGTACTTGTAAATAATATCGAATTTATCAAATTTAGATAAATGTACAACTGAATCTACTTGAGATTTAAACAGAAAGTAGATATTAATAGGATGAACGTTTCCAAATTTTCTGCTATTATTGTATGTTTGGTAAGCACGAAATGTTGGTGACAAGATTTCAAAAATCATATCAGGATCAGTCTTACGTTAGTACTATCGATTCATATACAGACGAGAAAATTTGTGAAACTTAATTAAACTCAGTGTTGGCTCCACACAAGTCATACCACTTTAAATATATATAAAAGTGACGAAACTTACTCATATCCAACGTCCCTATAATGTCTTGCAGCAGGCAAAATTGGTCAAACCGAGTTAACAAACATTTCAATGACGCTGGGTGGTCTATATATATAACATCCGGATTAGTCTCTGCATAGTTCTGTGGAAAAATTAAAAAAATAAGTGATTGCTGAATTACAATAAAATCGTCAATGATTTTTTGACCTTTCGAACTGTAATCCCTGCTTAAAAATTCCGGTATTTTATGGAGGATTACATCAAACGGCCCTTGTTCCGATACACTAAGGCATGGATTGATCTACGAATTCACTTTTATGAGTAAAAATTTAGCGGAAAACCTTTCTAAATATAAGATCATTTCTGTACTGACTCAGACTATACAATAAATAGCCATCTACCTTTTTTCGCACAGAAGAGTATCCAGGCCAATGCTATCTATTTTAGCGTCGCTCATCCAGACACCAACGACCTTCATCTTAAAATACCTCACAGAGTATACACGGTTCGCATTGGGTATAGCAAAGCTTCGATGCTTCAGACGAAGTCAGTCCAATCTCCAATAACATCAAGGCCAGCAACTCTAATATAAATCGAATACCTTTTTCACGAGCTAGTATAAACCAGTTGATTTCTTTGAGCTCAATTCTTGTCCTTTTGCTACAGTTCCAGGTACTTGGTAGTCGCCTTTTCTATAGACCACTTTTGATTAAAAGATGCAGTTTCAAAACTTCTGAAGCGCTACATATACACTGCCTTTTCACTCGACTCAACTAGTGTCTATCCAGATATTTAGAAATTGATGTATCATTGTCACTGTTTAGCCTGCGTAGCCTGCTGACTATGATGTACAGTTTCCAATCATGCACTTAGTTTAGGATAAGACAAAAGTGGCTCAGTGAATTGAACTTATAAAATCTGCATTCATATTTTCCCTTTAAAGGACAAAAAACTGACCATCGATCCTTTTCGTATAATCTTCTGTTAATTTTCACTTTCATTTAAACAATTCAGCTGAAGTTTGAAAAACCAGTTCGTTTCAAGAGTAGGTTTCTGAACTTTAGGCTAGTCAATGAATGTCAAACTGTTTGCTAAACATAGTCAAGGGCGAGGACGAACAACGAATATCGTTCAATTTCTCGTCAAAAACAGGCACTTGCTGCAGTGGTTCCTCCTTGTACCTCTGTCAAATGTTGATAGTAATGAATGTTCTAGTAACTCGCCTGGTTATGAAGATAGCATAGTCCAGGTTAAGCACTATTCTCTTGGAGTGATTTCGATGTGCGCTAGGAGGTCACACTATCCCCGTCAAACTGGAATAGGCCTACAACCATTGAGACAGATCACATGCAGTTTTGATCTACAACAGAAATCAGGTTACAGTTTATTTCTTCCTATCCTTTACAACAAAAATCAGTAGCCTTCTAACTGGGAAGCTCCTGAATAAGCTGAGTACTAGCTTCTACACTTTTTGTAGATATGCGTTTTCTTTTAAGCATATCCCTTTTCTGACACTCGGGTATCTAATTACTGACGAGAAGCAGGGATCTGTTGAGCAGTTATTGCTAGTATAATAAGTCTCCAGAATGTTATGTGATCCATGTGTCTGACATTTTGTGTCTAGGCGTTATCTCAAACACCAATGTGAGTACTCAGTATTTTGCGTCCCCTCGAAATTTCGGAATGTAGCCTATCACATTCCTTTTATTCCAACCAACCTAAATTATTTGCAGTAGTTAACAAGCAACTACTCCCGATGTTCAACTTAGCTGACATAAATTTTCAGCGTCATTAGTTTCTTCGATTCTCGATATCGGTGCTGCTGAACATTAAGTTGAAGGCTTTCAGCCAAGCATATACACCTAGATCACGTTTGAGGAGGCTGTGCTGCACATCAACAACAACTATCCACTCTGAGTTATAAAAATTTTGATATATATACAAATTTTTAGTCATGTATCATTACACCTGTAATAGGATGCGTGATTCCGAGTTCTGAGAGCGACAGGTTCTAACCCCACAAAACTGGTCGACTGAATGAGAAGGCGATGAGCATTAGGGAAGGTCCATTCGTCCATCAAAAGCTATGAACAAACAGTCGTCTTCATCTATGTATTCGCTTCCCAAGAAATAAAAGCCATTTCTGAACCAATGATATACATTTGTCCTTTAGTAGACTATCTGATGGTAATTAAGTGACCTTCATATTAGATCACTTCTGATTAGCCCAGTATACCACCTTATCTGGGCAGTAAAATCCATGATTCAGATGTGAAGGCGCGGATCGGCAAAGCAAGAGCAGCATTTCTAAACGTGAACAATTCCTGAAACTCAAAATGACTATCAACCAACTCCAAAATCAGAATTTCCAATACAAATGTCAAGAGAGTTCTACTGTACGGGGAGGGGGAACTTGAAGAACTAAGAAAGCCATTATACAGAAGATTTCAGTGCTCATTAACAGATGTGTACGTAAGATGGTCCGAATCCCGCAGTCAGACACCATCAGCAACAACCAACTGTGGGAGAGAACAAACAAGATTCCAGCGAAGGAGAAAAATCAGGAAGAAGTGGTGGAAGTGGATGTGACACACATGGTGGAAACCATCCAACCGCGTCACAAGACAAGCCCCCACCTGGAATCCTCAAGGCCAGGGAATACCTTTGAGGAATGTAGATAGACATGAGAAGGAACAGTAATTGGATAGAACTGGAAAGGGAGGCCCAGGATAGAGTATTCCGAAGAATGCTGTTAGACGGCCCACGCTCGATTGAGGGTCAAAGTAAATTAAGTAATCACCCAACTTTATAAACAACTAGCATGGCTCCTAGGAGTTATCTGAAGGCGCTGAGTGAATTGCCGCTACCCCAAAAGTTTTCCCGGTCACTCACTGTTAGTCCTTTCTCACTGAATTCTGTGCTCCACAATCAATGTATCAATCAGGCGAACCAGTTTAAACTTAGTCGTCCATCCCAAATATGGTGTGCATGTCAGTTACTACTATCCCCACGAAAATGGTTGCTGTCACTAACTCTTCTTAAATCGACACCTGTTAACTAGCCAGGTTCCTACTGTCGGCGGTTTCTCATATACACTGTAAACCGATATGTGAGTTGATATTACATTCTCCTTACTTTAGGTCTAGAGCATAGCGTTTTTTGTTCCAAAATGGCTTCGGCTTAGAAAAATCTATTCGGTCAGTCTTGATTCGGTGCTATTCTATTTATTTTTCTCCGTTGTGTTCTCTATTTGTGATCACTATAAAAATTGATTAAAACTTCCACCTCGACTTGCTCATCATAAGAGAAAAGAGAGACTGTTATAGGATCAAACGAACTGGTTCATTACAATAACGATTAGGTTGCTGACCGAATGTTATTAAATTTGGATTAAAAGTAAAACTGAAAGGCTAGTCAAAACATTTTAAAATCTATAATCTAGGTGAGATGCAGTAAATGGGAAGATTCACCGGTAACACAACGTCTGTATTTGATAATCAGATCACTACATTTAGCAATTTATTTTATAGTACCAG
Source organism: Schistosoma turkestanicum (assembly GCA_944470395.2). Lineage (NCBI taxonomy): Eukaryota > Metazoa > Platyhelminthes > Trematoda > Strigeidida > Schistosomatidae > Schistosoma > Schistosoma turkestanicum. The sequence goes on along the minus strand of OX103971.1, from coordinate 35,088,475 downwards.
AGACATTTACAGGAATCATCGATGTCTTCCTTATGCAATGGATGATTGGCCAACCAAGCTCATGCCAAAAGCGGTATCAAACTGTAATGTGACAGCGTGATGGTTAACATTGATTGACGTATTAAGGGTTAAAATTTGACAAAGCCTGTGCATGGTTGGCTTCGTAGATGTTCAATATGATGAGGGGTCCTTACGCCTGCATAAGCGCTCCTTGTAACCCGTTGCTCTGCACAGGCCCAGTTTAAGTATTTGCGAGCTAGCAAGATGCCTAATTTTTGTTTAAAACATTATATCTAATGGAAGTAATTGCTTTCTTACTTTATGTAGAATTTATATATTACGGTGTCAGATTTTGGATGCTGAAAGGTCTGTTGCTTTGCCAAATAATATTAATAATTATAAAAATAGACATCTTTTGAAATGTGTTACATGGAGCATACCAGCTTACAAGAAGTATCAAGATTTCCTCTTCTACACACTAGCTCATCTAACGCAACCACAGCTCCATCAGTCGGCGGCAGCGAAAATAGCATTGCTGAATTTCACCGTGATCCTGACGCCAATGTTACTTTTGACCTGTGGTTACGGCGTCATGAAGATCTATTTAAATTTGATTTCGCCAACTAAGATGATGCTGGGAAGGTTCGGCTGATACTTCGAAAGTCGGGTGCAAGTGAGCTGCACAGGTGCTTTAATTTGATCCAGCCTTTGAACCTACCAGATTTCTCATTCTCAGATACCGTCTGCACATTAGGTCAACAGTTTAGTGACAATTCGTTACTGTTTAATACTCATTATCGATGTTTGAAGCTAGTTATGAGTGAAGACGATGATTTTCCTACGCATATGGCCATCGCCAACAGTGAATCGTACGTTTCCGGTTGAAGAACCACTTAGATGTCTTTTCTTTTCACCCAGTCTACCTACTTGAGGATCGAAGTCACCTGCTATGAAAGCACATTTGATGTAGACAAAATTATTTTAAAAACATATCCAAGAAGAACATTGGAAAACTCACATTCGGATCGAAATCTATAGCCGTAACAGCAGCATTACAACCAACGAGGGTTGAATGGACTTCACACTTTCCTAATTTCGAAAAATAAGCAACAACATAAGCATAAAGACATTTGCATAAAAAAATATTCTACCAAGAAAATGTAAATGATACAACCTGGAAATTTTCTAATGTATGTAGTACACAAGTCACTCAAAAATAATTTGAACCCAGAATATATGACTGCTCATAATTCAAGAAGGCTCCATTTTCACAGTGTAATAAATTTTTTCCTACACAGTTAAAAAGTGAATACCGTTTAGGAACGTCCATAACCGCAGTTTACGATCAAATCCTGCTGATCCGAAAATATGGCCTGATGGAGTGAATCGGACACTGTTAACTTCACTTTCATTAGCATCCTAGAAGTGACAATAACATGAATGTGGATAGATAACTCACTATTTTAACAGCAACATTACGTGGAAGTGCAGACTTGCAAGGTAATGGTTTATCCAAACGATCACTGAAAAGTCACAGAAGATAACGAAATCAAACCCATCAGTGACGAATATGGTTGAATTAACTGCATCTTGAAGATTCTTACGGATAGTTTCTTGAGTTTTTCTACAAAATGCTGAATTAGATTGGACTTACCTATACTGTATATCATACTCTATATTCTTCAACCTTTCAACAGTATTTTGTAGAGACTTGACTCTTTTTATAAGTTGCAGGTTGTCATCTTCAAGTTGTCTGTTTTTAGTTTCTAGTGCCTTCATGGCCATTAGGTGTGAAGCCTGTTCATCTGTAAGCAACTGAGAATACATGTTGCAGAACACCAATACAACACACTTCTTTAGTTTCTTCCAGCTCCTTAACCTTATCCATCAGGTGATGATTCTGCTTTTGGTTAGCTTTAAGGCACTCCTCCAACTCTGAAATCCTGAACAGCTCATTTTAATAACTGTGAAACCAACTTCAAAGACTTTGACTGAAGCAAAGTGTCTTTTTCCTGAAGGACTCGGTTTAAATCAATGACATTTTGCGCCAGCTGGTATTTTATAAAAAAATGTTTCAACTTACATTCCCTTTTTGACGATGTAACTCAGTAACCTCTTCTTGAAGATGAAACACTTTCTGTTCATAATCGTATGATTTGACGGACTTTCTAAAGATTTTTGTATCAAATGAAGAAAACATACATTTTTTCAAATTCAAGCTGTACCGTAGACTTTTCTTGTTGACATAATGTTAACTCACGTACAAGCCGTGTGTTTTCTCCCTTTAGTTGTACCACAAGTTCCTTATTTGAGTTGTCTGTAGTTAAAAATTAGATCGAATGCAAACAAACACTGAGCAAAAATTTCATTAAAAAAAGACTTTTCAACAATATCGCGTTCAAGTAATGATGACAATATAGCAGCTTTCCACGAAGGTTCCTCTTTTTCCATTTAAACAGCCACAAGGCCACACCTTTGTATTGGGCGCTCTGAAACCTTCAATACATATGGGACTTCATGAAATAAACCAAATAGTTTACTTCAGATCTAATCTTGATGTTAAAGAATATATGAATACGTTAGTTATCATACAGTAATGGTATTTTGGCTACTTGACCTCAGTTTCCTTTTTGAATTGGACAGATGTAATGAAAACAGTTCTCATTATGAAAGTAAGAAAGCTAGAACAAATAAAGCTAGAGTAATGCGAATTTATTAGACTTTTCGTTTTCGCTATTGGCCGCTTGCGACTTAATATGATAAAATGTGGCGGTAAGAAGTGACATAATATGAACGATTGGCATTGATAACTGATGGAATCAGGTTGATGATATATATAGAGATATAAAGAGAGAGATGTGCAAGAAAAGTGTCTTTGATTTTGCCATCTCAGCCGAGTCATTCATTATTTTATGTACTTTAAAATCCTCTTTCCATTCACTGGTATATCTGAAGCTGCATAAACCTCTTGAACTCGTACCTACTAGTTAAGTTAACATTTAGTACATATTCCAGATAATTTCTATCTCATTATTCTAGACTTTATACATTTATTTTCGTGTGGCTTAAAACGTGCGTGAACCTTTTAAGTTTATCATATGATCCGGCTTATCGTTTTTTGCACGTCGTCCATTTATTGTATAATCTCCTCCTTTGTTTTCGAACTCCAACTGTTTAGTGGAGTTAATTCGTGAATAAGTTGTGACGAAAACGACTGGCAGGGTACTCCAAACATGACAGAACAATAGTATGGATAGATGGAATCTTTTAAACTATTTTCTCTTCGGTTATCTGATAATTTGACTCAAAAATCGTAACTGAGTGATCCAGATACACTTTGTTTATTTTGGTAACTTGAGTGACCCACAATTTCGTACGTGATAAGATTATTTCCTTCTCTGCGTATAACATTTTTTCCTATATTTCGTTTCATCAAACTATTTGAGCTGCATCTAATGTTTCTGTGTATGAGTGAATAAGCCAAAATCTTCTAAAGTCTTCTGAAGTCGCCTTTCTCGGATTTGACACATTCTAGCTCTACTGTTCAAGTCTACTCAACTTCTCTTCTATCCACTTGACACTCTCCACAACTCTTCCTTCTTCATTGTTGAACTCCTTCATTTGTGAGTTATACGCTTATATTCCCATAAATTACTTTTATTTTAGCGGTCAGTATGAATTTTATCTTCACTTACCACTACTGGCTACTTCAACATGACAGGTCAAGTAGTAATTTGGTTATATGTAAACACTTCCTACACTGCTGCTTTTTTTCTCTCACGCTTTTCTTCCTTTTCAGAACCCTATTCACAGTGGAAAATCCATGGCGCCTCTAGGGAACATGCATTCTGTGTACATGCAGTCTGGATTACAGTTTGTATCAAGCGCGTTCCAATTGATCTTTTCCAACAAATTCACTAATGATCTCAGCAAACCGCCCAAGACACCTACTGTGCACCTTCCCTGTTTGTACCCTCCTATTGAAAATGTGGCTGTATTATACTGTTTCTGTCAGTGACATGGTGTGAATCTGCTATCACAAACTGACTCTTATACTTAATTTAACTGTGGTAACTTTTACAGTAAATGTGAAAGCTTTTGATCTAGCCTGTAAACTGGCATGCCCCTTATAACGTATTTATTTGAGAATAAATATTATTATTATAGAGCGCTGAAATTGACAATAAAAGCAAGTCACTAGTTATCACATGATAACTGTCAGTCTAAGGATGTAAGGATTTATTAATCTCATTAAAAACATCAGCCCGATTGCGGAATTATGAATGAGCGTTGATGAGGAATCTCTTTCTGTCACGAACGGGTCATTCAGTGCTTCCTGGCTTTCAGTGGTTGTTCAAATAACTCTTATATATATTGTTCTCGGAAGGATGCAATCAATAAACAAATTAATTTTAATTTTTATTTCAAAACCAAAAAACAGATATGGTGTAAATCAAACCATTTTCTTTTTAGAAATAATGTGTTTCGTAATCGGCAGTTGGTTTATTCGTTTAGTTAGATAGACAGATGAATAACGTTAAATACTTTTAGGTTTCAGGAATGTAAGTGCTAAACATTTTGCTTTTCGGATTGTTGGGCATTTTAACACATATGCATGCTTGCTAAATGGTTCATATACAGAGGGTAATGCGTAAGAATATCTTGCTTACGCGAAAATATAGAAGCTACGACGCTTACGTTGCATGACATTCCTGTCAGTGTAGCAAGAAAGTACATTATTATGAAGATATCTATGTAGTGTTAAACAGGTTTCGAATAATTTTTTAACTTATCCTTAGAATTGTAATTCCTGAACTTTCCAATGAAAATTTAGGGTTAAATCAGAACAAGATGAGTTCAATATCCAAAATCCAAGATCTTTTTCACGAGTTCGTGTAAACCAATTTGATTTCAAGGAGCTCGATTCTTGTTCTTTCGATACGGTTCAAGGTGTTCGGTAATGTCCAATGGATGGAGGTCTAGCCACTCGATTGTCTAATTCTAGTCAGTTGGCAGTTGGTTGTGAGTTTGTATGTCTCGGGATTTGAATCAAAGCGTTTGTTTCAGGACAGTAGGGTCTCTGAATACAAGCAGACGCCACATTACCAGACCGGAGATCAGTTAGTTGCAATGTGGAGAGTAATAAGGACAATAAGGATAAAATTCTAATGAAAATACGGATAAACTTTCAGAACAGAGAAATAAAAAGATGAATTTAAATTGTTAGTTGGTAGTGACGATTGTGAGAGAGAACCGAAGTATCAGCAAGGGAGAAGAAACAGAGATCAAAGGCGAGATAGATTAATCGAGTGATCTGAGGAGATGGAAATGATAACAACCAGCAGGTTTCGTTTATTAAGAATAAAATGATGCTCGGCAAATGATTATTTTCTTTTCTCTCCTAACTGCATCGATAACAACTCCACTTTTGCTTCAGAAACGAGTATTTCATGAAATTATTCATGTTAATAAATTTGGCTCAAGCAAACAGAATGAACTTTGTTGGACAATACGGGCTCACTTATCTCGCTCTTACTCGTCAACTGATGCCAACCAAAATATAACAGCACTAATAATAATATGTATTCTCAGATAACAGCCTGTCAATCCTATTTGGTCTCTTATAGGTTTTCGAATTTCGAATTTGTTACAATGACTATATGAATAAAACAGTGGCGTTTAAATCCTGCAAAATTCCGTTATATTGTACTCATATTACACTGCAGAAAATTCTAATATATGGTACAAGATTTTATGTTCCCAATTGTTCACGTCCGTAATTATAAGGATATAACGGTAACATTTTTCACGTGGTATAGTTTTCTTCGTAAATTTATCATTCGTAGGGTATTATACTGATTTAGTAAAATTATCTGTTATACCCTGTGCAGTTTGCTCCTAGAAAGCGAACCTTCTAAGTTTTTAATCAGTTAATGCATGCTTGTCGTAGACTAGCATTCCGAAGTACCGATAGAAGTTTGATGACGTTCTTAACTTCTGAATACACCAGTTTAAACCTACTTATCGACTGACAGTGATTCTTACACTTGATAACTGAACGTCTTATCTATGAAATCTATCTCTACCGGCACTGATTTTTAGTATTAACCCAGTTAATACACAACAAGTTATACCCTTATATATCTGCGTTAATTAGACAGGCAATTATCACACTCAGTTTTCCATTATGACCAATAATTTGAGTAAAAGAGAAATGTCTCCAACTTCTAAACCACCCAGTCAGTCAACCCTATGTCTGATGAATCTAATACTGGAAGAGTCACACCTCCGTCTTGTAAACCCTGTACCTCTTATCAACAAATTTCATCATCTTTAGCCAGTAATCTGTGTGAAAACTCTTCACTAAGTATTCCAACGGTAAAACTCGTAGATATCAGAGGTGCCATACCCACGTATACCGAAACGTCAACACAGAATAAACTTCAGCATAATCTTGTGAAGCCAAAATCTGAAATTTCACAAACCAAGGAGTTGGATGATCCATCCGAAACCGATCACAGTAGTAATAACCATGGCAGAGAGATACGACAATTACAAAACTCACTTGCCCAAATTAACGATAAGCTTAACCTGTTAGCACCCCTCACGCACAAATGGGCCTCAACTAATGTCGGAACCTCGAGGAATTAACCAAAGCTGAATAGATCCTAGAGTTTGTAGCTGAGGAAGTTACAAAAAGACTAATGTCTTCCTGCAGTGCGATTTCATATAACCTCCCTGACCGCACATCCTCGACGTCACTAAGGGATACCTGTCACTTCATACCACATGCAGAGTATAAAGGCACTCCCGTTGCACAATCTCAAACAGGCAACGTTCTCCCCTTTCCCCCGGGCTGACAACCCCTTCTGTAGATTTTAGTAATTTACTTAACATGTACCCTCTGACTCCTCATACCACACCCACGTAGGTCATAGTAACTCCTTTACTCAATAGACCCTAAACTATTTTAGCTTAGCGGGACATCTGTTTAATGTATGTCTTATTATTGCTCGTTTGATCTGTAATAAAAAGACAGATCTAGTCATGTTTGCGACTATATGCCAAAGATAACTCATAGCGATAACCGAGGCATGGACTTTCAGTAATATTTCTGATCTTATTATATCTCTTGAAAACTATGATCTATTTCGCAGTGATAGGTTACGAAGAAGAGGTGGAGGATGCCTCATATATGCACACTCTAGTCTTAAATCATTCTTATGTGATATACCGGAACTAAACAGATTGCCAGATTCTGTGTGGGTCGTCCTGAAGCCCTCACATGTAGTTCCTAACGTAAAGATAATTTTGTAGACTTTACAATGTACAAAGAGAATAATTGGCTCAAGGTTCGGCGATTGCGTTACGACGATCTTTTTAATGACCGTGAAACAATGCAAGGTAAAGCCAGGTGTGCATATAACAAGAGTTGATGAGGTAAATGCGCCAAGAACTGGTTGATGACTTTAAAGGCTCCTGGGTAAATTAACCAAGTCTTCGGTAAATATTTCTGCTAATACATAGGTATTGGAATAAGGTGCTGAAAAAAGAGAAATAAAGAGAACTGGGCGAGGGGCAGAATAGAAAATATTCTTGTTCAAAGACGACCGAAGACTCAGCTCATACTTTTCTGGATAAAACAAAGGTATGTTTTTTAAGACGTTTTTTTATTAGAACACTAACAGTATGCTTGCATTTATGTAGACTTATGAAGACAGTTTAGTAGTAAGAAAACAAATGGACATTTAATCTTATGTATAAAGGAGATTCAGCATAACCAAATTGTTTTGATTTACAGAATATAATAATGAGGATCAGTGATTTTATGCTTTTATTACTTTTTTTATTCTTTTTCATTTTAACTCTGTGGTTGAAAATGTTATGAATGAGCTGTTTTTCCATATAACTGTTGAGATCTGCTTGTAATAGGATTTCTTGGTAGGAAGTCAAAACCAGTGGAATGTTACGAACAGGAGTCGTAGACGAGATTAACAAGGAAAGGTAACATCAATGTTACACAATGTTCGGCCACACAGACATGGGTAGATTGGGGTTATCGCCCCACCGTCATGAGTGCTGGTCAGATACACCCCCCTCCCTCCTTTTGTGATGTTAGGCTCTCTTACGTTTAATGGTTGATTGAAAATAATGTTTTCTAGTCTACTCTACTACGAGCAATCCAGACAACTTTGCCTTCTGTATGAAAGACAAATTATCTATGTAGCATGCCACACTGATTTTAAGTAAATTAATGGTATAATTTGTAAGGTGTGTCAGTTAATATGTAGTTTGGAGATAGAAAGGACAGGGAGCTGGAAAGGGGAGAAAGAGAAAAAAGAGTTGAGATAATGTTAAAAATTGATGAGAAAACCGATAAGTTGGTAAGCAGGCAAGATGTTTGGGTATTAATGAATTGGGGAAATAAAAATTTAATAAACCGCTAATACTTAAACGAGAAGAAACTCACAGGGAGTTTGAGTTCCTTCTAATTGACAGCAGTTGATCGGCATCTACAGGCTTTCCAATTTGTCTGTCTACTAGAAAGAGAAGCTAAAACTGCTTTGAAGATATCAAAATAATGATTGGAATTCCAATTCCAAAGTCACGGGTAGCACCTCAAAGGCGTAACATATTACTGTTAATAGGAGCAAGGAGATTTGTCTATCATTTCGTGATACATGTGTGGGTGGTAATTAGGACGCAATATGTTCATAGTCTATAATTCGTTTCTGAGGTCTATCTAAATATTTGGTGGACCATAAAAGAGTGCCTGGGACTTGGTGTGAGTTTAGGGAATGGTCGATAAATCTCTTTAGGGTCTAGCAACAGCACTACTAGTTTCTTGAACCTAGTAATTGTGCCTTAGATACGAAGAGTAATCGGTAACCTGTTCCACAATAGACTGTATCGTATTACATAGAAATTACAACGCAATGCTTTTTTGTGTTTTGGCGTTAGTAGTGCATATGCACTGTTTCGACGTCTGTAAGCAGTGTCGTGGTCGATAATTGGGCGGTATTTTACGAACAAAAGAACATTTTGTTTGCTTTCGGCTCTTTAGATTGATGAGACAACTAATCAGTAACACTGAGGTTGCTCTTATACGCTTACTACTTCTGTGGTTCATGTTTCCAAAACTATGCTGAGGTCGCTATTCTGTCGAGACACCCGCAACATTCTTACTCAGGCGCTTACAGTATGACTTAGAGGTTGGCATTCAATAATAATAAAAAAAACAGTTAGACAGTGCGAGATTTTGTTCATCGAATTCTTATTTTTACAAACTCTACTCTTTCAACTAGAATTTCGATTTCAATGTACATAAATCCAGCTTCTTACTTCGACTTCTCTTCTGTCCATCTGACACTGCACAACTCTCCCTTCTTTTTGCTGTACTTCTTTATCTGTGTGTCATATTCTTATATTCCCATAATTTACTTTAATTTAAGTGGTCAGTATGAATTTTATCTTGACTTACTACTGTATTGACTACTTCAACATGACAGGTTAAGTAGTGCTTTGGTTATATATATACACTTGCCACATTGCTGCCTTTTTCTCTCTCTATTCTCCTTTTCAGAACCCCATTCACGGTGGGAAATCCTTGGCGACTCTAGGGAACATGCACCCTAGGTGCATGACTGTCTGGATCACAGCTCGTATCAAGCGCGTTCCATATGACCTTTCCCAACAAATTCACTATTGATCTCGGCAAATCGCCAAAAGAACCTATTGTGCACCTTCCTTCCTTATTTGTACTCTACTATTGAAAATGAGGCTGTACATTACTTTTTCTGTCAGTGACATGGTGTAAATATGCAATCAGAAACTGACTCTTATACTTATTTTAACTGCTATAACTTTACAGTAATTGTGAAAGCATTTGTGACAATTTGATCTAGCCTGTAAACTGGCGTGACTCTTGTAACGTAGTTATTTGAGAATAAATTATTATTATTATTATATATCAGTTTATAGAGAGGTATTAGGTTGTTTTTCAACCGACGGCGCCATAGAGGTACAATCGAAAGATGTTCGCATCTTTCTGTGTAGTCAGGGTTATGGCTCCACTCGAGCAAACACTGGGTGAATGTTACCTCCAGGTTTTGCTCCTTACCATTATTTAAGTACGGTACGTCGATCTATTTGCAATTCACGAACCCAAATTAACAACAGAACCAAAACTCCAAAGTTAGGTACCAAAGTTTATTCGTAATTCACAAATAGTCGACCAAAATGTCGTTCTTCAATTTTACAGGGTCCTGGAGCAAAAACTCAAAATTACCACACCAAGACGAACAAAATCCAAAATGTCCGAAAATAATAAATCAAACAAGTTCATAAGTTAAGGAAAACAAATATACCCAAAAAACAGTGAAATTAATGATATTTATATAAAGGTTTTGATCAGACAAATGTCTTCATTTCTTCCTTAACCGTGAAACCTCTTTGAACATTTTCGACTCGTAACTTGTCCATGATATTCAGGTTTGAAAACATATTTGAGAAATATTCAAGTGAGGGCCTTACACACATTTTGAAGAGTGTAAGCTTATCCTCACTTGCCTAGAAGTTCGTGTTCATAAACCCAATTAGTTGTTTGTATTAGGAGATAATAGTTGAGGCATGTTTTAAGTATTTTAGGCTTCTGGAGTAATGGGTACCTAGATAATGCTCTGATGTAAGTGTCTGAACCCTGTATTTTTGTAAGTAGATTAGTATATCATGGTTATGTTTACTAAAATGCATGATGCCACATTTATTATGGTTAAACGGTAGCTGCCATGTTTCGCTCCGGGTAGTTAAGTTATCAAGATCACCCTGAATCTTGGCTATATTTTCGTTGAGATCTTCAGGATTATAGCTGTATACTATTTTCAGATCATCAGCGTATAAGTATGCTCTTCCAAATCTTATAGTATTACATATATCGTTTATGTACATAAGAAACAAGAGTGGACCTAATGCACTTCCCTGGATAACTCCACTGGTTATTGGTCTTGGTGATGAAAGACAATCGTTGTACTTAACCATTTGTTGGCGCCCATTTAGGAATGAAGCAAACCATGAATGTAGTGGGTTACTGATTCCGAATGACTTTAGTTTAAGGAGAGGCCTACTATGTGAGACCTTATCAAAAGCCTTCTTAAAGTCGAAGAAAAGGACAGATACTAGAAGCCGTTTGTCTTGTTCATGAGAAATATCATTGAAATAATCTAGCAGACATGCGTCACACGACCTGGACCTCAAGAACCCATGCTGTGAGGTCGATATCAGATTGTTACTAAGTAGATGTTGTAGTAACTCTGCCTTAACTATTTTCTCCATGACCCGAGATACTACCGAAGTTATGTTTATAGGTCGGTAGTTTTCAACGTTCGCTGTAGGCCCAGATTTTATTGTGGGGATTATATGTGTGGTCTTCCAGTTATTAGGGTAACACTCTGTGGAGAGCGATATAGTGAAGAGTTTGAGAAGACTAACACACAAATCATTGCTACCATTTTACAGCATGCTGGCTGGGATACCATCTAGTCATCCTATGTAAGAGTGCTTCAGTGTACTAACCGGTGTAGAAATGTTCTGCACACTAAATTCAACACTGGCGATTTCACAGGAAGGAATTTGGGCCAGGCATGATTCGTTTGTACGGTTTTTGTTTGTTAATGTAGCACGAAAATGCTCGCTAGACAGCTCTGCGATACTTTTAGGGTCTTCGTACACTTGATTGTCCTGAACAAATATGCTCGCTCCTATCACTTTGGAGCATTTGAGTTTATTCCGAAGGAGTTTTATAAGTGCAGAGGATTCATTGTTCAGTTGAACAGCACGCTTTTGTTGTGCGATTGCCACTTTATTAGGTAATATATCTGCATCGACACATATTTCAGTCATCGTTACTAATGAGGAAAGTCATTGCAGTTACAAAGTCTGGAAGCATGTCTGTAGAAACTATTTTGAAGGTTATGATTTTGGAAAGTCCCTCCATGTATATATATATATATATATATATATTTGTGTTATGATATGACTGACTATTCTGTTTAATAGTTTGGTACTCTATTTGATTACATTTTGAGATTTTATCATTGTAACTTGTTATTATTTCTATATCTTGTGCTTATATCGAAGTTTTTATGTTTCCTTCTGAACTGTACATATGTTGTTTAAAATTGATATTTAATATGGCTACAGCCATATTTGGATTTGATACTCTAGCAGTAACGGACTGGGAGCACTTATTCTTCCAGCAACGGAACCTATTGTGGTAATCGGAAACTCGGTGTAATATTGTTTGAAACGTTCTCTCCCAGAATTATCGTTTTTTGGACTTGGACTGGGCGGGACGCGTATGAACCTACACTATTCGAGTTCAAGGTGGACTGCAAGAGTAATTATAATTTAATAAAGTCTTCGAAGACGTTTTCGTATATGACCTGGCATATATAAGTCCTTAGGAATTCTGGGTCTGCAGGATCCTAAGGGTGCAAATTTACTGAATATATTATTCGGGTTGGGATAAAATACATTCATTAGTTCAGTATTGTTTGCGTTAAAGTAGTTAGTTCAGTCAATGCTTCTGTGGCAATTCCGGAAGTTTTCCCGATCAGTCCTACGAAAGTCCCTACGAAGTGTAGTGGATTTACGTTTTATAGTTATAGCTCCTATAACAAGGCTGCATATGACCATAATATAACCGCTACCTAGAAACTTTATTCCAACGCATACAGTATGAGGAATGAGATTGCTGGTGAAAACTAAATCAAATTTATTTTGATTTCTGGTTGGGCCGTTAACATGTTGAGTTCAATAATTGATTAGTATCATTTAGTTGCTTTGATTAGGAACTACATGTGAGGGCTTCAGGACGACCCACACAGAATCTGGCAATCTGTTTAGTTCCGGTATATCACATAAGAATGATTTAAGACTAGAGTGTGCATATATGAGGCATCCTCCACCTCTTCTTCGTAACCTATCACTGCGAAATAGATCATAGTTTTCAAGAGATATAATAAGATCAGAAATATTACTGAAAGTCCATGCCTCGGTTATCGCTATGAGTTATCTTTGGCATATAGTCGCAAACATGACTAGATCTGTCTTTTTATTACAGATCAAACGAGCAATAATAAGACATACATTAAACAGATGTCCCGCTAAGCTAAAATAGTTTAGGGTCTATTGAGTAAAGGAGTTACTATGACCTACGTGGGTGTGGTATGAGGAGTCAGAGGGTACATGTTAAGTAAATTACTAAAATCTACAGAAGGGGTTGTCAGCCCGGGGGAAAGGGGAGAACGTTGCCTGTTTGAGATTGTGCAACGGGAGTGCCTTTATACTCTGCATGTGGTATGAAGTGACAGGTATCCCTTAGTGACGTCGAGGATGTGCGGTCAGGGAGGTTATATGAAATCGCACTGCAGGAAGACATTAGTCTTTTTGTAACTTCCTCAGCTACAAACTCTAGGATCTATTCAGCTTTGGTTAATTCCTCGAGGTTCCGACATTAGTTGAGGCCCATTTGTGCGTGAGGGGTGCTAACAGGTTAAGCTTATCGTTAATTTGGGCAAGTGAGTTTTGTAATTGTCGTATCTCTCTGCCATGGTTATTACTACTGTGATCGGTTTCGGATGGATCATCCAACTCCTTGGTTTGTGAAATTTCAGATTTTGGCTTCACAAGATTATGCTGAAGTTTATTCTGTGTTGACGTTTCGGTATACGTGGGTATGGCACCTCTGATATCTACGAGTTTTACCGTTGGAATACTTAGTGAAGAGTTTTCACACAGATTACTGGCTAAAGATGATGAAATTTGTTGATAAGAGGTACAGGGTTTACAAGACGGAGGTGTGACTCTTCCAGTATTAGATTCATCAGACATAGGGTTGACTGACTGGGTGGTTTAGAAGTTGGAGACATTTCTCTTTTACTCAAATTATTGGTCATAATGGAAAACTGAGTGTGATAATTGCCTGTCTAATTAACGCAGATATATAAGGGTATAACTTGTTGTGTATTAACTGGGTTAATACTAAAAATCAGTGCCGGTAGAGATAGATTTCATAGATAAGACGTTCAGTTATCAAGTGTAAGAATCACTGTCAGTCGATAAGTAGGTTTAAACTGGTGTATTCAGAAGTTAAGAACGTCATCAAACTTCTATCGGTACTTCGGAATGCTAGTCTACGACAAGCATGCATTAACTGATTAAAAACTTAGAAGGTTCGCTTTCTAGGAGCAAACTGCACAGGGTATAACAGATAATTTTACTAAATCAGTATAATACCCTACGAATGATAAATTTACGAAGAAAACTATACCACGTGAAAAATGTTACCGTTATATCCTTATAATTACGGACGTGAACAATTGGGAACATAAAATCTTGTACCATATATTAGAATTTTCTGCAGTGTAATATGAGTACAATATAACGGAATTTTGCAGGATTTAAACGCCACTGTTTTATTCATATAGTCATTGTAACAAATTCGAAATTCGAAAACCTATAAGAGACCAAATAGGATTGACAGGCTGTTATCTGAGAATACATATTATTATTAGTGCTGTTATATTTTGGTTGGCATCAGTTGACGAGTAAGAGCGAGATAAGTGAGCCCGTATTGTCCAACAAAGTTCATTCTGTTTGCTTGAGCCAAATTTATTAACATGAATAATTTCATGAAATACTCGTTTCTGAAGCAAAAGTGGAGTTGTTATCGATGCAGTTAGGAGAGAAAAGAAAATAATCATTTGCCGAGCATCATTTTATTCTTAATAAACGAAACCTGCTGGTTGTTATCATTTCCATCTCCTCAGATCACTCGATTAATCTATCTCGCCTTTGATCTCTGTTTCTTCTCCCTTGCTGATACTTCGGTTCTCTCTCACAATCGTCACTACCAACTAACAATTTAAATTCATCTTTTTATTTCTCTGTTCTGAAAGTTTATCCGTATTTTCATTAGAATTTTATCCTTATTGTCCTTATTACTCTCCACATTGCAACTAACTGATCTCCGGTCTGGTAATGTGGCGTCTGCTTGTATTCAGAGACCCTACTGTCCTGAAACAAACGCTTTGATTCAAATCCCGAGACATACAAACTCACAACCAACTGCCAACTGACTAGAATTAGACAATCGAGTGGCTAGACCTCCATCCATTGGACATTACCGAACACCTTGAACCGTATCGAAAGAACAAGAATCGAGCTCCTTGAAATCAAATTGGTTTACACGAACTCGTGAAAAAGATCTTGGATTTTGGATATTGAACTCATCTTGTTCTGATTTAACCCTAAATTTTCATTGGAAAGTTCAGGAATTACAATTCTAAGGATAAGTTAAAAAATTATTCGAAACCTGTTTAACACTACATAGATATCTTCATAATAATGTACTTTCTTGCTACACTGACAGGAATGTCATGCAACGTAAGCGTCGTAGCTTCTATATTTTCGCGTAAGCAAGATATTCTTACGCATTACCCTCTGTATATGAACCATTTAGCAAGCATGCATATGTGTTAAAATGCCCAACAATCCGAAAAGCAAAATGTTTAGCACTTACATTCCTGAAACCTAAAAGTATTTAACGTTATTCATCTGTCTATCTAACTAAACGAATAAACCAACTGCCGATTACGAAACACATTATTTCTAAAAAGAAAATGGTTTGATTTACACCATATCTGTTTTTTGGTTTTGAAATAAAAATTAAAATTAATTTGTTTATTGATTGCATCCTTCCGAGAACAATATATATAAGAGTTATTTGAACAACCACTGAAAGCCAGGAAGCACTGAATGACCCGTTCGTGACAGAAAGAGATTCCTCATCAACGCTCATTCATAATTCCGCAATCGGGCTGATGTTTTTAATGAGATTAATAAATCCTTACATCCTTAGACTGACAGTTATCATGTGATAACTAGTGACTTGCTTTTATTGTCAATTTCAGCGCTCTATAATAATAATATTTATTCTCAAATAAATACGTTATAAGGGGCATGCCAGTTTACAGGCTAGATCAAAAGCTTTCACATTTACTGTAAAAGTTACCACAGTTAAATTAAGTATAAGAGTCAGTTTGTGATAGCAGATTCACACCATGTCACTGACAGAAACAGTATAATACAGCCACATTTTCAATAGGAGGGTACAAACAGGGAAGGTGCACAGTAGGTGTCTTGGGCGGTTTGCTGAGATCATTAGTGAATTTGTTGGAAAAGATCAATTGGAACGCGCTTGATACAAACTGTAATCCAGACTGCATGTACACAGAATGCATGTTCCCTAGAGGCGCCATGGATTTTCCACTGTGAATAGGGTTCTGAAAAGGAAGAAAAGCGTGAGAGAAAAAAAGCAGCAGTGTAGGAAGTGTTTACATATAACCAAATTACTACTTGACCTGTCATGTTGAAGTAGCCAGTAGTGGTAAGTGAAGATAAAATTCATACTGACCGCTAAAATAAAAGTAATTTATGGGAATATAAGCGTATAACTCACAAATGAAGGAGTTCAACAATGAAGAAGGAAGAGTTGTGGAGAGTGTCAAGTGGATAGAAGAGAAGTTGAGTAGACTTGAACAGTAGAGCTAGAATGTGTCAAATCCGAGAAAGGCGACTTCAGAAGACTTTAGAAGATTTTGGCTTATTCACTCATACACAGAAACATTAGATGCAGCTCAAATAGTTTGATGAAACGAAATATAGGAAAAAATGTTATACGCAGAGAAGGAAATAATCTTATCACGTACGAAATTGTGGGTCACTCAAGTTACCAAAATAAACAAAGTGTATCTGGATCACTCAGTTACGATTTTTGAGTCAAATTATCAGATAACCGAAGAGAAAATAGTTTAAAAGATTCCATCTATCCATACTATTGTTCTGTCATGTTTGGAGTACCCTGCCAGTCGTTTTCGTCACAACTTATTCACGAATTAACTCCACTAAACAGTTGGAGTTCGAAAACAAAGGAGGAGATTATACAATAAATGGACGACGTGCAAAAAAACGATAAGCCGGATCATATGATAAACTTAAAAGGTTCACGCACGTTTTAAGCCACACGAAAATAAATGTATAAAGTCTAGAATAATGAGATAGAAATTATCTGGAATATGTACTAAATGTTAACTTAACTAGTAGGTACGAGTTCAAGAGGTTTATGCAGCTTCAGATATACCAGTGAATGGAAAGAGGATTTTAAAGTACATAAAATAATGAATGACTCGGCTGAGATGGCAAAATCAAAGACACTTTTCTTGCACATCTCTCTCTTTATATCTCTATATATATCATCAACCTGATTCCATCAGTTATCAATGCCAATCGTTCATATTATGTCACTTCTTACCGCCACATTTTATCATATTAAGTCGCAAGCGGCCAATAGCGAAAACGAAAAGTCTAATAAATTCGCATTACTCTAGCTTTATTTGTTCTAGCTTTCTTACTTTCATAATGAGAACTGTTTTCATTACATCTGTCCAATTCAAAAAGGAAACTGAGGTCAAGTAGCCAAAATACCATTACTGTATGATAACTAACGTATTCATATATTCTTTAACATCAAGATTAGATCTGAAGTAAACTATTTGGTTTATTTCATGAAGTCCCATATGTATTGAAGGTTTCAGAGCGCCCAATACAAAGGTGTGGCCTTGTGGCTGTTTAAATGGAAAAAGAGGAACCTTCGTGGAAAGCTGCTATATTGTCATCATTACTTGAACGCGATATTGTTGAAAAGTCTTTTTTTAATGAAATTTTTGCTCAGTGTTTGTTTGCATTCGATCTAATTTTTAACTACAGACAACTCAAATAAGGAACTTGTGGTACAACTAAAGGGAGAAAACACACGGCTTGTACGTGAGTTAACATTATGTCAACAAGAAAAGTCTACGGTACAGCTTGAATTTGAAAAAATGTATGTTTTCTTCATTTGATACAAAAATCTTTAGAAAGTCCGTCAAATCATACGATTATGAACAGAAAGTGTTTCATCTTCAAGAAGAGGTTACTGAGTTACATCGTCAAAAAGGGAATGTAAGTTGAAACATTTTTTTATAAAATACCAGCTGGCGCAAAATGTCATTGATTTAAACCGAGTCCTTCAGGAAAAAGACACTTTGCTTCAGTCAAAGTCTTTGAAGTTGGTTTCACAGTTATTAAAATGAGCTGTTCAGGATTTCAGAGTTGGAGGAGTGCCTTAAAGCTAACCAAAAGCAGAATCATCACCTGATGGATAAGGTTAAGGAGCTGGAAGAAACTAAAGAAGTGTGTTGTATTGGTGTTCTGCAACATGTATTCTCAGTTGCTTACAGATGAACAGGCTTCACACCTAATGGCCATGAAGGCACTAGAAACTAAAAACAGACAACTTGAAGATGACAACCTGCAACTTATAAAAAGAGTCAAGTCTCTACAAAATACTGTTGAAAGGTTGAAGAATATAGAGTATGATATACAGTATAGGTAAGTCCAATCTAATTCAGCATTTTGTAGAAAAACTCAAGAAACTATCCGTAAGAATCTTCAAGATGCAGTTAATTCAACCATATTCGTCACTGATGGGTTTGATTTCGTTATCTTCTGTGACTTTTCAGTGATCGTTTGGATAAACCATTACCTTGCAAGTCTGCACTTCCACGTAATGTTGCTGTTAAAATAGTGAGTTATCTATCCACATTCATGTTATTGTCACTTCTAGGATGCTAATGAAAGTGAAGTTAACAGTGTCCGATTCACTCCATCAGGCCATATTTTCGGATCAGCAGGATTTGATCGTAAACTGCGGTTATGGACGTTCCTAAACGGTATTCACTTTTTAACTGTGTAGGAAAAAATTTATTACACTGTGAAAATGGAGCCTTCTTGAATTATGAGCAGTCATATATTCTGGGTTCAAATTATTTTTGAGTGACTTGTGTACTACATACATTAGAAAATTTCCAGGTTGTATCATTTACATTTTCTTGGTAGAATATTTTTTTATGCAAATGTCTTTATGCTTATGTTGTTGCTTATTTTTCGAAATTAGGAAAGTGTGAAGTCCATTCAACCCTCGTTGGTTGTAATGCTGCTGTTACGGCTATAGATTTCGATCCGAATGTGAGTTTTCCAATGTTCTTCTTGGATATGTTTTTAAAATAATTTTGTCTACATCAAATGTGCTTTCATAGCAGGTGACTTCGATCCTCAAGTAGGTAGACTGGGTGAAAAGAAAAGACATCTAAGTGGTTCTTATGGTGTCGCAGCTGATCGAACAGATAATGGCGACTGTCTGCTGCAAATCTGCTAACATAACGGCTTATTTCTAGCAAACACTAACTTTAGGCATAAGGTGAAACATCTTTTGACCTGGCGACCCCCCAACTGGCGAGACCCAACTCGATCACATCGCCATCAACCGATTGAGAGGTTCAATAGAGGACTGTCGCTCGTTGTGGGGCACATGTCTAGATTCAGATCATGCCCAAGTGCGAGCTCGTATTTATTTGCAACTTACTGGACGTATGAAAGACCCCTCAAGGAAGCCTCTTAGGGTCCTTCCTGTTGACAGCACAGCTGAAAATTTATCTTAGGAGCAGCTGGAATTCTTTACTTCTGGGGGTTTCCGTCAGGGATGTCCATTTTCTCCATTCGTGCTTAAATTTGTCGCAGATATGCTTCTAGAGTTAACATTTTCATCGTCTGACTTTTCAGGAGTGAATCTTTTACCAGGAGACACGCTTGCTGACTTAGAGTATGCCGATTACATAGTCCTACTTGGTGAAGACGCTGACAAAATGCAGTCTTTTTACCACCCTAAGCAACAATGCAAGCATGTTCGGGATGCGGTTCTCACCCTGGAAATGCAAAATGTTGCTTCAAGATTAGGTTGCATCGGCACCTGAACTAGTGATAGGGAGTGAAGTAGTTGAGTGCGTTGACCGCTTCACTTATCTCGGGAGTCTCATCACTACTCATGGTCTGGTGTGTGACGAAATCTCAGCATGGATACAGAAAGCTCGATTGGTTTTTGCCAACTTGCGTCATTTATGGCGTAGGCGAGATATCCGTTTGCTAACCAAAGGTCGAGTGTACGACGCAACAGTTCTCTCTTTCCTACTCTACGTATGCGAAATATGGCCGGCAAGAGTAGAAAACATTCTTAGGTTACTGGTTCTCGGTTGTAGATGTCTTCGAAGTATTGCTCGTGTATCCTTGATCAACCGAGTAAGCAGTGCTGTCGTTAGGAAACGAGTACTAGACAGGGATGGGAAATCAATAGAAGAAGTAGAAAAACTCCATCAGTCGAGGTGTTTGGGACATGTGTTACGTATGCCCTACCACCGACTGCCTCGACGAGCTATGTTTTGCAGTGTAGGAGTAGATTGGCAGAAAGCTAGGGGGCGGCCAAATCAAAAATGGCAGAAATCCATGAAGTCACTGACAAGTGGATTGAGTCACGTTGGTAGATGTAGGCCACCTGGTTGGTGTCCGCGAGACGAAAGTCGCCAATGGTTAGAGACCTTGAACGACATGGCTCAAAATCGTTCGCAATGGCGCAGATGATTCCACTCTCTGTGTTCTCTGAAATTCGAATCCACAGAATTCCTCATAATCTCTGCCTTTCTCCTTCTAAATTTATCTTACTGAATTATACTTCTCGAATCATATCTTCGCTCCCTAATCTTCTCCATTACTGCTAATACTTCTACTATCTCTACCACTCTTGGATTTGAACTGACAGTTGCGTCTCTGTGGTGATGCGGTATAGCAACCCAAACTGATGTACTTACGTACGAAGTTCTACGTTGTAACTGACTGACTGACTGACTGATTTATTGCACTCTGTTCTTAATATAGCTAATGATATTTTAAAATAGTTACGGTCATTTTCTACGTATAAAAATCAATGAATTGTGTACATTCCTTCACACTGTCAAGCATCATTTAATATTCAGTGTAGATTGACTACTTTCGCTTCGTGAAATATATTCATTATCTAGTAAATGCTGAGCATCTCTGTGTATTTGTTCACCTGATTTTCTAATATATGAAAGTCTCCGATTATTCTACTCACATGAGTCGGACAATTAGACAAATGAAGGCAACTTGGAAGCTAATTGTTTTTTTTACTAGTTCAAATTATATTTGTCTGTATACCTCATAAGGAAAATAAAGACGGAAAAACAACAATAGGGACTGAAGTCAACACAAAAATGGGGTAGATGATGACTAAATACGCACATAATAAAGTATTAGCCTTTAACTCACTGAACTCAGTAGACAGTCCGTTACCTGTAACTTCAAGTTCGACCAACTCCACAAAAACTCATAATGACACTAACGAATTGTCATTGTAGAACATATTGGAGAACGTGATGTTAATTGATCTGCCTTTGCATTAAAGTAGAATTTACTAGTTGAAATGACCTAAAATCAACTTCATTGTTATAGATTCGCTTTCATATTTATCTTTAGGGTGCTGTTAATCGGAGCCCGTTGTATCAAGATCTCGCATTTATCACACTATTTTAAAGAGTGTTAACCTGAATGAGATTGTCGTTTTTTAGTTTTATAAACTTATTTCAGATTTTTAGTAGTCTTAATTTTTACGGATTCATACATCATTTTTTGTTTTGGTTACATCTTTTAAGAGATCTTAATTATTCGTAACATTTTGCATTACCTTAAGTGATCTTGTCATACGAGAATGGTAAATATTGATGTTTTCTTTTTCAGAGGGATACTAATCAGCCTAGTGTTTTGTCACCTACACTATTTTTCCGATTCATTTTAGGAAACTGCTGTTTTAGGCGCGTCAAGTGATTTTTCGTGTCGTGTATGGACATTAAATGATTCCAGACTTCGAGTTAACTTGACGGGACATTCTGAGCGTGTTATCTCTGCTAAATTCATTGGCTCTGCTAATCGTGTTGTCACTGCTTCATCAGATAGGACAATCAAGGTGATTTCGAGTGTTTCTTGTTATCACTGTTAACACTTTTTCAAAGTAGTTTTAACAACAAGTAATGAATAGTTGATAAAATTCCTGCCTTATAGACGATTTTACTTCATAAAATTTTGTGAAGCTAAATAATTTGCAAAAAATTACCGATATAAATTCTCTGTCAGTTATCATCCTGCATGTGTACAATTATACGATGGTGGATCCACAGAACAGGGATCTTGAAGCGTTTGAGTAAAATCAACCCACAAAAGTCTCATAAAACCTGTCCAGTCTCTAAAATAAGTTGTCAAGATTTGGTTTCGATTCAATAAAATTTGATCGGCTTTAGCTTGGAATATGTTAAGAATCTATTGTCAAAACAGGATACAAAAGACGATACTTTGTTCAAATATACTTTCTATACCCGGTGTAATGGTTTGCTGGTTTTAAGAAAAATTTAACTTGCTACTTTAAATATCACATGAAATTTTGTAACGTGCCACTTAACAACATGTTTATCTACTCATTATTCTGATCTTAATATTTATGGAGCTAATATTTTGTGACGTTTAATAATGGTTAGGTTTTCCACGATTAATAAATTTTATTTTGGATAATCTCAGATTTGGGACGTTGACAAGTGCTGTTGTAGGCGTACCATAATGGCTACCTCCACATTCCAAGATGTAGTTGTTTGTCCCTCTATGTCTGCCCTTGTTACTGGCCACTTTGATCAGCATTTGCGGATCTGGGATGAACGATCTGGAGAAAATACTAGTAAAATTTTGCTCTCTGGACGCATCACTGGTATGGATATATCTTCCGGTAAGTAATTGATTTTTTCCACTTTAGATGATGTTTTGTGGTTTAAAGTCAATCAATACTTGAATGGATGCGACTCATCTTTTCGTATAAATGTTCCAGTTGTTTCGACTAAGCTGAAATTAAGCAGTTTTCTATCACGTATTTGTGTAGTTTTTAAGGCTTATGTAATATAAAGTACGAAAACTCGATAACGTATTTTAAACTAGGTAGTCTACACTTACCAACATGATCAGTCCAGTTATCAGTAACTTCATGAATTTGTGCCATGTTTTGATTTGACCGCCCCGTAGCTTTGTTCCAACCTACTCCTATACCATGAGACATGACTCGTCAAGGCAGTCGGTGGTTGGACATTTGTAACACATATCCCAACCACCTTAACTCACAAAGTTTCACTACTTCATTGATCCGCCATCCTTATCTAGCACCCGTTTCATAACTGCAAATTCTGGTCAAAAACCAGTATGGTATTCTCGAGTTTGGTCTTCACGAGCTCTAGTTAGGCGTCGAAGTATTATGGAGGCTATTATTTTAGACACTATATTAGTTAGACTGATTCCTCTGTGATTGTCTCAAAAAGTTCGTAGACTGGTTTAATTCAGTTGGATTTTCGTACCTTATTACATAACTGTTTTTCATTATGAGAAACGCCTTTAACTAGATACTTTTTAGGTAAATAAAAATTTTCAACTAATATAAATACCGCTAATTCTAATTTATTTATTCAAATTTACTGATTTATCAAAATATCATTTAAGAGAATTTGCGTTCGCACTTAGTGCACGTAACATATTTGTTATGCGATCGGTTTTATCCAAAAGTTTAGCACAGTGTAGGGACAAAAATATACTTCACAAAATAAAATTGATTCCTAGACAAAACAAATACAGTACAAATCTAGAGGGCTTCGCTAAATTCTGAACACAAATGTCTGAGGCACAATACGCACCACGTTAGATTTATGGAACAACTCACCCGATGTTGAATTAAGTCGATAGGCCGTATTGGCTTCTCGGAATACTTATGCATGGTAGTAAATAAATGAGTGGTTCTACCACGAATGGTAGTTGGTTTGTATCAATTTCATATTTTATATGCATTTAGCAACAGCAGTCAAATTTCAACCCACATGAGGACAAAAGTACTCGGTATAACCAGGTCTATTAGACAAAATATGTATAAACCAATAAAAAACAGGTTATTAGTACTACGAGATTGTTAATAGATTCTAGTTACTCATCAGTAGTCTAGTTATATTACAAAAATTTCACACCAGTGGCCTGACTAGATATGCATCACACGGGGTGGTGGGAAATAAAATTCAAAAATTTCTGCCCTTTTAATTTTTTTAGAATTTAATCATGTGGTTAGTTCGATCTAATTTTCTTACAATGTGGCCCAGTCCAATTACGTAGTCGCTGTTTTACTAATACCCATCCTTTTTATTACAAATTGATTGGTTAAGTTCCATAGATAATCGATACTTTTCGCTAAATGATCAGAGTCCTATGTTTATAAAAAATATCTCACTTAGCCAACTGAATTTATCATTGAACTAAGATAAAGGTATTTGACATCTATGATAGTGAGTTAACTGTTCAATAATGAGAAGGTTAATTATCAACCACCTTTAATGTTTGAAACAAGTCAATGTTAAACGATTGTCCGCACATATTTAACAGTTAATCCTGTGTGTAGTTAGAATTAAATTCATCTTATGAGAAATTACCAGAACATTCGTAATGCGAACTGCGTATAATTAAGAGTTTTGAGACTAACTTGGATGTTGACTTAACATTCTTTTTGCTTACTATCAAAGTTAAAGTACATTATATGAAATTAGCTATATAGACTAACTTAGTGACAGTGAATAGCAGGATACTGTGTTGTAATGGTACATAAAATGAATTAGAGTTATTTACATTATTTGCCTGCCACAAGAGTTTCTATTCACCACGTTTCATAGCCTTCTTTTACTCAAAAGTAACAGTTTCGCCTGTAGACCCTCCGGGGCTACTGCTGGTCCCTAGCGTGGATAAAGGAGTAGGGTTGGGCTTGAGGTTGGCTACCCCATCCCGTAGAAAACTAACTCGCTTAAAAAAATAAAAAGAAAAAATAATTCAAACCATTTAAACTCTGCTCTGGGACTCAGAAGGTCTGTATCTTGAAAAGTTATGACGTCTCATGATGAAAGCCGAGTTCCTTCGGAAATCACGAGGACGATGCCCCTTCTGACAACCAGAGCCCTCCCACGGTGTGGGCAGTCGGGAAGTAACATCCGCCTTCATACCCATAAAAGCACATGAGACCTAATCGGTCACAACCAAATCCTCTCTACACTTCCTAATAACTCATCTCCTCAACCAACCCTTCTTTCGATCGCTTGTTACCTCGTTCCACTGAACCAGATGGTTTAAGCTCACAAAACATTATTCCTGGTATCCTGAAACCACGTACTAAATTACATATTGGAGGTTGTGCTAAATAAGGCAACAGGCTTCACTAGCTAGAAGTGAAATCGATATATGCTGTATCTCCAAAAAGACGAGATAAGAGATGAGTTATACAGTAAACTCTCTCTCTCTCTCAGACCTTGAACGATATGGCTCAAAATCGTTCGCAATGGCTCAGATGCATCCACTCTCTGTGTTCTCTCAAATTCTAACCTCCTGAATTCCTTATCATCTCTATCTTTCTCTTTCTAATGTTGTCTCACTGAAATATACTTCTCGAATCATATTTTGGAACCCTAATCTTCTCCATTATTGCTAATACTCCTACTATGTCTACCACTCTTGGATTTGAACTGACAGTTGCGTCTCTGTGGTGATGCGGTATAGCAACCCAAACTGATGTATGTACGTACGAAGTCGTACGTTGTAATTGATTGATAAGGTGAATGTACTTCTCCGGTACATCTTTCAGTGACATATACTGCCACAGAAACTCAAGGTTCACCGAGTCAAATGTCGTTTTAGGGTCGAGAAATACTACTTTGATGTAGCGTCTGAACATGTGTCATGTTCTAGGACCTGACGCAGTGTGAAAATGTGGTCTATACATCCACGTCCATGTCTGAAACCAGCCTGGTTTTCTCTAGTCTGCTCCTCACGATCTCTAGTTAGGCGTCTAAGTATAATCGAGGGAGAATACGTGAATTTCAGTAGCATCTACCGAACTGACTGATGCTCGAAAACTCATCCTGTCTGGCTCTGAGTACGATGAGGAGCAGATTTAGCATAGGCGCAGTCTGATGAAAAGCCTACGCAATGATCGTGAACAGTAGTGGGTAGCGAAAGCGACGGAGATGGAAAAGACAGTGGCGATAGGCAACAGTAGGCAACTGTTCAAACTTATCAAGGAAACTGGTATTAGGAATCTGAATGCAAGTGAGACTATTTCGGCAAAGGATGGTCTTATTATTTATTCTCAATCCAGGAGATTAAATCGATGGGCAGAGCACTTTAGGGATCGTTTCCATTGTCCTTCAGCCACACTTCGGTTGCCCACGATCTCTAGTCTGAATCTTGATGAAGTTAAGAAAGCTATAAGAAATCTGAATCGAGGGAGGGACTGATAGGCTAATCCCTGAGATTTTTAAGGATGGTAGTCCAGTTTTAACAGTTAGATCGGCTGCGATCCTAGGTAGGCTTTAGGAACTGGGCGTAGTCCCGTTTGACTAGTATCAATTCCTGATTGCCCCAATTTATAAGAAAGGACAAAAGTCCTCTTGTGATGATATCAGAGGAATCAGTCTAACTAATACAGTGTCGAAATTGTTAACATCGATAATGCTTAGATGCGTAACTAGAGCTCTTGAAGAGCAAACTTAAGGGAACCAGGCTGGTTTCAGACCTGGATGTCAGATTCTGGAACATAGACACATATTCAGACGATTCACAATAGTATTATATCTCGACCTTAAAGCGACATTTGGCTCTGTAAACCGTGAGATTCTGTGGCTGTATCTGTCGTTGAAAGGTGTACCAGAGAAGTACATTAACTTTATACAGGCTCTCTACTCGAACGCTTTTGGTCGATTTAGAGCTTTTGTCGAACTGTTTTCGATTATAAATGTATTCGAAGCATTGCTCGTATATCGTGGGACAACCGTATAAGTAATGCTGTCGTTAGGAAACGAGTTCTAGGTAGGGATGGCAGGTCAATAGATGTAGTGTTGAAACTTCATCAGTTTAGATGGCTGAGGCATGTGCTACGAATATCCGACCAACGACTGCCTCGATGAGCTATGTTTTGTAGTGTAGGAGTAGGTTGGAAGAAAGCTACGGGCGTCCAAACCTAAAAATGGCACAAATCCACGAAGTCACTGACAGGTGAACTGAGTCATGTTAGTAGGTATTTACTACCTGGTTGGGGTCCACGAGTTGATAGTAATCGATGGTTAGAGACCCTAAATAACACGGCACAAAACCTTTTGCAATAGCACAGGTTCATTCATTCTTTGTGTTCCGTCAAATCGTAACCTTCTGAATTCCTAATCACCTTTATCTTTTGGTTTAACTAGATTCTACTTCTTGAATAATATCCTTGAACCCTAAGCTCTCCGATCACCGCTAATACTTTTACAACCTCTACTACAATTAGATTTGCCCAACTGTAGCTGCTACCTTGACGTGGTGGTCGGGCTTGCCTATCGTGATGACCCAACCGAGCTATATTGGCTGGAACATATGTTCCTGAAGGTTTTACCATGCCAGGCTGGTCGACTCGAGAACGATGAGACTAAAAGCAGCTTCTCAAGGTCTGAGGGCGAAGTCGTACTGCTGATTGTAGAGGGGTGTGGCAGCAGTAAGGTGTTTCCCTCGGACAACCAGCATCTGCAGCGAATCTGCCTTCTGACAAGGAAGGAAGGGTTAGAAAAGGTCGACCCTAAAAATGTCACGTCACTCTACTTCACGGATTTCCGTCTCCGGCAGTGATGGCTGTTCACTAAGGACTTTTAAGAATGGAGCTAATACTCTAAAAAACCTTTAATAAAAAGGCCGTGCGTGACCGGCCTCAAGCAGTTGTCCCTTGGACTCTGTTGCCACGCTGTCTGGTATTTAATACCAACACTAATCTACCTTCCTTTCCAGGTTCCTCAAGAAAAACTCTTCCACGGTGTGGGCAGCCGGGAAGTAACATCCGCCCTCATACCTATGAAAGCCCACGAGACCGAATCGGTCACAATCAACTCCTTTCTACACCTATTAATAACTCTCTTATCTCCTCGACCAACCCTTCTTTCGATCGTTTATCACTTAACGCCACTGAAGCAAACGGTATGATGACATACAAATACAATGCAGAACTTCGTACCTATGTACATCAGTTGATGTTGCCATACCACATCAACACAGAGTTGTAACTGTCAGTTCAAATCCAAGAGTGATAGCGATAGTAGAAGTATTAGCGGTGACGGAAAAGATTATAGTTCGAAGATATGGTTCGATAAGTCTATTTCAGTGAGATAAATTTAGAAAGAGAAAGCCAGAGGCAATGAGAAATTCAGAAGGTTAATTAGAGACAACATAAAGAGTGGATGCTCCTGCACCATTGCAAACGATTCTGAGCCATGTCGTTCAAGGTCTCTAACCATTGGTGACTTTCGTCTCGCGGACCCCAACCAGGTAGCTTACATCTACCAACATAACTCAGTCCGTTTGTCAGTGACTTCATGGATTTGTGCCATGTTTTATTTTGGCCGCGCCTAGCTTTCTTCCAACTTACATGGTGACAATTGGATTTGAATTGTTAATTGCGTCCGTGTGCTAATGTGGTAAGGCAACCTGAACTGATGTGTTTACATACACTGTTCTACGTTTTAAATGACCAACTGACCGGCTCCTGTCCAAAATTGTTGGTGATTTATTAATTTTTGTCTGATATGCTCATTATCTCATTTTTAGTTGACTGTCGTTTGATTATCGTGTTGGGTACTTGTCATAGTAAGTCACTAATGTCTAAATACTTGCTAGAAATAGCTTATCTTCGTTCACAAAACTAATCCAGCTGATCATTGAATTGAAATGAAGAGCGTAGTTGATCAACCGCCGACGTGGCAACCGCATTCCACACCTAAGAGAAAAGTTGCATTCCATAATATCCCTATTTACAGTATACCTCTGTGTGTGATCTAAGACTGTTAACGTATTTTCTGATCATTTGCCGAATTTCTGTACGCATATCAGTTCTCATTAGCTTAATTGCTTTTGGGCTGATACGGTTTTTTATGTGATATATACATATATTCCATACAACCTAGCATGTAGCCGTTTCTCAGCAATAGGTGGGATGCACGACTCTGCACAGAACATCAACGATTGAGGTTGTACATTTTTATTGTTCTGTACGTTGACTCTACATAGTTTGTGTTATTTTGCATTAATAGCATTCCTCGTGGTCTGAACGCTTTGGTTCACTTTTCTTTTTTGTGAAAAAGTTTATTTTGTGAGTAGTTGAGAAATTTTGAACTGTCTTCCCGAATATCATTCAAGTAAGAGTTGAATCTACTTAAATTTATGTATTAGAGTAATTTTACTCTTAAAGTTCAGCGTTTTTTCTGTGCTTTGAACGAAGAAAAATCTAGAAATTTCCAGATGAGATATTCTGTGGATAACTTATTAGTTATACGTGGTAAGCGTGCCCGCCGAAGAACATTGCGTATTATATGTATTCGACATAATATCTGATGTGCCTCCTGAAAGTTCGAACATAATGCATTACTTATAGCAGGACTGTCGTCACTGATGAAAGACCCCGCCGGGGTTTGAAGATATTACTCACGAAAATATTACACTTCCTGAATAATATCTTCGAACCATAATCTTCTCCATTACCAGCAATACTTCTACTATCTCTGCCACTATGGGATATGAACTGACAATTCCGTCTCTACGCTAATGTGGTACAGCAACCTGAACTGATGTACTTACGTACGAAGTTCTATGTTGTCACTGACTGGTTGACTATTCCTGTCGAAACGCTGTCTCGAAACTCAATCATTTCAGACGTTCCTCTAGCGAAAAGTTCGAATGCTATGGGTATTGCTTTCATGGAGACATCTGGTGCCACTATCTCATACGTACCGTACTTGTTGCATTCGTACGTGCCATTCATACCAAGGATTTCTGAAAATCAACGAGCAGCAATTTCTAGTCTGCTGTTGAAAGAAAGTGGTGTTCTAGGCAGCTGCTTACTTCACGATGCACGTCTGCTTGTAGTGAGCGAGTCAAGATACCAGATTAACTATGCTCACCACTAAATGTTCCGTACGATCCCGTCTTTAAGACAAAATAAATCCATGGTCTAGTATTTTATTGAAGGAGAACACTGGCATTACATGGGGAGCAGGGCATTTAGAAAAATGGCAGCGACGCGAAGAGAACGTTGCGCACAAGAAGTGGAAGAACAGTTTTTGGTACAGTTAAACAAAACGAGTACAATAATGTTTATTTTTCACAAATCGTATTTTCTTCATAGAAGCGTTCCACTACAGGCTTAACCTCTAAGATCAGTGATGTTCGCAGCTAACGTCTGAAGATCACATTTTAAATAGAGATAATTAACCTTAGATTTACTGGGAAGTTTCGATCGTTTGAATAATTGTCGTAGCAGGTCCTGATATGCTTACCCCTGAGATGTTAAAGGATGATGGACCAGTTTTAACAGTTAGACTGACCGAAATCTCAGGTAGAATCGGGGAACTGGACACAATCCCATCCGACTGGACCCAATCTCTGATTGTCCCAATTTATGAGAAAGGACAAAAGTATTCTTGTGACAATCACAGGGGAATAAGTCCAACCAATATAGTCTGTAAATTGTTAGTCTCGATTATACTTAGACGCCTTACTAGTACTCGTTAAGAGCAGACTAGAGAAAATCAGGCTGGTTTCAGACATGGACGTGGCTGCATAGACCACATCTTCACACTACGACAGGTCCTGGAACACAGACACACACGTGGGCGTCCGACAACAGTTTTCTTCCAGGACCTTAAAGCGGCATTCGACTCTGTTGATCGTGAGGTTCTGTGGCAGTGTCTGTCATTGAAAGGTGTTCCAAAGAAGTACAATAACCTTATACAAGCTCTCTACTCTAAAACTACTGGTCCGGTGAGAGCTTATGGCGAACTGTCATCGGAATTCTGTACTTCAAGTGGTGTCCGTCAGGGATGTCCACTTTCGACATTCTTGTTTAATTTTTTCGTTTACTTGCTCCTGCGTATAACATTATTTTCGTCTAAATTTTCCGGAGTGGACCTTCTACCCGGAAAATCGAATGCTGTCTTAGAATATGCCGATGACATAGTCCTACTTGGTGAAGACGCTGACAAAATGCAGTCTTTTGACCACCCTAAGCAACAATGCAAGCATGTTCGGAATGTGGTTCTCACCCTGGAAATGCAAGATGTTGCTTCAAGATTAGGTTGCATCGGCACCTGAACTTGTGATAGGGAGTGAAGTAGTTGAGTGTGTTGACCGCTTCACTTATCTCGGGAGTCTCATCATTACTCATGGACTGGTGTGTGACGAAATCTCAGCACGGATACAGAAACCTCGATTGGTTTTTGCAAACTTGCGTCATTTATGGAGTAGGCGAGATATCCGTTAGCTAACCAAAGATCGAGTGTACGACGCAACAGTTCTCTCTTTCCTACTCTACGTATGCGAAATATGGCCGGCAAGAGTAGAAAACATTCTTAGGTTACTGGTTCTCGGTTATAGATGTCTTCGAAGTATTGTTCGTGTATCCTTGATCAACCGAGTAAGCAGTGCTGTCGTTAGGAAACGAGTACTAGACAGGGATGGGAAATCAATAGATGAAGTAGAAAAAGACGGGGTTTCATTGGCACCAGAACTAGTGATAGGGAGTGAAGCAGTTGAGCGTGTCGACCGTTTCATTTATCTCGGGAGTCTCATCAGCGCTGATGGCCAGGTGACTGACGAAATCTCAGCAGGGACACAGAAAGCTCGATTAGCTTTTGCCAACCTGCGTCACTTATGGCGTAGGCAAGATATCCTTTGAACAAAACATGGCAGAAATCCATGAAGTCATTGACTAGTGGTCTGAGCCATGTCGGTAATTGTCGACTACCTGGTTGGGGTCCGCGAGATGATAATAATCGATGGTTAGAGACCTTGAATGACATGGCTCAAAATCGTTCGCAATGGCGCCGGTGCATTTACTCTTTGTGTTCTCTCAAACCCTAATCTTCTGGATTCTTCAACACCTCTAGTTTCGACTCTCTTAACTTTTCTCACTGAATCATACTTCTTGAATAATATCTTCTAATCCTAACCTCTCCGATTACTTCTAATTCCCTTAATACCTCTACTACTATTGGATTTGAATTGACGATTATATCTCTGTGCCGATGTGGTATGGCAACATGAACTGATGTACTTACGTACCAAGTTCTACGTTGCATCTGACTGACTGACTGATCCCTTGACTGACTGAAGGACGAGTGTACTGTGCAGTAGTTCGCTCCGTAATACTATATGGATGTTAAACATGGCCGTTAAGAGTAGATGTTCATAGGTTTCTATTATTTGATCATAGATGTATTAGGAGCATTGCTCGTTTATCCTGCGACAACGGTGTAAGCAATGCTGTTGTTAGGAAATGGGTGCTAGGTAAGGATGGTAGATCAATAGATGAAGTAGTGAAACTTCATCAGTTGATGTGGTTGGGAACATGTGTTACGTATGCCTAATCACCGACTGCCTCGACGAGCTAAATGTTGATTTGATTGGTGGGAAAGGGGTACAAGTGAATGATGTGGATAGGGTTGTTTTTTTAATAAATTTCATATTCCTGAAATATTCTCCCCGTCTAATACATGCTACGCCCAGTTACGACATTTCGAAGCAGTAGCTGGTATCGCCTTGACTCAATCACCTCACAGCACAAGTGATAATAATGCTACTTTTGAATAAATACTAATTTGAATTTCACACCAGGGGATAGCTTTCAGATAACAAGACCGCCGAAAACATCAGGACTTCTAAAAAGGGGTTAGGGTTACTGTAAAGAAAAAAACATAAGCCCATCGGAAATAATGAAGTTTAAGTTTCTGCGTTTTGCTGGAAACAAACCTTCACCGCTAAATGTCTGTTTTATGATAGCTATCCCAGAGTGTGTGATTTTTGTTTAGCTATAAAAGTATGCGTATGTCCACCCTTTTATTAGTATTTTAGTGCAGTTAATATAGTGTCCGAAATCCCGACCGTGGCTGCTACCTTGTGGTGGTAGTCGGACTTGCCTATCGTGATGACCCAACCGAGCTATATTGGCTGGGACGTATGTCCTTTTAGGTTCTACCATGCTAGGCAGCTCTATTGAAGAACGGTGAGACTAAAAGCAGCTTCTCAATGTCTGAGGGCGAAGTCGTACTGTTGATTGCAGAGGGGTGTGACTGCAGTAGGGTGTTTCTCTCGGACAACCAGCATCTGCAGTGATGATGCCGTCACACAGAGGAAGGAAGGGTTAGAAAAGGTCGGCCCTAAAAATGTCACCTCACCTTACCTCACAGATTTCCCTCTCATGCGGTAAGGCCTTTTAAGCAAGAGCAAAGCTAACACATTTAAAACGTCCCTTTAAAGGGCCGTGTGTGACCGGCCCCAAGCAGTTGTCTCTTTGGGCTCTGTGGTCATGCTTCCAGATCTCTAAGACCCACGCTAATCTGCATTTTTTCTGAAGTACGTCAAGAAACACCCCTCGACGATGTGGGCACCCGGTAATCAACATCCGCCTTCCTACATGTAACAGAACACGAGTCCAAATTGTTCACAGTCATATCCTTCCTACAACCTCTAATATCTCTCTCATCTCCATGGCTAAGCCTTCTCACATTCACTTATTACCGTGCACTAGTAATAAAAACGATCGGAGTTCATGCAACATTATTCGTGGTCTCCTGAGACCTCGTAATAAACTGCTTGTTGGAGCTTTTATTATCTGCATATTATGTCAATTAGGACAACAGCCATTCTTAGCTAAAACTTTTGAATCTCACACCGTCGATGTATGCTGTGTCTTCGAAACGCGTATACAGGATCCAAGTAGCGTCATTCATTTGACCTCACCATGTCAAAATAATGATTCAGCTCGATTTACTGTACGTGTATCTGGAGGCCCTGCATCTGCTTCCCGCGGCCTCGCTTGCGTAGGTGTAGCATTAAGTCGTAAGACAGAACTAGCTCTTCTAGTACGGATCCCGGTAGATTATCACTTATGCGCTGTCCTAATTAACGG
This sequence comes from Schistosoma turkestanicum, assembly GCA_944470395.2. NCBI lineage: Eukaryota > Metazoa > Platyhelminthes > Trematoda > Strigeidida > Schistosomatidae > Schistosoma > Schistosoma turkestanicum. The sequence goes on along the minus strand of OX103971.1, from coordinate 35,054,436 downwards.
GACGGTACGAACTCGTAAAGATAGGGACATTGGCCGTTGCCTCTTTGTTGTCTCGCAACCACTTCACTCCCTATCACTAGTTCAGGTGCCGACGCAAGCCAATCTACATGCAACATTTCGCATTTTGAGAGGGGAAAACCGCATCCCCAACATGTATGCATTGTTTCTTAGGGTAGTCAGGAGACCTCTTCACCAAATAGAACTATATTATCGACACCACTTGAAGTAACCAATGCCGATGACAGTTCGCCATAAGCTCTAACTTGACCAGTTGTGTTCGAGTAGAGAGCTTGTATAAGGTTAATGTACTTCTCTGTTACATCTTCTCGAGCTCTGTTTAGGCGTCGGAGTATTATTGAGTTCAATATTTTAGAAACTACATTAATCAGGCTGATTCCTCTATGATTGTCAAGAGGAGACATCCGTCCTTTCATATAGACTGTTACAATCAGTGATTGAGACCAGTTGTATGGGATTACGCCCAGTTCCCAGATTCTACCTAAGATCTCAGTCAATCTAACTGTTAAAACAGAACGATGGAGGACGTGAAAATCAAAACAGGAGCTGATACAGCTACAGATCACAACATGCTGGTCGCCAAGATAAAACTGAAAGTCAAGAAGAAAAGGACAATAGGGCGAACAATACTGCTTTTCTTCGGAATACTGGCAAATGCAACGAATTCAAGATAGCTCACAACGATTAGTTACGAGCCTTTCACAGTCTACTCAACGAAGAGGAAACCACCACGGAGAATGACTGGACATACACCAAAGAAGCATTAACTTCAGCACATCATGAGGTTTCGGGCCACACATATCAACTTCACAGGGAATAGATCTCTGTGGATACTCTGGATAAGATTCATAAGAGGAAGCGCAAGAAGGCAGCAATCAACAATACATGGACAATAGCAGAGAAAGCCAAGGCACTGACGGAATACTCAGAAGCAAACAAGTAAGTGATTCGGAGCATTAGAAACGATAAACGTACATATTTTGAAAATCTGACAATGGTAGCAGAAAAAGCTGCAAGAGAAGGACATTTGAGACAATCATACGATACAACAAAGAAGCTCACTAGAAAATACAGTAAACCAGAATGAACAGTCAAGTACAAGGAAAGCAAAGCAATTATCGACATTGAAGTAAAGCGAAACAGGTGTTTAGAGCAGCTTGAAGAACTCTTGAATTGAACAGTCTCCTGTTCCGCCTTATCATGCAGACTGGTACTAGGAATCCATCTGTTAGCGCAACTATCCCGGAAGAGGATGGTCGAATCATTGATTTTGAGCCCAGGAGGTTGGATCGATGGGCAGAACATTTTGTGGGTCAGTTCAACTGGTCTTCAGCAACACTACGGTTGACCACGATCTCCAGTCAACATGAATGGCAAATCGACTAAGTCCTCCGACTTCTAATGAAGTAAGGAAAGCTGTAGGAAATCTGAATCGAGGGGAAGCAGTGGGTCCGAACAAGCTTGCATTGTTGCGCATGGTAGTCAGGAGACGCAGTATTTTGTCAGCGTCTTCACTAGTAGGACTATGTTATCGTCCTATTCTAAGCCAATCAATGAATCTTCTGGTAGAAGATCTACTCCTGAAAATTGAGACGAAGATAATTTCATATCTAGGAGCAAGTGTATGACAATATAAACAGTAATGGAGAAAGCAGAAATTTCTGATAGACTCCACTTGAAGTAACCAGCTCCAATGACAGTTCGCCATAAGCTCTCACTCGACCAATGGTGTTCGAGTAGAGTGCTTGTATAAGGTAATGAGCAAGATGTTGTATGAAAATCGACTTATATCGGTACCTGAACTAGTGATAGGGAGTGAAGTAGTCGAACGTGTAGACCGCTTCACTTACCTAGGGAGTCTCATCAATACCGATGGCCTGATGACTGACGAAATCTCGGCACGGATACAGAAGTCTCGATTGTCAACTTGCGTCACTTATGGCGAAGGCGAGATATCCGTTTGATAACCAGAGTACGATTGTATTGTGCAGCAGTTCTCTCCGTCCTAGTATACGGATGCGAAACATGGCCAGTCAGAGTAAAAGATATTCTTAGGTCACTGGTTTCCGGTCATAGGTGTTTCCGAAGCATTGTTCGAGTATCGTGGGACAGCCGAGTAAGTAACTCTATCGTTAGGAAACGAGCACTATGTAGGGATGGCCAAACCAATTGGAGTATTGAAACTCCATCATTTGAAGTGGTTGGGACATGTTTTACGTATGCCCAACCACCGACGGCATCGTCGAGTAATGTTTTGTGGTGTAGGAGTAGGTTGGAAGAAAGCTAGTGGCGGCCAGACCAAAACATTGTAGAAATCTATGAAATCACCTACAAGTGGATTGAATCATGTTGGTAGGTGTAGGCCACCTGTTTGGGTTCCGCGAGATGGTGGTAAGAGATGTTTAGAGACTGTGAACGACATGGCCTAAAAACGTTTGCAATGGCGCAGGTGTACTCATTCATTCTGTGCTCTGAAATTCTAATTTTCTGAATTTCTCATCACCTCTAACTTCCTCGTTCTCATTTTATTTCACTGAATTTCACTTCTTGATTGATTTTTTCGAACCCTAATCTTCTCCATTAACGCTGCTGCTTCTACTATTTCTACCACTATGCGATTGAAACTGACAATTTCGTCTCTATGCTAATCTGTTATGACAACCTGAACTGATGTACTTACTCACGATGTTCTGCGTTGTGACTGATTAACTGAATGTTGTAAAGAATGAAATTTTCGGGAATCTTTCAAGTTGTTCTTAGGCGTACCATAGGCGTCGTAAACTTAGATTTAATAAGTAAGAATCATGAATGAATCGATGTTGGAGAAAAAAGTTAACCACTTTACTGTAAACGTTTGTTCACACGCTGACTACACTATTCTAAAAAGTTACTTTACATGTCAACTTGCAATCAGTAAGGGTATTGTTGGTGTTTTTTAATAAATTTGCATTAAGGATCAGTAATTCCCCGACATTGATACAAGGTGATCAATCCCTGTTTATTGAAAAATGTTAAAAAATGATCTATGATAATTAGAAGTATTTGATTTATAGCATGAACTAATAATCCCAGAAATAACGTAAGTGGATCAAGAACTACTAGATAAGCACAAAAGAATGTACTGTATTTAGAATTCGAAATAAGGCATTCAACAACCAAGAAGTCTCTAGTTCATTCAAACACCACATGATCCCAAACCACTTTCGACAAATTCAGCTACATCAATATATCACAAACGAAATCCGAAATTAATTTATTGTGTTTCTGACAACCGAAATTGTAAGATTGCTGAGTTATTTGTTATGTGATTGTAGGATTTAATTTGTCCTACAGATGTAATTCTGGAACGGTAAACGCAATATTGGCGAGCACAGAGTCTATGGGAAAGCCAGAGTTAAAACAAGATCAACTTTTGCTTTAAACTTTATCTGTTTCTAAACATAAAAACAATTAGATTAGTGCAATAAATAAAGAAATTACAATTATCAAGTAAGACGAGCAAACGTACCGACCAATATAGCGTGTCTTATGGAAATAAGTCAAGTTATGAGTCACATCAATATAATAAGATAATAATGTCAATCAATTTGTAGGTCATTTACAACAAAGAATGTTTACAGACGCGTCAAATCAGATCAGGTGATGGGCGCTTAAACCACAATTTGATTGATTAGCTATGACATAACTACAATTAGTTACAAAATAACTAACAGTCATTGCTGTGATTGTGGTGGTGTTTCATTCTCTGAGCTGCATGTGATTACTTTATGTGTATGTATGTAAACGCATAAATAAAAGACGTTATTGTATTACTGTTGTCCAGCTTCTAACGCATTTTATACAAAGAGACCGTCAGATCACCGAAAGACTAATTTTAAAAATAGCTTTACCCACCTATTTCGCTGAATATATGTAACAGGCTAACAATGTGACAAATAAAAATAAGATTTAATCCTTAGTAAATGTTTCTGAATATTGTTTTAAGTAGAAGAGTACTTTGCTATCAGTTGGAAATATTTTCTTGTTTTTAACTGACTGAAGAAAAAACCTTCACATTTGATTATTTTTACACACTTTTTAGATTTCACAACTGTTTTAGCTTGTACACGCAACAACACTTTAGAAATTGTAGATTTACGAACGAATCAAGTTATTCAATGCCTAAAAGCTGATGGTTTTCAAACAGGTTTAGACATAGTTCGCCCATGTTTCTCACCTGACTCAGATTATGCAGCTGCTGGTGGACATGATGGGGGAGTATATATTTGGAGTACAGTTTCAGGGAATTTAGAAGTCTGTCTTCGTGATCACACGTATGTTATGATTTCTGAAATTGTCATCTATAGTTGAATGTACTTAAAAATTGCTATCTTTAATCAACTGAATTTTTTATTAAATTGCTATCTATTTCTCTATGTGATCGATTTTATCAGTTATTTTTTGTCTCTCGGATATTTGAAGTTTGTTTATTTGATATACACTATACACTCAACCCTTGTATTGAATAATATTAAGAATAAACAATTAAGTACATATAAGAAAAGTATTATTTCATTGTCTGATACCATTGATAGACCACTGGAACTTTCGTTTTCTTCTTCCTCAAGGTACAGGGTTATCACTTTTTCATATTTTTTTGCTTACATGGCTCGGTATCAAGTAATTTCATTCTGATTTAGCAATCAGGTTTTAATCAATATTTTATCTGTTAGACAATATACCACCACCTCATATTAGTAACTGTATGATTGTTGTTTTATTTGTTTAATGTTATTCTGAACTAGATTACCATATTTTGTCATCCAATATATACCATTTACACGAAATATCTCTTAGTATTTTCATGAACATGCGAAGGAGGATTGTTTTAGAAATGTTCCTTTAATTCTAACTTTGAACAAAATTAATACAATAAATTAAAATTATATAATAAAATATAATGAATATTCTTAAAGAATAATTATATACGAAGAATAAGTGCACAGGGTAAATTTTGTTTGAAAACATATACATAAGATTTTTAAGATACTTTATTTACTTTTAAGTATCGTACTTGTAAAACCATGAAGCCAAATTGATAGAAATGAGTTATTAGTAGTAGCATCAATTTGTGTCGTATTTTGTGTCTTTGTTTGGTTTGATGTACAATGATCGTTAATTAAGAACGATCCAGAATACTCTACTCTATTACCAACTCGATAAGGTGGAGACTAGTACACAATTCTCCAATTATAATACACCGCGGTAAAGGTGGCAACTTTGTACTTTACAAAGACAAATTCAAATAAACCAGCCTTATATGTTTGTATGTGTATCGATTAATAGTTCAGGAGGACAATGGAGGACGTGATAAACAAGAGAGGAGCTGATATAACCTCAGATCACCACTTGCTGGTCGCCAAAATGAAACTGAGATTCAAGAAGCACTGGACAATATATATATATATATATATATATATATGCGAAAGCATGACCTTTGGACATAAAAGATTGACAAACTAAAAGTTATGAAGAATAATCAGATGATAACAAAGGTTAAGTGAAAATATAAATCAAACATTTGTATTCTTGGTTATCGTTACAAGAAATCTTTCAAACTTTCTCATAAAGCCAAGTTACGTGGAATCTTAGTAATATCAGTGTTCGATATAGAAGCAATACTCATAAACTAATATCTCATGTTAACCTGTTATAGTGCTCCTATTTATTTACAAACTTCTTGGGCTAAATTTTGAAATGGATTCACTTTCAATACACATTTTAGCTAAAAACCCAACCAATCCGTTGTCTTTGGTTGCCATGATTAGTGTCCATATTATTGCTTTAATGAAAGTAAACCCTACTTGAGTAATATACCTTTTCGGATACGTTAGCTCATAACTCTCAATATGTATCAGGTATTGAGGTGACTTCGAGATTGGCTATACTTCATGCTTAACTAGAATGTTTACAAGTTGCTATCTTGCATGTTTCAATAATGAGTTTTCAAATGAGTTGTGCTGTCGCGTCTTTGATTATTCATATTTATAATTCAATTTCTTAACATTCACATTAGAAATACTCTAAATTGTTCTCTCATTTTATAATCTATCTTTACATACAGTGTGCTTACAACTCCGTAAATCTACTATTGTCCCATACCATTCAGTTTAAATTTGACTTAAGTTTTTTCTCATTTTTCTTCATTTCAGAAATATTGTCGTCTGTTGTCATTGGAATCCGAATGGTAATTCTCTGGTTTCATGTGAACGTATCAAGAAAGCAATTGTTTGGTCTAGTTTGTAAAGGTTCATGATTATGGTGTTTATTTACCCACTTACATATAGTCTTCCAAGTAAATATTCTCTTTATTCTGACAACTTTAATCGCTCCAATTGTCATTTGTTTTTGTCATGCTCTTTCTCACCAGATATTTTCCCTTATTTCTTTCTCTCTCTCTCTCTCTCTACATTTATTTGTGATTTTCTATCACATAAGTGATAATGATTGTAATAGGTTTCGTTTGATGTATAATTATATGAATCAACTTACTATTTATGTATAGTATTCGTGATTAACTTATGTTTTATTTAAACAAAGAAAGATGATATTGAAAAAATGCGTTTCTTTTTATGTTCCTCTATTCATGAATGTGTGTTATTTATAATATTGATTGTTTTCCTCAGATTTGCTGTTACTTGTATCTTTAAAATAAGTAGTCAACATTTTAGCTTCTGTTAATTATATATTACAGTGTTAATATGGTATAACAACCTAAGTCAATACATACTTGTGCCAGTCCCTACTTTGATTACCACTATTTTAACATCTTTTTTTAATGGAAAAAAACATTTAGTATTTTTTATTTATGTAAGTCCAGTTCACATTCGAACAAGCCACCCAAATTCAAATAGTGTTAAAGATGTTTTTGTGACTTCAAGTAAATTACCGTGTACCCCAGTAAAAGTCGTTGATTGTAACATACACCATTAGAAACTTGGAAGCACTGCACGGCCGTCTCGTCCTGGTATGGAAATCATTAGCAATGCGCATCCACGACTTCTGCACCCCGCAGGATTCGAACCCAGGACTCTCGGTATTGTGCGCGAACGCCTAACCACTGGGCCGGTATTTAACGGTGACAATGTCTAACTTGATCAATTCACGGTCTTGCGCAGCCTTATACACAGTCTTCGGTAGTTACTGTTTATACCCGAACAGGTTGAAGTTCACTGGTCTCGACTTCCTACTAGAACTCGGAGAAGATTCCTCACGAAGCTAGTCACTAGTGAGCACAGGTAATTTGCATTACGGAGTTGTGAAGATTATTAAGTTACACATTTTTGAAACCATGAATCGATCAATGTTAGACCACCATTAGAAACCTGGAAGCACTGGACGGCCGTTTCGTTCTTTTATGGGACTCATCAGCAGTGATCAAAATGAGTACAAGTAATCCAAAATAATCTTCAAGAGCGAGTGCCTCAGAATAGAAGATATTATTTTTTCAGAGCACCGTAATAAACTTACATTACGGACCAATGATTTCCATTTCTTTCATTAGTGATCGTTAATTTTTGTAATGTTCTGTGTATATAAGATAAAGATTTTGATTCGGTCTCATTACTCTATCAGTTTCTTATCGTTAGTGCTCACATTTTGTACTTCACTTCTTAAGATTATTAACAAGATGGAGAAAATGGTTTTTATGAATAAATAGAAGTAATTATAGTACGTGAATTCAAGGTAAATTTTCTCAGGACTCAATAGTACTGCTACTCGCGTTTATGGAAAAAGAATAATAGAGTGATTATTATACAGTTGCTCATCGAAATTCATAACCTCCATTTACATTTTAAAATAGTTACCTCAACTGTACACTCCAGTTCAAGTGTCATAGTAGCTCGTAACCAACTCAGCTGCACGAAATTAGGAGACCAAACATTTAGGTATCTGTGTTGTTAAATATCAAGCGTAATACCTTCTACAATCCGCATCTGTTTATGACTATTTCGTTACAAACGCGTGTGTTGGTGACCTGCGCTATGTGGGTAATCCACTTATTGGATCTTCTCCGTGCTTTCATCTAACATATCATTTGATCTTAAGTGAAATTTGTTCGGTATATAACTTGATATAGTTTATCAGTTGCGTTCTTTCACTAATTACGCTGGTTGAAGCCACTAAAGTATTCACACATTTGAATTTGTCATATGTATGCAATCTCTGATCCTGACATTTATCTTTATTTTAAAATTAATAGAAGTTTAAACATGAATGACATAATTATACTTTTTTGTGCCTTGCTATGTGACTTATTTCTATAGGCTCTAGAAATAATCTGCTATAATAATAATGATAAATCAATCTTGTTATACGTACAATCAATTAGTTCGGTTTATATGCATAATCAATCTCTAGATTGTTCTTCTAAAATAATGATAAATCGAATTTGAACAACGATCACTTTTTACTAGATCATAAAATGCGTTCAAGATTATCCAAGCTCAGTCTGATTGAATATGAGAAACGTGAAATTCAATCTCGTTAATCCTTAAAAGCAACATAAAATAGCAATCGGGTCTGATATTTCTGGCGTACGACAAAGAAATTACCGTTTACATGGAATTCTATAAATAATCACACTTAATTTTTTAAAACATATATATATATATATATATATGGCCTTCTGTAATAATGATTGTGTCCAGATAAATAATAAATAAGCTGCTCATCGCATGAAACTAACAAAAAATATTTTAAATTTAAGTTTTATGACTATCAACCGTATAATTGTTGTTGATAATTTATATTTACTCATTTAAAAACGTTCATCTTATTTCAAATAATCTTATTATTACATTTCTAGAAAAATGCCTACTGGAGATAAACAACCAGAAAAGCATAAAAAAGAGTCTATTATTGATTTAAACAAATATATCGATAAAAGAATCCGTGTCAAATTTTCAGGTGGACGGGAGGCTGTGGGTATTTTAAAAGGATGTGATAATTTACAGAATATGGTGATTGATTGTACTACTGAATTCCTTCGTGATCCAGATGATCCACATCGTTTGACTGAAGATACAAGAGAACTTGGCCTTGTAGTTTGTAGGTTAGTTTTAGGGCTTGATTTAATAAAAAGTTGTTCCAAACTATCCACTCTCATGTTTTTTCTATTATTCCTACTAAATTTTTAACAACTTTATTCCTTGTCTACATAATTTTTTCACCAGAGAAAAATTTTCTACAACACTAGCTGTTCCCTAACTTTAGTGCTTGGTTATAAATGTTTCATATTCAACCATATTGTTTACATTAACTGACTTATTTCAGGTGACATCAAATATCTTGGAAAAACATCTACAGTACTATATTGAAGTAGAGGAAATGTCAAATGATTGCGATTTGCATTCAAATTTACTTGGTTACTTACGCCTGTACCCCTAATGAGGCATAGGCCGCCGACCAGCGAATTATTTTTTCTAGCGAGATCGATTTCTCCGGCATGGGATCGCTTACCCCCATGCTCAACCCTCATCCTTCATCCGTGCATTAGACCGGCAGTAACCTTAGAAGGGCTGCAGGAGGAGGTCATTCAGATTTACAAATATATTATCCCAAATTAGTTATTTAACTTCAATTATTAGTTTTAAAAAAATGAAACTAGTAATTGGAATATTGCAAATATTTTAATTTCTGTGATTAGATGCGAACAGATTTATACATAAATCTTGTCTAAAAATTTCAAACTGTATTCTTTCGAAAGTTAATTAGTTTCATTCACTGAAATAACAATAGTTTTTGATTATGCTAAGTAAAACCTATCTGAAACCATCCTGAGGTCATTCGATTTATGAGTGCATAACTCATGGAAAATGAAATGCTAAAATTATATTCAATAAAATTTACCTCTAATGCTGACCTAATAATGGTGAATTAATATTATTCATAGATTCGGTATCATAACCCACACACAAATTAAATGATGACTTTAACTAAAAAATTTCAGGCTCCTTTCAAACCTCAATCCCTTAAATCGTTTATACAGTTATTTGACAACATTCGTTCTTAATTTACATCGTGTCGCTTGTTTATTCATTTATTCCTATTTTGGGCATTCTTTGCTCTTCAACGCATACAGCAGCTCACCTGTTGTGAAAATTTTGTCCTATCTAAACATTCTCAAGTCACTGATCGGTCGAAATTTGTGTGCTACCACCGAATGCTACTATCTAAATCAATCATTCAGACTAGCCTCCCCCAACGTTCGCACACTAATGTTGGCATGTGTTTATCCGGGGGCTCTTTAAGATCTATGTCCTGTTTTCCTGGCATTTCCCTCCGAACTCTTTTTAAGGATGGTGGCAACCTTCTGGTTATGGGAGTTACTGAGTTGCTTACAACCTTTTTTTAATTAGTGCTCTAGCATCGTGAAGTGAGTGAATGTTTGTTCCCATTTTGAAAAATGGTACACATCATCTACGTTGCAACTACCGGGGGATGAGTCTACTTTCGATTGCGTCCAAATTATTGGATCCCGTCATACTTCGAAACTGTTTAAAACCAGGTGAGATCGGCTCGCTAGTAGCAGTTTGGTTTCCATTTTGGAGGAGGATGTATTGATCATATCTTTACCCCCCCTTGTCAGATGTTAAAAACCGCCATTCTCATCGTAGACCAACAATCGTGTTTCATTACATGAGAGCTACCTTCAACTCGTTGGGCAGGACTATCTATTGACAAAGGGTTTGCCTAAGAGACTTATTAAAATCCTGAAGGCAATATATAAAAACACCTAATGGGGGGTGACAGCATTCAAACATCTCTTTCTATTGTTTCATTCAACCAGTGGGGTTAGGTAGAGTTGCTCAATCGCACCGTTCCTCGGTGACTTTGCTATCAGTGACAATCTGGAAGCAACCCTGATGGACGTAGGTAATAGTGGTGTGCTTTGTACCTTTTGAGTGTGAAGTACTTTTAAAGATTGGCAGGCTCCTGTGCTCTCATTCACTCTAGGCAGTGGGCAGATATAAGTAGTCGGAAAGTTCATACACCTGAGTAGCCATGTAGGTGCTGATGGTAGTGTGGGTAATGATATCGATTCAGGTATAGTTAAGGCCAGAGCGGCTTATGTAAATGTGGGCCATCTTTGGTGCCTTCTAGATGTTAGTCTGGCTGTAAAAGACTGGGCCTCTAATCCATCAGGGAAAGTAGTTTTGTTGTATGTTTGTGAAACCTGTTTGAAGATATTGGGAAATATTGTTCCTTTTTAGTATCACTGTAACTAGCCAGAAATTAACATAACTTATACTGATTGAGTTTTATGTGATGGAATGGATATACACTAACGATTCTTAGGACTGATGACTTTCCTGATAAGCTGACACAGAAACACTGAGTTAATTTTACAGATTGTATATGTTCCAAGGTATGTCAATGCAATTACAGAGTACCTAGATATGCATATCATGAAGGCAAATGAAAAATAATGCGTTAAATTCATTAGACATGAAATCTTTTACATCCGATAATGACTGGAAAGCTATTTTTAACTTCATATGGATTTAAAGGATAATTTTTACCCTGACCAAGATAACTGTTGACTTTTTTTCGTTTTACTTTTCGAATTAATAATTTGCAAGGAGTTATTTTTCTAAACATATGTTGCTCTAACTAAAATGCCTTTTCCACCAAATAAAATTTATGCATTCTTGGAAGTTATTTTAAAGCCTAATTTTTCGAATAGACCGTATCGTTAATTACAAAGCTTTCTTACATCATTACATAAAGAATTATCACAATTAATTCTTGCAATCTGTTTTTCTCTTACAGGGGTCCATCTGTGGAACTTGTCTGTCCTGCAGATGGAATGGAGTCTATACCCAATCCATTTATTCAACAAGAATGATTCGTGAAAAGTTACCTATTTTCTATGATATATAAAAATTTGTAAAATATTAGCGCCTTCTGTCCTATTGTGAATACGTGTCACCTTAGCGCGTGTATGCTATTAATAAATAATTTGTATTATATTAGAAAATATGTCATCTCTGTTTGAAATTCACCTATTGGCGGACGCAATGTGTGTCTATGTACCAGGACCTGTCGTAGTGTTAACATCTAGTCTATAGAGCCAGGTCCAGGTCGAAGATCAGCCTCGTTTCCTCGAGTCTGCTCTTCACGAGTTATAGTTATGCGTCTAAGTATTACCAAGGTTAACAATTTCGACAGTATATTAGTTAGACTGATTCCTCTGTGCTTTTCACAAGAAGACTTTTGTCCTTTCTTACGAATTGGAACAATCAAGGATTGGGACCAGTCAGATGGGATTACGCCTAGTTTCCAGATTCTACACAAGATCTCAATCAATCTAGCTGTTAAAACTAGACCACCATCCTTAAAAATCTCAGTTGTCAGTCTATCGGGACCCGCTGCACTTCCTCGCTTCAGATTTCCTATAGCTTTCCCAACTTCATAAAGATTGGGAGGGCTTGAGTCGATGTGCCATTTAGGATGACTGGGGATCGTGGGCAACTGAAGTGTGGCTGAAGGCCAGTTGAACTGATCCCTAAAGTGTTCTGCCCGTCGGTCCAGTCTCTTGGATTGAGAATGGATAATGAGACCATCCTCTTCCGAAACAGTCTCATTCACAATTGGGTTCGTAATACCGGTTTGCCTCATAAGTCTGAATAGTTGCCTACTGTTGCCCATCACCGTTGCCTTTTCCATCTTCCTTTCTTTCTCTACCCACCACTGTTCTCAATCATTGCGAAGGCATTTTATCAGCATGTGCCTGATCTGATTCCGCTCCTCAACGTGCTCAGAGCCAGGCGGGATGAGATTTCGAGCAACAATCAGTTCCGTAGATGTTACTGAAATCCACTGCTGTTTTCACAGCCTTTTTGATATCATTCTAAGCTGCCTCATGGTGGGCATCACTTACTACATGGCTGCTTAACTGTTTTTCTAGTTGTCCCTGAAATATATTCTTAGCTTTATTATTATTAAGTAGAGCCTTAAGAGGTTTCATTGCGATATTTTTCTTGGGTTCAGTAAGGCGCAAACAAATACGCGCTCACACTAGAGCACGGTCTGAGTCTAAACAAGTGCTCCAGAATGAGCGGCCGTCTTCGACAGAGCCTCAACACCGATGGCTTATAGCGAAGTGATCTAGTTTTTCTTAGCCTGATTATCATCAAGTAAAGCCCTAAGAGGCTTCCTTACGGTGTCTTTCCTACGTCCAGCAAGCCTCAAACAAATACGTGCTCGCACTAGGGCATGATCTGAATCTAAACATGTGCCCCAGAACGAGCGACAGTCCTCTATCGAACCCCTCCATCGGTGGCTGATGGCGATATGATCTAGTTGTGTCCAACGTTGAGACGACTTCGGGGGTCGCCAGGTCAAAAGGTGTTTTACCTTATGCTTAAAGTTAGTGTTTGCCAGAAATAGGCCGTTATCTGACCACAGATGCAGCAGACGGTCGCCATTATCTGCTCTCTTCACCGCGACACAAAGCATCCAGCCAGGTGTTTTTCCTTTTCGCTGGGTCTACCTACTTGAGCATTAAAGTCACCAGCCATTATCACTATATCAGGGTGCCTAACTTTTTGGAGGAGGTCCGAAAGCTTTCTCTAAAACTCATCTTTCACATCGTCTGAACTGCAGTCAGTGGGGGCGTATGCAGATACGACGAACAGGCAACGGCGAGTGTCCCTATCCTTCCGAATCAGTACCGTCTTGTTTAATCGGACAGTGCATAAGCGGCTGTCTATCGAGTCTAAGAGAGGGAAGGATTTGATTATGACTAATTCGGTCTCGTGTGCTGTTACGGGTATGAGATCACTTCCCGGGTGTCCACATCGTGGAAAGGTGTCTGTTGAGGAACCTGAAAAGGAAGGTATGTTAGCATTGGTCTTAACGACCTGGGAGCGTGACCGCAGAGTCCAAGGGACAACTGCTTGACGCCGGTCTCACACGGCCATCTTATGAAGTGTTTTTTGAGTATTAGCTCCATTCTTAAAAGTCTTTAGTGGGAACCCTTAGAGAGATCCGTGATGTGTGACATTTTTAGGGTCGACCTTTTCTAACCCTTCCTTGTCAGAAGGCAGATTCGCTGCAGATGCTAGTTGTCACACCTCTCTACAGTCAGCAGTACGATTTCGCCCTCAGACCTTGAGTAGCTGCTTTTAGTCTCATTGTTCTCCAATCTACCTGCCTGGTATGGTATAGAGCCTTCAGCAACATATGTTCCAGCCAATACAGCTTGGCTGGGTCATCACGATAGGCAAGTCCGACCACCACGTTAAGGTAGCAGCTACGGTCGGTCAAGATTTTTACACCTATCCGCTACGAAAGAAATTCGATCGGCTTTCTTACTGGCAGAGCGAAAACGATCTGTTTCAGTGGATACTTCAAGGCAGGAGCTGGAATTCATCAACAGCTCACTGACCGAGATCGGCTACCCCAGGGCATTCATAAAAAGGAAAAGTTTGATGTAAAAAAAACAGCAATTTCGACCGCTGAAAAGGAGTCTTTAATCATTAAACTACACTTTGATGGACATGTGGCCTGCGATACTCTGCAGTACAGATTAACGAAAGTAGTCAGTAGAACATTTAACGCAGCCAAACTTGCGTTGACCTTCTCAAATCGACCAGCGATGTCTATCCAAACGAAGGATAAGTTACCTGAGTTGGCTTCCTGATTGTGGATTTACAAACTTAGCTGCTCCTGTGAAGATGGGTACATCGGGCCTCCTACCAAGCAACTTAGTGAGTGAACACCTCCCACCGTGGTTTATGAAGGGCCAGTCAAAAACAATATGAAGTTCTATCCTAACACACCCGGTTGATAGTATTCACATTGTAGATAAGTCTAGGTCTTTTCGGGTGATCTATCGTATACCTCCATCATTTCGCAACGGAGTTTGATCCCGTCTCCTACACACAGCAGAAGGCATATAAACTCGTACATTCAACCCCAATTTATGGGTTCATAAGAAATTCCTAACACCCCTCTATCTTCCGTGGCCGGATATGACGTAACTAACGTTAAAGTATTATTTCGTTATCATTAGCATTATTTCCACATCCTATATTTGTTGGCAATTTTCTGCCTATTTCAGTTTACATTCTTCACTATCTAACTATGAGCACACTTCTTATTACGTAATGGTTTAAGGTGTTGTAATGAATATTTTAAGACTATTTATAGAGGTTTGACCTACTATTGATAGGACTTTTGTTATCGTATTTCATTTTCTTAACTAATATCAGTACACCTGTCTTCATACTATCAACTTGTACTTTCGCCCATTATGTGTATTGATGTAATCTTTTTTCATTTCATTGACTCATTTTGCCTTGATTGGTTTAACATATTCATATGAATATTCATGTACATTAGAGTAAAGCCTGATTACGATCTAATCGAAAACAATATTATTCCCTTATAAGTGCTGTTCCAAAAACATATACGCCAAACAAAGTTACTTGACTAGGTGATTCAAAGTTTTAAATATATTTAGAAAGTAGGATCCACAATAATAATATGAACTAAAAAATAGAGAAGGAGTAGATTAATTCTTTTCATGAGCTAAAACTGGTAAAAATTATTTTGTCGATTGCTCATGAGTCACGATATCAATAACGAAAAAGTAATAGTTCAGTTGCAGATCCTCAAGTATCCTAATACGACCAGGGGGATGTATAGAACGCTGTCCATCTTGAAAAATGCTCTCTAATATGGCCGTCTATATAACCACTCTCAAGAAGTCCTAATCATTGCCTTCTCGAGCCAACGGTAATGTCTATCGAATCGAGAGGACAGAACGCAGATGACTGACGCTTAAACCCGGTTGGTGGGTACGGAGGGTCCATACAGATAAGTTGGAAAACCATGATTCCCAACCAATTATGCTCATGGGCCCCACAATCCCCACAGGAACAAATGACGTATGAACCTATTCTTGATTACCGGCTACTATGTGACTGCATTCCTCAGCGTTTCTCGACCACCTAGTGGATTGAACATGCAGGTCAACGACTCAGGGAATGACCCCTTAAGAAGACTACCTACTTTGGTTTGGGCTCCTAGGCAGTATTCCAACACAAATAAATTGAAAAAGGATAAAGAAAGTTATTTTGTAAAACTATTAAAAGTAAAAACAGAAGAATAAAATGAAATATTTTGCGGTTGTGTAAACATGGTTGCAACAGGTTGATTTTGAAGTATAGGTACTGTACAACAAATACACGAACGTAAATAATAACAACTATAACCGTCATCAATATGTGAGTTATGAAAATAAGGAGTAATAGAAAGTTTGAAATTATAACAAAAATAATCACTAATATCCTCAAAAAAACAAATTCATATCTGATTGTTTAAAATAATAATTCAGTAATAAAACGAAAATTTCAAAACTCCTACTCTTTTTTCAAAGCAAAATCTCAAAAATAAGGAGAAACTAACATCTTTTAGTACGGCTACTCATAGAAAACCGACCACGGCCACGACTGAACTTCGGTGGAGTTAAAGTAGTTTGAATGACACTCTCATGTTCAAGTTTTGATTTGTTTACAACAAAACGTGCCATTTCGATTGCACCATCACGTGTTGCATTATAACCTAAGTGACCAGAGTTATGCACAAAAATGCAACCCGGTATTCCAGTTATCGAACACAATTGATCATCTTGAAGTGAGCGCCATTCATTAGGGAATGGTAACCTGATTCGATAGAA
Source organism: Schistosoma turkestanicum (assembly GCA_944470395.2). Lineage (NCBI taxonomy): Eukaryota > Metazoa > Platyhelminthes > Trematoda > Strigeidida > Schistosomatidae > Schistosoma > Schistosoma turkestanicum. The sequence goes on along the minus strand of OX103971.1, from coordinate 35,037,689 downwards.
GGAATTTTTAGTATCAGTTAAGGATAATGTTTACCAGGTTTATATGCACAAACATTAATGATTAACCAAAAAATTCGTGTATTCGCCTGTGTAACCACTACAAGAACACTAAACAACTTTTATAACCTATGTAGATGGGTCAGATTGAGATCAGCAGACTGGATTTTGTAAGGATCTATCATCTAGCGGGATCAGACGATATGCCAGCTGAGGCAGCGAAATCAGCTATAGAATTAACTGCAAAGATGTCCCACACTCTGGTCAGCAAGATATGGGGAGAAGAAGGATACATCATCAAAGTGCCAAATAAAGGAGATCTGAACAAGTGTAAGAACTACAAAGACATCGCTTTACTCTCAATTACAGTCAACTTTTCAACAGGGTGTTGTCAAATAGAATGAAAGACTCAGTAGACGCTCAACTTCAAGATCGACAAGTTGGATTTTGTAAGGATCGATCATGTACCCACCAAATCGCCACACTACTGATCACTGTGGAACAATCAATTGAATGGAACTCACCCCTCTACATCATTTTAATTTACTACGAGGACGCATTCGACAGCGTGGACAGGATGACAGTTTGGAGCCTTCGTCGACACTACGATATGTCTGAGTTAATAATCATCATACGAAATTCTTAAGATGAATTAAACTGCAAAATCGTGCATGGGGGACTGCCCACAATCTCATTCCAAGTGAAGACCGCTGTTAGACATCGTTGCTTACTCTCACTTCTTCTCCTTCTTCTGGTGCTCGACTTGGTTATAAATATCTCAACGACTGGAGGGATACAATGGACAGCACAGTTGCAGCTAGGTGATCTGAACTTCGCGGATGTTTGGATGCAACACAACATGCACCAACCAAAACACTACAAAAGTCACTATCCAAAAGATACAAGCGTTCACTGACGGTTGTCTACGCAAAATACTTTTGGATCCACTGGTTATGCACCATCGGTAACAACAAAACAGATACCAGCGGAGCAATGAACCAGGAAGGATCAATGGAAGTGGACAGGACACTCGTTGAGGTTGAAGTCGCTGATTCACAAAGCAATCTCTAACTTGGACCCCTCAATCTCAAAGGAAAGGAGGAAGATCAGAGTTCACGTTACGGAGAAAATATATTAGAAGAATCAATGCAAATTGGACAGAAATGGAGCGGAAGACCAGGAACAGTGTAGGTTGGAACGCTGACCAAATACCCATGCTCGACTGAGGGCAATAGGCGTAAGTAGGCAAGTAGGTACGAAAGGAAACAAGTACATAAGTATTATAGCTTAATAGTGTTGTAGCCATACATCGGCAGTCAGGTTTGGCGCTAGTTCCAAATTTTATTTCACCACCAGAATTAGTAGGTAGGAAAAATTAAATGTAAATATTGAGTAGGGTTAGCAGAGAAAGGATATCGAATGAACACACAACCTTTTTCGATCTTCAATACTAATCTATGATCACACAATCAAATGCGGCGTTTAAGTTAGGGAAAATAAACATTAAAGTGGTAAAATGCCTTTACTTCAAGACGTTCGAAATTGGAGAGTGAGCGAGAATGTTGTTGAATATTGATAGACAGTGATACAAAGCCTCTAGCAACATACTCTATGCGAACGAACTAAATATAACTTCGGATGAGGAAATAACCTGGTGGATCAGATAGAAATATAATAAACATAACCAGGTCTCTAACCTTTAATTGTAAAAATGGCTTAGGCGACTGACCAAAATAGATCTCGAAACCTACAGGAGTTCGAAGCTTATAACTTTACATTAGACCTGTGAAAATATAAGTGTTTAGAAGTGAAGTGATGTGGATGGGATTACTTGAAGATTATGATGCTTTCTTAGGCTGAATTTACAGGAAACTAGAATATGATAACATTTAATAAATGACGGTGGAAGATCTCAAAAAATAAGCTTACCGACTTTCGAATTTCTCTTTTGGTACAGCTTGAATGACCCAATTGCCATCCGATGGTAGGATGACAAAGAGAATTTGAGGAGGAAACTTTGGTGTAGGACGATAACTTGCATGACGGAGTGGTTCTGGGTAAACAACTGTTTCCATACGTTCTTCACGTTCTAAGTCAAATAAATGGCTCTTCCATGGACATGATTTATCTAGTACTATGATAGTTCTCGACGGATCCACATCCTTACGACAGACCATCGCTTTAGCTACAATATTTCTTGCAGGCCACCAGCAGTTAGTAAAGTAGTCCACAGTATCAAGGAATTCACGACTAACTAAATCAAGTGCTCTTTGAAACGAAGTCTAGCAACGAAAATAGGTAAAAATTTCAGGGTCAATGTATAAAAAATTGCAGTTGACAAACAAGTTTCCTATGAAAGATAGGCTATTACAACTTGCAGACGTGATACAAAAAATGTGCACCAAATCTGAAACGATATCTACAAACCTACATAAATATGGTACATAAAGCAATCAATTTTTAAAAAATTCATTAACGTGATTAGCTGAATAAATACAATTGACCACAACAGACAGAGATATGATTAGGTGAATTGTGGATGGTTTAGTAAACAGCTTACAACTAAGATAGTTTCTTGTAATTTACAAATAGGTTGTAGCAAGGCCACCTACGTCTAATTTCGTGATGGAAATAGACTCATGAATTGGCATTTACAAAGAATCTTTTGAAAGCACATTAGAATACAAAATAACATTTTACGATGTACTGCTCGTGAAACGCTAAATACAGACTAATGATGGTCAAACAGGGTAAACAATACTGTGAGGTAATCATCAGATCGAACAAGCGGTGATTTACGTTGTGTTGGTAGAGCAGCATAGGACAGTAAATTAGCATAACAGCATACATGATATCATGGTGAACAAATTAGAACTATGGCGCATATAAACTTACATAAATTGTTTTGACAGATCATTGCAGTCAATCTTCCATCCAGAGCAGACATTTTTTAAATTAAAAGTTCATATAGACATAAGGTGATAATTGTAAATAAAGGAGAGAGAAAATTAACGTAATATGAAAAGAATAATAAAGGGTAGGAAAATTGTCACATTACCCTAGGCTTAAAGATTACTAAGGTAAATACAAGGTCATGACAAATTGTTTATTTTTTTAATTCATAAGCTTAGATAAGTTCATCAATAGAATTACGGATAACGTTTTAGAGATAATGAGACTCATTTCACAAAATATCAAGGACGCATTGCAATCCATGTCTTGTCTTCATTAGTTTCGAGTATTTAAACAAACTCATAACATTAGAAAACTTTGGAACTCGAAAAAATTGTAATTCGTCATGAGATCAGATGTCCATGTAACTCATTTTCAAGCAAACCGTTAGTCAGTCGGACAGCTACAACGCAGAACTTCGTACGTACGCACATCAGTATCAGTTTTCATACCATAATAACGCAGATGAAATTGCCCATTCGAATACTCGAGGTCTGAGGGCGAAGTCGTACTGCTGATTGTAGAGGGGTGTGACAGCAGTAAGGTGTTTCCCTCGGACAACCAGCATCTGCAGCGAATCTGCCTTCTCACAAGGAAGGAAGGAGTTAAAAAAGGTCGACCCTAAAAATGTCACACCTCACCTCACCTCACGGATTTACGTCTCTTGCGGTAAGTGACAAGTGATCTCATACCCGCAACAGCATACGAGACCAAATTAGTCATAATCAAATCCTCTGAAGGAAACAACGTGATACAAAGGCTCATTCGTTTCTATTAAAAGTATGCTACATACACTTACGGCCCTGGTTTGTCTTTTGTCAGGCATAGGATCTTAATCATTTTCAAGATTTATAAGAGGACATAATACCTTAGATACATTAAATTTAGTTCTTCAAACCAAAATCTTAAAATAGACTAAAGACTCGTGTTTTCGACATCTTTGATGTTCTTGAATAAGATTTGTGAGATTTTATTTAAGGCAGATAATGGGAAATAGTAAAAATAGGTGACAGTGGCAGTCACGAATGAAAAATTAAGTTTATTTAGAACAAGGCTTAAGGAAATTATAAACATGAACCACAAAAGAATGTTAAACCGAGATAACATACACCTGAGATATTTTAAGACGATCCGTAAGGATCTCTAATATGTACAGAATCAAAGGTTCGCCAAGAATCTACAATAATAAACGTACTTCTGATTCGTCTGGTTCTTTATTCCACCATGGATTAAGTCGTCGAACTCTGCAAAATAAACCAGTATTTACATTGTACCTGGACGATAAAACGCAGAACTAACTTACTTTGAGGGGACTGTTGACTGTGGTATACCGTTGTCTTGCCCATCAATTTCTAGAACAAACGATTCATATATCTGTAACTAGTTATAACATTTATGAGCAAACTTTGATAAATATCTTTTCCAACACTTCACTTTCAGTTGTTAAGCCGGTCAATAGAGAGAGTACTCTTTTCCCAAAATGTACGTACACTAGTCCAGCGCTGCTTAATTTGACATCCCACAACTTCACGCCAAAATATTTAGACCACGTTAATGAAAAATCCCTAGATTTTAACGATTCGCCATAATTATAATGAACTCATAGTGTAATTACTTTTGATGATGATCAAATCGAAGTTTATCAGGATCATACACATCACCAACGTCAACGACCACATCGCAAGCAGACAGTTTTTCTGGATCACGGGACCGCACTACGACAGCATCCTTATATTCGGGAAGATGTTTAAGTAGGACTATTGCTAGCACTTCATCACAGTGGAAACAACCGCTATGAGTCCCAATTCTTTTTATCCCTGTCCCTGCAGAGCTCATCGGTGTCGTTCGTCCTTCAGACATCCTTCCATAATTATTCAGACGTGTCGTAACTTCAGAATTCGGTAAGTTTGTGTTTAATCAGGGGTACTTGTGTGCTGGGGTAGTGTGAGGAGCAGTAAGCGATGTTATCTGGAAAAGGACAAGAAAAAATGTGAGCCAAAGATTCAGTAAGCAGAGAGCAATCACTTACATTTTATAGAGAATGCAATCGAAAACAGTCAGAAAAAGCACAAGCATCAGATTAAGAAATGCATAACCGGAACCACAAGTTGGTAGAGTAAAGTCTCGAATGAGCTCCGGTGCACGAACTTTAGTGCTGAACAGTGTCTCGTTGTGACAAGGTCAAACATTGAAAACCAACAACCAATATCCAATATCTTTTTCACGAGCTAGTGTAAACCAATTTGATTTCTTCGCGCTCCATTCTTGTTCTTTCGGTACGGTTCCAGGTTCATTTTTCCAATATCTTTTTCACGAGCTAGTGTAATGTAACGGAGCCAAAATCACTACGTATGATGTTGCTAAATTGTTCTGTTTTCTTTCTGTTTCAGGGAGATCAAACACAAATGCTTTGGAAGCTGAAGAGCAAGCCCTGAGTGCTCTAAACCAACAAGATGACTCATAAGACATTGGTACTACCCCCACCCTCTTTCTGTAAAAACCCCCGCGTTTTTGATTTTTAAAAATAAAGAGTGCCGTGACAACAACCTTGTGTTCTCCCTTGGTGTGAGGTGTCGAATTAACCCTGTGTGTTGCGATTTTAGATTTCCTCTGCCTTTCACTGACTGCCGATTACGCGTGTTACTGTAAACCAATTTGATTTCTTCGCGCTCGATTCTTGTTCTTTCGATACATTTCAAGGTGTTCAGTAATGTCCAATGGATGGAGGTCTAGCCACTCGACTGTCTATTTCTAGTCAGTTGGCAGTTGGTTGTGAGTTCGCAGTTTCCTGGGTCTCGCGTCCTATTACAGACGTTTTGTTCGCGACTTTGCATCTTTGGCAGCGCCTTTGCACAGGCTGACACATAAGGGACGAAAATTCTTATGGACCAACGAATGTCAACAGGCATTTGATATGTTAAAGGCACGGCTAACCTCACCACCTATATTAGCCTTTCCCGACACCTCAGCAGATGGAGGTCAGTTCATACACGATACAGATGCTAGTTCTTCAGCTATCGGAGCGGTTCTTTCACAGGTAGCCCGAGATGGCCAGGAGAGAGTCATAGCTTACGCCAGCCGACGACTAGACAAGTGTGAAACACGGTATTCCACAACGCGTTGAGAAATGCTAGCATTAGTTAAATTCTTACAGCGCTTCCGTCATTATCTACTGGGTAGACCTTTTCGCGTGCGCACGGATCACCGTGCATTACAATGGCTTCGATCTTTTCGCGAACCAGAGGGACAAGTAGCACGCTGGCAGGAACGACTGCAAGAATTTGACTTCACATGCGAGTACCGTCCGGGGAATAGACATGCCGATGCAGATGCACTCTCTCGCCTCCCCTTGTCCACAGATACCGTTGCTGCAATTCTGAGTACGGCAACAGAGACTGACTGGTCCTCACTGCAAGCAGCGGATCCAGATTTGCAGATTATTTACCAAAAACAATTGCACGGGAACAATAGGCCGTCCATGAAGGAGTTAAGAGACCAATCCCTCGCCACGCGTCGGATTTGTTACAAATGGAGCAGTTTAAAACTATATGGTAACACGCTATTCCTAATTAATGAGTCCAGACAACCCCTGCTTATAGTACCGCAAGTAAAGACACAGAGTATTGTAGAGCAAGTTCATCGTGAACTCGGCCATGCAGGAGAACGAAGAACTGAGTATGCTGTTCGCCAGCGCTTTTGGTGGCCGTCTATTCATGAAGATGTAACCGACTTCTGCAAAAACTGCAACACGTGCTGCCGTATGAAATCGCACAAGCAAATACCACGCGCACCGTTAATGCCGATGAGAACGACTGGACCGCACCAGCGCGTTGGTATTGATATTATGGGACCATTAACGACGACGAAGAAAGGAAATCGCTACATATTAGTTATGGTAGACTATTTCACCAGATGGTGCGAAGCAGTACCCATTCCACAACAAGACGCCCTAACTGTCTCACAGGCTTTCATTGATCATTGGGTTTCCCGTTATGGTGCCCCATTCTCACTCCACTCCGACCAAGGTCCGGCCTTCAAAAGTCATCTCATTGCCGAAATATGCAAGCTATTGGGAATACGGAAGACGCATACTACCGCATATCATCCAGAAGGTAACGGCCTAGTTGAAAGGCTAGTTTATTAATCCAAGATCGCGCTCTGAGGAGACATTTGGTAGCGGACTTCCATTGAGACTGTAGGTGGTTTGCGTCATATGAGGCAGGAAATGCATGACGTGGCACTTCGGTTGGTTGAGTTTTAAACTATTTTTCACTGCCCATTTCTCAATGGATGTAAGGTCCTTTTGAAGCTCAGTCGAATCCTCTTCGCTTCTAATGGACCTCCAGATCTTCGCATCGTCTGCGTAGATCAGTGCCGGTGAGCTAACTAAGCTTAGCAGGTCTTTAATGAATATCAGGAAGAGGAGTGGGCTTAGGATGGTCCCCTGTGAAACTCCTGAAGTGGATACTCTCCAACTCGCGTGCACCCTGTTTACCTTGGTGTGAAACTTTCTATTCTCAAGGTAGTTTCTGAGGCAAGATACGAGTGGCTCAGTGAAGCCCATTTCCACAACCTTTTCGATTAGGCGTGCGTGGGGCACTGTGTCAAAGGCTTTTGCGAAGTCGAGAAATACTACGTGCACTGGTATTTTACGGTCCAAGCAGGATGTCCAACTGTCCCATGCGATGAGAAGATTAGATGCACACGACCTGCCTTTCCGAAACCCGTGTTGAGCTTCATGGAGTATTTTATTCTTATCCATGTACTCCCTCATTTGTTCGTCCACTAGCCCTTCCATAACCTTTGATAATATAGGTAGTAGTGCGACTGGTCTGTAACAGTTTGGGTCCTTTCTATCTCCCCCTTTGAAGATTGGAGAGAGAGTAGCATGTTTCCATTCCGCTGGGAATTGGTGTGACTCCAGTGAATGCCTGAACAGGTTGCATAACGGTGAACAGAGGGCTTCAGCGCACTGTTGCAAGACTATAGGGCGGATGTTGTCACAACCTGATGACTTACCTGGGCGTAAGGATTTTAGTTTCCTTAATACTAGGTCAGGAGTGATACGGATTTTCCCTAAGCCGTCAGCTGGCATTTGGTTGGCGTAATACTCTGAACGTGTAGGCGCCTGGTTTAATTGATCAGAAAAATGGGTGTTGAAGATCTGTGTGAATATTTCACATACCATGCAAACAGGAGGCGTTGTAACACGGATATAAAACAGCAGCAGTTACCTAAATATTACAGGTGCGCTCTGATGATAAGGGACAAGTAGGGCAAAGACTAAGTTAGGGTATCCTGTCGATTACTTTTAACTACCGAATTACACGTAAATATAGTGCACGTTATGTGAAGTCACCTAGATTACTGACTACATCGAAAATAGGTAAAAGGAATTCGATCAGCCATAAGAATAATTAATCAATCAAAAAAAACAATTCTGTAATGTATTCGCAGTAAACAATGAATATTCTGATAGGTTTGTAAGTTTACCTATATTTTGATACAAGATTTAGATATCGTCTCAGGCATCTAGTTTATCTTTCATAAAATATCACCTTTAATCCAGATGGAGAAACCAGGAAGGGGAGCTTAACCTATCAGCTGCAGTGAAAGAAAAGGACAAAAGGGTGGACAAAATCACGAAATTTCAATGTCGACCTTCTTTCGGAAAACTGGCAAATGCAACAAATTCGAGATAGCTCACAACGATTAGTTACGGGCCTTTCATGGTCTACTCAGCGAAGAGGAAACTACCACGGAGAATGACTGAAAATACACCAAAGAAGCATTAACTTCAGCACATCATGAGGTTTCGGGCCACACATATCAACTTCACAAGGAATAGATCTCTGTGGATACTCTGGATAAGATTCATAAGAGGAAGCGCAAGAAGGCAGCAATCAACAATACATGGACAATAGCAGAGAAAGCCAAGGCACTGACGGAATACTCAGAAGCAAACAAGTAAGTGATTCGGAGCATTAGAAACGATAAACGTACATATTTTGAAAATCTGACAATGGTAGCAGAAAAAGCTGCAAGAGAAGGACATTTGAGACAATCATACGATACAACAAAGAAGCTCACTAGAAAATACAGGAAACCAGAATGACCAGTCAGGTACAAGGAAAGCAAAGCAATTATCGACATTGAAGTAAAGCGACTGGCTTATGCCAACCTGAATTACATATGGCGTGGACGATATATCCGTTTGCCGACAAAAGGAGGAGTGCATTGCGTAGCAGCTCGCTCTGTCCTACATTATGGTTGCGAACTTTGGCCAGTCAGATAAAAAGATATTCGCAGGCTGTTAGTATTCGATTATAGATGTCTTCGAAGCATTGCTCGTGTATCCTTGGAGAACCGAGCAGGCAATGCTGTCGTTAAGAAACGAGTACCGGCTAAGGATGGCAGAACGATAGACGAAGTAGTGAAACTTCATCGTTTGAGGTGGTTGGTACATGTATTATGTATGTGCAAGCACTGTCTGCCTAAAAGAGGTACGTTTTGTGGTGTAGTGGTGGCTTGGAAGAAAGCTAAGGGCGACGAATTATACTTCTCGAATCAAATCTTCACTCCCCAATCTTCTCCATTACTGCTAATACTTCCACTATTGCTATCACTGTTGGATTTGAACTGACAGTTGCGTCTCTGTGCTGATGGGGCATGGCAACCTGAACTGATGTACGTACGCAAGAAGTTCTGCGTTGTATCTGTCTGCCTATGTCTCCACAGAGCGCGATCTCGGTTTAATAACCACAGAAAGCCTCCACACAAGTCCAAACTATGTAGGGGATGCAGCCAAGGCAAATGCGACTCTTCACTTTATGCGAAGACAGCTTGGTGCTATAACCCCGAAATTATTTTTAACCCTCTTTAAGACGTACGCGCGCCCACACTTGGAGGTTCACAACGTCATCGCACCCCCTCTGCTTAAAAGAGACATTAATCTCTTGGATCGAGTGCAGAGACGAGCAACCAAATGGGTGGTATGGTTGAAAAATAAACCGTACGACGATAGACTCCAGCTCTTGGGATTATTCCCACTGAGCTACAGGAGAATCAGAGGTGACCTGATTATGGCTTACACCATATTAAACACGCCAAACCATCCCAATATGAGCATCTTACCGATGCATCACCACCACTCCCCTCAAGGCAATCCTCGAAAGATTGCACATCAAAGAGCGAATACTCAGATTCGTGCACACTTTTTCTCATTGCGAGTCGTCGCAACTTGGAATGCTCTCCCAGCCGAGGTAGTTACAGCCCCCTCAGTGGACTGCTTTAAGAAGAGACTTGATAATCACGTACTCATATGCGGACTATCATCTCCCTCTTGGACAAGCTGTTCATGATGCATATCTTGAGACCTCCTAGTTGTTACCATTGCCATCTCCTCAGATCACTAAATTAATCTATCTCGCTTATTCCTCTCCCTTGCTTACACTTCGGTCCTCTCTCACAATCTTCACTACCAATTAATAAACTAAATTCATCTATATATTACTCTGTTCTGAAATTTTATTCCTATTTTCATTAGAATTTTATCCTTATTATCCTTATCACTCTCCACATTGCAACTAACTAATCTCCGGTTTGGTAATGTGACGACTGCTAGTATCCAGAAACCCTACTGCCCTGAAACAAACGTTTCATTCAAATCCCGAGACATACAAACTCACAACCAACTGCCAACTGACTAGAATTAGACAGTCGAGTGGCTAGACCTCCATCCATTGGACATTACCGAACACCTGGAACCGTACCGAAAGAACAAGAATCGAGCGCGAAGAAATCAAATTGGTTTACACTAGCTCGTGAAAAAGATATTGGATATTGGATATAGGATCAGACAGCCGCTAAATTTAGTATTTCAAGGTTGTTTGTATGGATTGTTTGTTCTCGTGGAATGCTATCTCAATATTTATGTATAACCTATAATCTGCTGTCATTTGTGCAGCTGATATGTTATATTACGGTTATCGATTCGACCAAGTCCTAAACGGCCATAGGGTACATTTTTTTATTTTATCTACATACATGTGTTGCAACGTGACTTTGCGATTTCCTCAAACGCTAGTCAGTTCCTCAATGATTTTGCGCTCGGTTTAATACATAACTGCCATCTTTTTGCTGGGTGTGCCGAATTGTATATGTATATATTTCCTCATGGAGTCCAAATTTAGACTGATTCGGTGATTGTTTTTGGCAAATTTAGGTGGATGTTGTAACATGTTCTCGTTTCGTCGTTACTCTTGGCTTAGTTATTGATCAGTAGTAGTACACGTTCATTGTTTTAGATATAAATCAAGTTTGTTAGTAGTATTGCTGTTGAGTTTTTATGGTTAGTGCGTCACACAAAATTCAGTCCTAATATGTCAATGTTTTCGATGGTGATACACAAAGTGATTCAAATATTTGTTCATCTATTATATTAGCTCAATTTTAGTAGTTATGTTAGGTTCATCTCAAAGGACAATAACATGCAAAATGTCTTCAATTCTCGTTAATATTTGACATCTACATACTTAAAATAAGGCACTTAAGTTGAGCCTATTCGTTTGTTAAAACTGACCGAAGCAAGAGCCTGTATGTTAACGGTGATATCAGGTATAGGAACAAATAATCACAGTGTGGTTCTGAATAAAACACTAAAACTGTAAACTTGAAGAAGCACGAAAAATAATTACTCCGATGTCGCTTCTTGCCAATGGCTATCAGTAAGATTTCCTTGCACAGCTCACATCACGCACTTCTTCCAACGTCTAGTTTGTCAGCTTAATGGTCTGGCAGCGTCAGCCTTTGGTTTTGATCGAACATATAACTAATCGAATGACTGACTTTCGCAGGTGTAAATGTTGTTGGATCAATCAAACTTTTAGTGGTCTTTCTTATATTTCGAACAATGAATATTGCTTAGCGTATAAAATGTTTAAAATAAGTCCCAGATTTACCTTTCTAGAACTAACGCTACTCGCATGTATATTGGTCTGTCTCATTCTCGTAATCTGTGTTTTACTTACATTCTTTGCTAATAATGGTATCATTAACAACCGTAATGACTTTTTAAGAATGACTGAAACTAATACTCTCAACAGAAATTAACCGCATTTTCCTAAACAGTTATTTAGACAATGTCAGTTACCTGCCTAACAAATAAACTTGGCATTGGTTTTCTGCCGACTTTTGGTTCCTGTGCTGCTGTGTTTATAGTCAGAAGATACCTAGTTTCCCCCAGTCATCCAGTTAAGTAGGTTAACCTTGATTCTCTAATGTTCAGCTACAGATTAGAACTGATTGGTCACCTCCAAAATGCCTCTGAATCTTCATACGAACCTGGTCAAGTATTTTTGCACAAGAAATTCGGTTATCGCGGTATCGTATTACAATCTTGGAAGGGAAAGCTGTTTGAACATAATCTACAATCCACCAAAGCAGTGTATGTTTATTTCCTTATCTGCTAATTTAGTTTAGGAAACTGGCGCTTCATGAATCCCCAAAGAAAAAAGAATCTGAAATAAATGTTTATCAAGTTCTAACTGATCAAAATGACATTGAGATTTGTGTACGACACTACTTTTCGAGCTCTAATTTTTAGAGATCTGCTTTAAAACCTGGTATTACTCTCTTACACGATGATAAACGAGGATTTAATTCCGTATACATAGTGCCAGGTTGTTTTTAAATTTTAAACTAACCCCTACAGAAATGGACTACGTTTTCCATGATGACATCATACCGTACGTCCCACAGGATTCTTCTCCAATTAAGAATCGATATTTTAGTGAATTCTTGTTTTATACTCCAGAAAAGGGTAATCCTCACAAATTTTTAAAAAGAGCAGTTTTAAATGATTTGTTATTCAACAATCATTCTTATGTTTCCTGATATTTTACGCACGCGCATCTTGTAAGATGTGCTACAATTATTAACAAGTGATTGTCTAAAAATTCCAAAATAATGATGTTTCGCAGTACATTGTTATAATGCTGCTATGTAGCTATTCGAAATCCTACCGACTGACCTGATTCAAATATCCCAATACGACCCCAAATACTGTTCCCAAATCTCCAATATATCAGAATACAACACCGTTATTCATGATATTCTTATCATTATCTAGCAACACTTCGACGCCCGAAGACTTACACGAAAGAATGAAGTCACTTGAATATCTTTGTCTGTCTATTGTATCCTCTTTTTTTTCCATCAGCCCAGTCTGCTTCATCTTGTGACTTGGCATGCTTGGTGACGTCACACAAATCATCTGAGATCACATTTTCTTCAGGCGTAGCAACTGGCTGCATTCCGAGACCAGGCTGAAGGAGTTCAGTGAATCGTTTTTGAATATCTGCAGCATGCTGTTGTGTAGTGGCAGCAGTTTTCACTTGATTGCAGATAATATTGATCGGAAGATCAGAGAGACCAAGTTTTTCGAACCAATCTAACCCCAGAAGGTTGAGAGGAGACTTGTCGATGTAGCGTGTTCCATCGAAGGTTGTACCTCTGAACGAAACACAGCTATTGAGTCTACGATGAAGGTGGAGATGACCCCCACAGGCATTGTCAGATGTCTGTGACGATGGTTTGATGCGTGGTTGACCCAAGGTTCGCTAAGTCTCTTCTGACAGAACAGTGATATCTGATGCGGTATCCAACTGCAGCCGAACCGCCTGACCATTGATTGAGGGTCAGAATTTTGCGTCGAGTAGAAGCATCAGTGTGGAAGACTGCTGCTAAACTCCTTGATGCGTCAAACGGCTTTCTAGGGAAACAACGCTGCGTCTGTGAATTTCGCCAGCCAGTGAATCGGGTTGATTGGCAAAAACCGCTTTTGTGACCAACTTTCTGACAGCGATTGCACACATGCTGCTTGAATAGACAAAATTTCACATAATGCCAAGCTATACAGCACCGACATGGTGAGAAGGACTTCTTATGAGCCGATTTGGAATGATTACAAATAGGAATGGCGTTCGACGGACCAAAGGTTTTCGATCTGGAAGATTTGTTCTGCTGCTGAACAACGTGAACTTTGGAACCACCCTGGCCCTCAGATTGAACCAAAGTGATGTCACGCTGCAAGTTGATAATGCGTTGGTACTCATTGGCGATCACATTGAATGTCAGTGTTGGGTCTTGTTTGGGGCGGCTAAGCAACCGAGTTCTGATGTCGGAGAATTTGGGTGATTGAAGACTGCATATGAATATGAGGGATTTAAATTGGTTGTCAGTGAGGGGTCTGAGTTTGAACCGTCTGCACTCACGGTTGACAATGCCAATATGGGTCAAGAAGTCGCCGGACTCATTCATGACCAACTTTAAGCAGCGGTAGCGAGTATTGAAAAGAGAGTGCTGATCACCAAAAAGTCGGCGGAGGGACTGAACAGTAGCGCCGAAGGAACGGTCTCGTGGGTTTTGCGGTGGAATAAAGTTGCAATACTTGCCCAGATCTGACGGACCAAGTTTCCGAGGGAGAAGACGCACTGTCCAGGAATCACCCCTGTCAGAAAAGTCAACTTTGAAAAGATCTTCATAACCTTTAAACCAGGTATCGAATGTAATATTGGCGTCAGGATTATAAAGAAACTCTGAAATACTACTGGCCACACCAACGACTGACTGAGGAATTGTCGCTGTATATGAGACTTGAGAAGAGATGTGCGCCTGAGTAAGTATCCCCATCAGCTTCAGCTGTTGTACAAACAATTTTTCAAATTTAGCTGGATCCATAATTAGTCACCAACTCGTTTGCCCAATCCCCGTCACCAGTTGTTATAATCCTGCTGTGTAGCTATTCGAAATCCTATCGATTGACCAAATTCCAATACCCCAGTAAGACACCAAATACTGTTCCCAAATCTCCAATTTATCAGAACACAACACCGTTAGAAGTTGTTTATGGAATCGAGTACAGAAGGAATGAATAGAGGAAGGAATGGAATAATAAGCTCAACAGTGGTGGGTAGCGAAAGCAAGGGAGATGGAAAAGGCAACGGCGATAGGATACTATTCAGACTTACCAGGGGAACCGATATTAAGAACCCGAATGTGAGTGAAACTATCTCGGAAAAAAATGGCTGTATCATTCATTCTCAATCCAGGAGATTGGACCGATGGGCAGAACACTTTAGGTATCAGTTCAGTTGGCCTCCAGCCATAATTCGGTTGCCCACGATCCCCAGTCATCCTGAATGGCACATCGATTCAAGCCCTCCCAATCTTTATGAAGTTGGGAAAGCTATAGGAAATCTGAAGCGGGAAAGTGCAGCGGGTCCTGATAGACTGACAACTGAGATTTTTAAGGATGGTGGTCCAGCTTTAGCAGCCAGGTTGACTGAGATTTTAGGTAGAATCTGGGAACTGGACGCAATCCCATCTGACTGGTTTTTGCCGTTTCTATCGAATTCAGACCACTGAGATTAAGTTCACTAAAACTTAAAATCTCAACTTCTTAATTGACCTCAAAGATTGTTCACCAAAATGATTATATCAAAACAAAACTGTTTCATTGTCATGCACTCTTAGTGCTTGTAATAAAATATTAAGCGTAAAAATTATATTGTATCCCACACAACTATTTAAAAGAAATCTCATGTTCTAAATAAATTGTTACTCATTTCTGCTTGATTGTCTGAATGTTAAGTTTCGTGAAATGTTCTATCCATTAAAATTCTACATGTTTGCACATATTTTCTTACAAAAGATCCATCGTATATTCCAACCGACCATTTAAGACGCTGGATTGAGGCGCGAAAGCATGGTCTGGAAGTTACATCAGTACACCGTGAAGTGACTGAAGGTATTCAAACAACAGTAATGCCTTTTTACATGGGCCGTCAAGTAGCAGAGGTAAGTTATAAAGTATGAAACTTATGCAGCCAAAATGATTTTTTTATTACTAAACATAACCTGAGTTCTTTGTATCTTACAGGATAAAAATAAAAATGATTTACGCTACGTGAGTTTGTATTTCTCAACTTTGTGCTTAATACCTAATATTTAAACTTCAAATTTTGAGATAACAATTTCTAAAGATCAAAATAGGTACCCCGAAAACACGTAAATAATGAAACTGTTTGATCACTAAATGTCGACCATTGCCATTAACACCAAATCCTTAGTGCTTGTTGAATTCCGTTGATACCTCGACCGTAGCTGCTACATTGACGTAGTGGTCGGGCTTGACTATCGTGATGACCCAACCGAGTTATATTGGCTGGGATATATGTTCGTGAAGGCTATATACCATACCAGACAGGTTGATCGGAGAACGATGAGACTAAAAGCAGCTACTCAAGGTCTGAGGGCGAAATCGTACTGCTGACTGTAGAGAGGTGTGACAACAGTAAGGTGTTTCCCTCGGACAACTAGCATCTGCAGCGAATCTGCATTCTGACAAGGAAGGAAGGGTTAGAAAAGGTCGACCCTAAAAATGTCACCTCACCTTACTTCACGGATTTCCGTCTCCGGCGGCAGGGGCTGCCAATAAGGGCTTTAAAACGAGCGGAGCTAATGCTCTAAAGACCTTTCACAAAAAGATCGTACGTAACCGACCTCAAGCAGTTGACCCTTGTGCTCTGCGGTCACGCTCCCAGGTCTAATCTACTTATCTACCTTCCTTTTCAGGTTCCTTAAGAAACACCCTTCCAGGGTGTGGGCAGACGAGAAGTGACAACCGCCCTCATACTCGTAACAACACGCGAGACCGAATCGGTCACAATCAAATCCTTCCTACCCCCTTAACATCTCTCTTACCTCCACGATTAACTCTTGTCACATTCTTTTATGACCCCGTAACGCTAATGCAAGCAATGCGAGTTCGCGAAACGTTATTCCTGGTCTCCTGAAACCCCGTTCTAAATTACATGTTGGAGCACTTAATGTCCGAACATTGTGTCAAATAGGTCAACAGGCTTCCCTAGCTAGGACTTTAGAATCTTGCGCCATCGATGTATGCTGCGTCTCGGAAACACATATACAGGATCCTAGTAAAATCATTGATTTGATTTCACCTTGTCAAAATAAAGAAGCAGCTCGATTTACTCTTCGTGTATCTGGAAGCCCAGATGCTGCTCCTCGAGGTCTCGCTGGTGTAGGTATAGCATTGAGTCCTAGGGCAGAACTGGCTCTCCGAGACTGCATTCCAGTAGATAGTTGCCTGTGCGCAGTCCGACTGAACGGGACAGTAAGGACTCAGAAAGATAGGGACACTCGCCGTTGCCTTTTTGTTGTCTCTGCCTACGCCCCCCTCGCTGACTGCAGTTTAGACGAGACAGAAGATGAGTTATACATAAACCTCTGTAACCTTCTGAAAGACGTTAAGCGCTATGATATAGTAATAATGGCTGGTGACTTTAGTGCTCAAGTAGGTAGTTAAGTGAACAGGAAAGACACCTGAATGGATCTTATGGTTTCGCGACTAATCGAACAGATGATGGCGACCGACTGCTGCAACTATGCTCAGATAACCGCCTCTTCCTAGCAAATACTGACTTTAGGCATAAGGAGAAACATCTTTCGACCTGGTGACCCCTAAAGTCGTCTCAACGTTGGACCCAACTAGATCACATCGCCATCAGCCACCGATGGAGAGGTTCGATAGAAGACTGCCGCTCGTTCTGGGGCACATGCCTAGATTCAGATCATGCTCTAGTGCGAGCGCGTATTTCTTCGAGGCTTACTAGACGTAGGAAAGACACCACAAGAAAACGTCTTAGGGTTCAACCTAACTATAGCAGAGCTATGAATATATACCAGGAACAACCAGAGAAACGGTTAGGCAGCCATGCATCACCCTGACATCCATAAAACTGTGAAAATAGAAGTGATATCATCTAGTAAGGTAAACCATAAACTGTATTTCATTAGCGTTTAACGAACTAATAGACGCACGAACACTCAACTCACTTGGCTCTGAACATGATGAAGAGCAAAGACAGCTTAAGCGCAGGCTGATAAAAAGCATACGCAACGACCGTGAACAGTGGTGGGTGGCGAAAGCAAGAGCGATGGAAAAGGCAATGGCGGTAGGCGACTAATCAGACTTATCAGGGAAACCGGTATTAAGAACCCGAATGAGAGTGAAACTATCTCGGAAGACGATGGCTGTATCATTCATTCTCAATCCAGGAGATTAAATCGATGGGCAGAATACTTCAGTTGGCCTTGAACCACACTTAATTTACCCACGATCTCCAGTCATCCTGAATGGCAAATCGATTTAAGTCCTCCTAGTCTTTATGAAGTTGAAAAGGCTATAGGAAATCGGAAGGGAGGGAGAGCAACAGGTCCTGATAGACTGACCGTTCAGATTTTTAAGGATGGTGGTCCATTTATAGCAGCTAGGTTGACTGATATCTTGGGTAGAATCTGGGAATTGGGCGTAATACCATCTGACTGGTCTCAATCACTGATTGTCCCAGTCTGTATGAAATGACGGATGTTCCCTCTTGACAATCATAGAGAAATCAGTCTAGTTGATATAGTTTCTAAATTATTGGCCTCAATCCTATGACGCCTGACTAGAGCTCGTGAAAATGTTCCAGAGTAGTACATTAACGTTATACAAGCTCTCTACTCGAATACTATTGGTAGAGTTAGATCTTATGGCGAACAGTCATCGTAATTCTTCATTGCAAGTGGTGTCGATAGTATAGTCTCATTTGGTGAAGGCGCTGAGAAAATGCAGTCTTCTGACCACCCTAAGCAACAAACGCTTAGGGCAAGCCATATTAGTACACATTACAATTTATGGCCGAGTTATTTATCAGACAGACTTTTCATGTAGTCGTAATAGTTGCGCAAAAATCCCGAACAGAACGAAATAATCAGTATTGGAGGTAAGCTCTGCTACATGTTTTGTATCATATACGTAATGACCAATGAGGGATTAGGATAGCTAGTGAATGAGTCACGACCTGGTAAAAACATTATTCAGACAAGCCGCAACATGCTCACAGCACAAAATGACACTTTTAATTTCTTTTGTATTTTAAATAGTGGCGCTATTTAATCCGATTAGAAAATCTAGTGATGGACCGTGTGCAACTCCTTGAACGCTTCTTGAAATTTTTCCTAATACCTGGGAAGCTCAAGTCAACCGGAGGGAAAGGAGTAGTAGGGACGGTAAGTGTTACCAAATATTTTACTTCAATACGACATTGATTTTCCAAATTCGCTGACAAAATGATTTCATCATACAATTTTAGGGACTATTTTGATAGGCATCAGCACTTTGTGTTGGGCCAACTTACTAGAACGAAAGTGGACTAAATACTGTAATTCGCGGTAAATTTCTCAACGCTCCACTATCGTTACATTCAACAACACAATAATTTTAGACATCAGAAAAAAAAGCTTGTCTAAGCGAACTAGCGGGATCGTTTGATACTTATCTTACGCTTTGCTTGCTCTTTAAATTTTAGCAACCCGTCCTCTCTCCAGAATGCCCAGTCTTTCAGTATCACAGTCATACTCACTTCCCTGAGGAGTGGGCATATATGTGGGGAACATTTCGATTTGAAAGAAACAGTGGTGCTAGTTTAGATGTGAAGATACCGGCCTTACCTCTGTGTGATCCCACGTACTTCTCAGACTCGAATAAAAAATGACAGTTTACGAACTAAATTTCTTGATCTTGACACTAAAAATAATTTGTCTATTTTGAAACTATACCATGGACCACGTTATCACAAAATTGTAACCATAATGAATAAAAAACTTAGATTTTTGTCGAAATTCTGTTTATTTGTACTACACAAAATGCAACGAAATGGTTAGCTTTATTACTTACTAAGAAAATGCACATGTATTTTATAAAATATCTTGCATAATTCATGAATTTCGAAACCAAGAAGTTATTCTTAAAAGTTGCAATAAGAAGGGAATATCTCAAAATAAACGGTAGATTAAAGTGCTTTTGCAACCCAAGGTAATGATTCCAAGGAGAGCAAGGATAAGGACAAAGAAAAACAAATAATTTGATGTAGGTATAGTTCTAGTCTTTTAAACTCCTATTTGCATGTAACTACGAAAATCTGTACCTAAGGCGCTTATCTGGGATATACAGAAACGGTGAGGTAGGATAATTTGTTCCTCTTATTTATGATAAAATGTATAATGTAAATTATACTTCTCAAAATTATTACACCTAAGAAAGCTTGAAGTAAAGCGATAGTGTATAGATAAGTATTTACTAGCAATAAATCATATATACAAATAGGATGGAATAAAAACTGAATAACTAAGAAATCTTCAAAATAAAAGGCAGTTTAGACAGCATAAAGTGGTGACCGTAATGTGGCTTGTAATCACAGTATTTTCCGACTAAGAATAAAGCATTTGTAATGAAAACGGACAGCATGGTTGTGATCGGAACGGAGGTTCGCGAATATGCGGGATGAGGCGGCCAGCAGTTACGGTTCTTTACTTTCCATCGCTTTAATTCTAACGATGAAAAAGGCAACTGATAAGCACAGTATATTTTTGCTGATGAGTTTCTTCCACTCACCTACCCAATAAGCAGTGTAAAATTACCTGGGACAAATGACTGCATGATATTAGATAATCACTTTCGATTTCATTTGATGACGAAACAGTTATGAAATTCGTTATTTAGGCGATTCATGTACCAGTAAGTTTTTCTTTAATTCGTGTTGACGACTTGTTTCGTACGTATTCAGATTTCGGAACAATACTAGTTGGTTCCGTTGGTGTGCATGAGGAATTGTTACGACTATCATTATCACCAGTGCTAGTGGCAGTCATATCTCCTATCCCAGAACTAACCGAATCCTCAGAATCATGAACTGAACCAGGGGAGGTCATTTTGTCAATTTGTTTGGGAAGTTTATGAGACTGATTGTCGCAGATAACTGCGCAAGAATCTTCCGTCGATGAAATTACTTCTGGTAACACGGAGGATCCATTATCCACTGGATTTTCAGATGTGGGGGATACATGCACTCCAGCATCAATCGCTATATTGTCTGCGGCTGCATTTTTATCAAGATTACCTTTTATGTCTGAAATTGTTGATAACTCCCTCAGCATCGTATTTTGGGATACTGAAGTAGAGTCATTTGTATTAATGACTGTGAAGTTAATGGGTATAGGCGTCAAACCTATTGAATTGAGCGCTCCACGTATGGACTGAGCAGAGTTTTGGATTTGCAGCCCTGTACTATTCATATGCGTGGGTAATCTCTGTTGTATATGCACAGGTGGTTGCAACACTATGGGATAAATAAAGTTATTTGTATGTTGTGGGAGATTTGAAACCGCTAAGCCATACCTATCTGATCTTAAATTATCTGATATCTCAGGGACTGAAGCATTTTGGATTGTTTGGTAGTTATAGCTTTGCATCGGATATACATTTTGTTGTAAACGCTGTGAAGAGTTTCGCATGCTAGTAGATTGTAACGACAGCTGTGAAGCGGTATAGTAAGCTGGCAATGGGACAGGAGTAGACATATGAAAGGGATTAGTTTGAGATACTGGATTCTGAAAATAAGGTGTTGCATTTGGGTGTTGCGCTACAGCTGACATAGCAGCTACTGCTTGGAGGTGATTCAAAAGTGCATTTGACGGTCGTTGTTGATTAGCACCTATTGGATTGATATTTGAAGAGTTGGTTAAAAACTGGTTGGAAAAATACTGCGGTTGATGTCCATAATGACTTGAATTAATATTGTTACTGGTGCTTGTAGTCATTGATGCTAAAGCAGCTGCTATAGCTAGATTGAAAGGCTGATTATTGTTACTCGTTTGTGGTATTGAAAATACGGAAGAATATGGCTCTGTGACATTCCCCGTCTGACGAATAAAATAATTTGGCAAATGTGCTTGACGTCGTATTGGTACTATACCTGAATATGTGCTGTTTGAAGCTGAGAGATGTGGGCGCTGATGAAAATTCCATCCGACTGGTTGATTTTTATTATACTCTGTTGGACTCAGCTGATTTGTTGACTGAGGAACTATCACATGTGAAACACGAGAATATGGATTATACTGTTTTGTAGGCTGCTGGAATACCCAAGGGGTAGTATCCATTGAAGATCCTGCTGTGCTTGTACAATCTATGTGAACACTATTGTTCTCGACATCGCATAGAGGTAACAACAGTGGGATAGACATTTGATGAGACCCAGGTGACATGCAAACATTCGTTGATACCGGGGTTTGAACTAAAGTATTTGTTTGTAGAGGTTCTTTGTTTGTTTCAAGATTCGTGTGTCCAGATCTTATGACACCATCGGATCGGAACTTGTCTGGACCAGAAGTTCTCATCACAACCACAGGCTGAGGACTTGTAGTGATTCGCTGATCAGGCAAGTATGGTGATTGGAGAGAGAAAGAACCAATCAATGAGGTTAAGTTTTGAGACACGTCAAAAGTCGATAATCCACTCCCAGGTTGCACACTTGTCGAAGTATCGAGATTCGTAGACAAACCGGGATCTGAAATAATATTACACAAGTGATGAACAAAATATACTTGTTTTAAATTATAAAAAAGAACGCAGTAGACAATAAAGCAGTGATAAGTCTCTTGATAAAGGATTCAACAAATTAAGCCCTAAATAAAGCTGCGATTCAATTTTGGTAACAGGGAGTCGATCGCTTTCTCTAGAAAGAGGAAATACGTTGAATAATTCATAATAATCAGAAAACTGCTGATCGTGCAACTATCTAAAACCAAGTGATTTCTTTAAGCTAAGCTAATCCAACTGTACGTTATATTTTAGCTGTCGAAACCGTGATTAAGTGTTAAAGTATCAAGTATTTGAAACCACACAGTTACATTTGAACTTCTATCACAGGTAAACGTAAATAAATAACTCTGATTTTAATGTACATAATATAACTTACAACCATCAATGCGGCGAACACCACGCATTCCCGCATTCATGTCTTCAATACAAACGATTTTACTTCCAAGTAAAGCTTGTTCCACTTCTTCATGGGTAGTGTTTAGAGCTGCTAAACGAGGAGCTTTGATAAGCTTTTCGATTGGCAAAATCAGTCGGTCAACAAGCATATTCAGGAACGTTTGGTCTCGGCATAAGTTTTCTCGAGAAAAATAATGATGACTTAAATGAAGAGAACAGCAACAACATGCAATTTAGACACCATTCGCGAAATTGGAATAACATCACAAAATATAGAACTTTTCAATGTGACTGAATAAATGTGGCACAGTTGAGTCGGACTTACTCGAATAAAAGATATTACAAGACAATAACATCTGAAATTGTAAAAAGCCGCTTTGGTTATAGCGTCAATGCATACTTTGATCTATTATATCTAAAATATTGTCTATTGTCAATTACTGGAGTGAACAACTTAGGTACGGCTACTATTGCATTGCATCTAATGGTGAAATCCATTAGACTCTGAACTTTTTTGTAACATCGTAATTCACCTTGTGTATACAAACCGGAAATTATTGCGAGCACATAAACTGTAATTCCTACATGCAGAGTAGCTTTTGTGTACCTGCTATTTACTAATGGTGTCTGTTGTACAGAACAGACAGTTTAGATTCGCTATAGCCATTGTGGTAACACAATATAGGAAGTTTAGTTTTGAAAGTAGAATAAAACTGATTATGTTAGGGAATACTTTGGGAGTATGTGATGCATGCTATTATCATGTCCGCAACAATTTAATGAGCTACTATGGTAACGAAATATCTAACCCAGCTAGGTTTCTGGCTAATGTCCGAATAGTGCGTCAAATAGGGAAACAGACTTCCCTAGCTAGGAATTTAGTCTCGCGCTATCGATGTATGGTGCGTCTACGAAACGCGCATACAGGATCCGAGTAGCGTCACTCACTTGACCTCATGATTTCACGATAAAGGAGAAACTCGAATTGCCTTTTGTGGCCGGAAGCCCCGATGCTGCTTCTCGAGGTCTCGCTGGTGTAGGTATAGCATTGAGTCCTAGGGCAGAACTGGCTCTCCGAGACTGCATTCCAGTAGATAGTTGCCTGTGCCCAGTCCGACTGAACGGGACAGTAAGGACTCAGAAAGATAGGGACACTCGCCGTTGCCTTTTTGTTGTCTCTGCCTACGCCCCCCTCGCTGACTGCAGTTTAGACGAGACAGAAGATGAGTTATACATAAACCTCTGTAACCTTCTGAAAGACGTTAAGCGCTATGATATAGTAATAATGGCTGGTGACTTTGGTGCTCAAGTAGGTAGTTAAGTGAACAGGAAAGACACCTGAATGGATCTTATGGTTTCGCGACTAATCGAACAGATGATGGCGACCGACTGCTGCAACTATGCTCAGATAACCGCCTCTTCCTAGCAAATACTGACTTTAGGCATAAGGAGAAACATCTTTCGACCTGGTGACCCCCAAAGTCGTCTCAACGTTGGACCCAACTAGATCACATCGCCATCAGCCACCGATGGAGAGGTTCGATAGAAGACTGCCGCTCGTTCTGGGGCACATGCCTAGATTCAGATCATGCTCTAGTGCGAGCGCGTATTTCTTCGAGGCTTACTAGACGTAGGAAAGACACCACAAGAAAACGTCTTAGGGTTCTACCTAACTATAGCAGAGCTATGAATATATTTCCGGAGCAATTAGAAAGACAGTTAGGCGACCGTATAAGTGATTACCATCCAACTGGACTGAGTCATGTTGGTAGGTGTCGACTACCTGGTTGAGGTCCGCGAGATTATAGTAATCGATGTGAAGTGGCAACCCGGAATGACATTGCTCGAAATCGTTTGTGATGGTGCATGGGCATCCTCTCTTTGTATTTTCTCAAATTCTAATCACCTGGATTATACTTCTTGAATATCTTCGAACCCTAATAATCTCCATTACCGTTAATCCTTCTACTCTCTCTACTATAGGATTTGAACTGACAATTGTGCCTCTGTCCTAGTGTGGTATGGCAACCTGAACTGATATATGCACGCACTAAGTTCTACGTTGTAACTGATTGACTGGCATTAGGTATAGTTAGGGCCAAAGCGGTTTATAATTTGGTGCCTTCGGAATGTTATTTCGGCAGTAAGTGACTGGGCATTAATGAGAGTAGTCTTATTATATGCTTATGAAACCTGGTCTCTTCGAACTTAATATATATGAGAGCTTTCATGGTTAGATTACCATCGTCTTCGAAGGATTTTTCACATCCACTGGCAACAATATGTTAGGTATACAGAAGTTGGACACGGCGACAGTAATCCAAACGGTGTCATCATCTTGAAACACCGACTTTGATCGCTCGGACATGTGCAACTTACGTCGTCCCAGCCTACCACACATCGCGCATTGCTTGCCAATTTTGGGACTGGTTGGAAAAAGCAGAAGTAGTCACTACATGACATGTGTCGTGGTATGACAGAGCGGTAGGGGACTGGCATCTGTTGTTCCTTCACGATACACAGGTTGGAGATGGTGCAACACAAAAGCTTAAGACGTTACCAGACATGGTTCAGAAAAGAAGCTAGTGGCGGCCCTGATGTGGCTTTTTCTTATTTTCTATATAAGTGAGAGGAACTTCTTTAACTGAAAGCATTCTTTCCAGTTGTATTTTACTTAACTGAACTGCCTCTCCCACCATTACTATTTTACACATATAAAGGATTTTTGCTCACTTTCACTTTGTGTATACAACCTCATTTTTATTGTGGTTAATACATTTTTCGGTCCCTTAGTCAGCTGCAACGTAGAACTTCATATGTAAATACATCAGTCCATGTTGCTATACCACATTGGTACAGAGACGAAATTGTCCATTCAAATCCCAAAGTGGACTGGAATGCAGTCTCGGAGAGCCAGTTCTGCCCTAGGACTCAATGCTATACCTACACCAGCGAGACCTCGAGGAGCAGCATCTGGGCTTCCAGATACACGAAGAGTAAATCGAGCTGCTTCTTTATTTTGACAAGGTGAAATCAAATCAATGATTTTACTAGGATCCTGTATATGTGTTTCCGAGACGCAGCATACATCGATGGCGCAAGATTCTAAAGTCCTAGCTAGGGAAGCCTGTTGACCTATTTGACACAATGTTCGGACATTAAGTGCTCCAACATGTAATTTAGAACGGGGTTTCAGGAGACCAGGAATAACGTTTCGCGAACTCGCATTGCTTGCATTAGCGTTACGGGGTCATAAAAGAATGTGACAAGAGTTAATCGTGGAGGTAAGAGAGATGTTAAGGGGGTAGGAAGGATTTGATTGTGACCGATTCGGTCTCGCGTGTTGTTACGAGTATGAGGGCGGTTGTCACTTCTCGTCTGCCCACACCCTGGAAGGGTGTTTCTTAAGGAACCTGAAAAGGAAGGTAGATAAGTAGATTAGACCTGGGAGCGTGACCGCAGAGCACAAGGGTCAACTGCTTGAGGTCGGTTACGTACGATCTTTTTGTGAAAGGTCTTTAGAGCATTAGCTCCGCTCGTTTTAAAGCCCTTATTGGCAGCCCCTGCCGCCGGAGACGGAAATCCGTGAAGTAAGGTGAGGTGACATTTTTAGGGTCGACCTTTTCTAACCCTTCCTTCCTTGTCAGAATGCAGATTCGCTGCAGATGCTAGTTGTCCGAGGGAAACACCTTACTGTTGTCACACCTCTCTACAGTCAGCAGTACGATTTCGCCCTCAGACCTTGAGTAGCTGCTTTTAGTCTCATCGTTCTCCAATCAACCTGTCTGGTATGGTATAGAGCCTTCACGAACATATATCCCAGCCAATATAACTCGGTTGGGTCATCACGATAGGCAAGCCCGACCACTACGTCAAGGTAGAGGCTATGGTCGGGTTTCCGGTTCCTACATGTACCGAAATTTATGTTTCATATAAATAGATGCTTTTTCATTCTTCATAGTTATCAATTCGCAGTCATCAAGTGAACGCTTTCTTTCTAAAGAACTTACATGTTTCAAGTGATCATTTTATCACCTTTAAAAATTAAAAATAGATATGACAAAAATTGCGTCTGTTAAACTGTATAACGTAAGTTGTAGTCTTTAAGCAAACTACACTGGTGAAGTTAAAAACTTACGTGAAATACAAAATATAACTATATTTAGATGCGAATAACAAGTAATTTTCCCGACTTGCTGTTTTAGGGGCATAAGCACACCCATTTGGCAGTAAACCCAACTCGACACGGCCAGATGGTTTGGGTTCTGGGAGTAATTTTTCGAGCTGTTCGTATGTGACGATTTGATAGCCTTTTTCCAGCACATCGGGAGAGCTTGGAAAGTTAATTTCATTAATATGAGGGTCATTATAGCCAGCAAAAAACGGAAAATACAATGACCTTTGATATGATGGTTGGTGGGTATACGCAGTGGTGCCGCTAGGCAAAGGAGAGACAATACTAAGCCCTGGTTGAGGTAGTATGTATCCAGCTTGAGGTAACATTGTACTTTGAGTGCGATTTTGATCCATAAACCTAAAAAGGATAAGCTTAATGAAGCTATGTATTCAAATGTATTGTGTTGCTGTTTATACATAGTGGTTTTAAAAGAAAATCAATTTTACATACATTCAGCTGTTTTTAAAAAACATACAAAAATATGGACCCAAAGTTATGGAACAGAAGTGTATTGGGGAACACTTATTATCCTCCGTCCAAAAGTTTAAAGACTAGTTGCGAGTTTCGTAGGACCTGACAAAAGTGTGCATTAACACAAACTGCAACTCTTCTGAATAGCGAAAGTTAATAAAATAATTATCAAATGAAAAGACCATACAAAGAATATGACTATATATGAGGATGAAATCGATGAAAAAACTGCGAAATATGAACACTGAGTTCAAAGAAACACTACGGAAAATCACACCATCATTAGGACTAGCATCAAGGCATGACACCGATCTCCAAGTATTTACGACTATAATCGTGATCCACGACATAAGTGGCAAGCTTTTGGTTAGTCAGTGCAAAACACTAGTTAAGTGGGTTTGAACTTTTCCCGGTTAGAGTACCGAATGGTTTACCGCCATAATTATGTCACCCTGCAATTTTTAATGTAATTATCGTTGGTACCAACGGTTGACAAACTTCGGTTAAGTGAGACTAGTAAGTAATGATCCATTAAACAAAGATAACTGCATTTAGTCAAGTCTAGTTAAAGTGCATTGTAGCTGACCATATTAATTCCAAGATGGGGACATTCTAGAGCGGAGATATATTTGGTTATTTGTGGACCAGCCAATTCTAATATAAGCCATCATAGCGGCTTAGAACATACTCAACATTACTAGTTTATATATTTTAAGTATATAACTATGGGGAATATTAGTTCTCTTAACTTTGAAAAGACCGGATTCTTTCAAAGATTGATGGATAGACACAGGAAAATTAAATAGTAATGCACTATGAAGTGGATTGATTTAAAGGGTGAACTCTTACGACGTTAAAGGTCGATTAGAGAACCATGAGACTAAAAGCAGCTACTCAAGGTCTGAGGGCGAAATCGTACTGCTGACTGTAGAGAGGTGTGACAACAGTAAGGTGTTTCCCTCGGACAACTAGCATCTGCAGCGAATCTGCATTCTGACAAGGAAGGAAGGGTTAGAAAAGGTCGACCCTAAAAATGTCACCTCACCTTACTTCACGGATTTCCGTCTCCGGCGGCAGGGGCTGCCAATAAGGGCTTTAAAACGAGCGGAGCTAATGCTCTAAAGACCTTTCACAAAAAGATCGTACGTAACCGACCTCAAGCAGTTGACCCTTGTGCTCTGCGGTCACGCTCCCAGGTCTAATCTACTTATCTACCTTCCTTTTCAGGTTCCTTAAGAAACACCCTTCCAGGGTGTGGGCAGACGAGAAGTGACAACCGCCCTCATATTCGTAACAACACGCGAGACCGAATCGGTCACAATCAAATCCTTCCTACCCCCTTAACATCTCTCTTACCTCCACGATTAACTCTAGTCACATTCCTTTATGACCCCGTAACGCTAATGCAAGCAATGCGAGTTCGCGAAACGTTATTCCTGGTCTCCTGAAACCCCGTTCTAAATTACATGTTGGAGCACTTAATGTCCGAACATTGTGTCAAATAGGTCAACAGGCTTCCCTAGCTAGGACTTTAGAATCTTGCGCCATCGATGTATGCTGCGTCTCGGAAACACATATACAGGATCCTAGTAAAATCATTGATTTGATTTCACCTTGTCAAAATAAAGAAGCAGCTCGATTTACTCTTCGTGTATCTGGAAGCCCAGATGCTGCTTCTCGAGGTCTCGCTGGTGTAGGTATAGCATTGAGTCCTAGGGCAGAACTGGCTCTCCGAGACTGCATTCCAGTAGATAGTTGCCTGTGCGCAGTCCGACTGAACGGGACAGTAAGGACTCAGAAAGATAGGGACACTCGCCGTTGCCTTTTTGTTGTCTCTGCCTACGCCCCCCTCGCTGACTGCAGTTTAGACGAGACAGAAGATGAGTTATACATAAACCTCTGTAACCTTCTGAAAGACGTTAAGCGCTATGATATAGTAATAATGGCTGGTGACTTTGGTGCTCAAGTAGGTAGTTAAGTGAACAGGAAAGACACCTGAATGGATCTTATGGTTTCGCGACTAATCGAACAGATGATGGCGACCGACTGCTGCAACTATGCTCAGATAACCGCCTCTTCCTAGCAAATACTGACTTTAGGCATAAGGAGAAACATCTTTCGACCTGGTGACCCCCAAAGTCGTCTCAACGTTGGACCCAACTAGATCACATCGCCATCAGCCACCGATGGAGAGGTTCGATAGAAGACTGCCGCTCGTTCTGGGGCACATGCCTAGATTCAGATCATGCTCTAGTGCGAGCGCGTATTTCTTCGAGGCTTACTAGACGTAGGAAAGACACCACAAGAAAACGTCTTAGGGTTCTACCTAACTATAGCAGAGCTATGAATATATTTCCGGAGCAATTAGAAAGACAGTTAGGCGACCGTATAAGTGATTACCATCCGGAGGCAGGTTGGAATGATATCAAAAAAGCTGTGGAAACAGCAGTGATATCTGCTAGTAAGGTTAACCGTAACTCTAGAATGAAGCCATGTATCTCAGTAGCATCCACCGAACTGATGGATGCTCGAAAACGTATCCCACCTGGCATTGATCATGATGATGAGTGAAGTCAGCTTAAGCGCAGACTGATAAAAAGCATACGCAACGACCGTGAACAGTGGTGGGTGGCAAAAACAAAACTGATGGAAAAGGCAGTGGCAATAGGCAACAGTAGACAACTTTTCGGCCTTATAAAGGAAGCCTACATTAAGAACCCGAAAACAATGGCTGTATCATTCATTCTCAATCCAGGAGATTGGACCGATGGGCAGAACACTTTAGGTATCAGTTCAGTTGGCCTCCAGCCATAATTCGGTTGCCCACGATCCCCAGTCATCCTGAATGGCACATCGATTCAAGCCCTCCCAATCTTTATGAAGTTGGGAAAGCTATAGGAAATCTGAAGCGGGGAAGTGCAGCGGGTCCTGATAGACTGACAACTGAGATTTTTAAGGATGGTGGTCCAGCTTTAGCAGCCAGGTTGACTGAGATTTTAGGTAGAATCTGGGAACTGGACGCAATCCCATCTGATTGGTTTTTGCCGTTTCTATCGAATTCAGACCACTGAGATTAAGTTCACTAAAACTTAAAATCTCAACTTCTTAATTGACCTCAAAGATTGTTCACCAAAATGATGATATCAAAACAAAACTGTTTCATTGTCATGCACTCTTAGTGCTTGTAATAAAATATTAAGCGTAAAAATTATATTGTATCCCACACAACTATTTAAAAGAAATCTCATGTTCTAAATAAATTGTTACTCATTTCTGCTTGATTGTCTGAATGTTAAGTTTCGTGAAATGTTCTATCCATTAAAATTCCACATGTTTGGTGGTCCAGCTTTAGCAGCCAGGTTGACTGAGATTTTAGGTAGAATATGGGAACTGGACGTAATCCCTTTTGACCGGTCTCAATCTCTGATTGTCCCAATTTATAAA
Organism: Schistosoma turkestanicum; assembly: GCA_944470395.2. NCBI lineage: Eukaryota > Metazoa > Platyhelminthes > Trematoda > Strigeidida > Schistosomatidae > Schistosoma > Schistosoma turkestanicum. Next base: position 35,006,745 of record OX103971.1, on the reverse strand, counting down.
AAAGGACAAAAGTCTTGTGGCAATCACGGGGGAATCAGTCTAAGTAATATAATTTCTAAATTGTTAGCCTCAGTTATACTTAGTCGCCTAACTAGAGCTTGTGAAGAGCAGACTAGAGAAAATCAGGCTGGTTTCAGACCCAGACGTGGGTGTATAGACCACATCTTCACACTATGACAGGTTCTGGAACACAGACACATTTAGGCGTCCGACAATAGTTATCTTCCTGGACCTTATGGCGGCATTTGACTCAGTGGATCGTGAGGTTATGTGGCAGTGTTTGTCATTAAAAGGTGTACCAAAGAAGTACATTAACCTTATACAAGCTCTCTACTCGAACACCACTGGTCGAGTGAGAGATAATGGCGAGCTGTCACCGGAATTCTTTACTTCAATTGGTGTCCGTCAGGGCTGTCCACTCTCTCCATTCTTCTTCAGCTTTGCTGATGACATAGTTCTATTCGGTGAAGACGCTGACAAAATACAGTCTTCCGACTACCCTGAGCAACAATGCAAGGATGTTCGGGATGCAGTTCTCACCCTCGAAATGCAAAATGTTGCTTCCAGAATAGGTTACATGTGCATCTGAAGTAGTGATAGTCAGTCAGTCAATCACATGCAACGTAGAACTTCGTACGTAAGTACAACAGTTCATGTTGCCATACCACATCAGCACAGAGATATAATTGTCCATTCAAATCCAATAGTAGTAAAGGTAGTAAAGGTATTAGAAGTAATCGGAGAGGTTAGGATTAGAAGATATTCAAGAAATATGATTCAGTGAGAAAAGTTTAGAAAGTCAAAACTAGAGGTGTTGAAGAATCCAGAAGATCAGGATTTGAGAGAACACAAAGAGTAAATGCACCGGCGCCATTGCAAACGGTTTTGAGCCATGTCATTCAGGGTATCTAACCATCGATCATTATCATCTCGCGGACCCCAACCAGGTAGTCGACAACTACCGACATGACTCAGTCCACTAGTCAATGACTTCATGGATTTCTGCCATGTTTTGGTTTGGCCGCCTCTAACTTTCTTCCAACTCATTCCTACACTACAAAACAAAGCTCAACGAGACAGTCGGTGGTTGGGCATACGCAACACATGTCCCAACCGCCTCAACTGATGAAGTGCCGCTACTGCGTCTATTGATCTGCCATTCTTACCTAGCACCCGTTTCCTAATAACAGCGTTGCTCACTCGGGTGTCCCACGAAGACACCTATGATCGAAAACCAATAACCTACGAATATCTTCTACTCTCACTGGCCACGTTTCACAGCCATAAAGTAAGACGGAGCGAACTACTGCGCAGTACATTCGTCCTTTAGTCAGCAAACGGATATCTCGCCTACACTATAAGTGACGCATGTTGGCAAAAGCCAATCGAGCCTTCTGTATCCGTGCTGAAATTTCGTCAGTCACCAGGCCATCAGCACTGATGAGACTCCCCAGACAAGTAAAGCGGCAGCTTTTAGTCTCATCGTTCTCCAATCGACCTGCCTGGCATGGTAAAACCTTCAGGAACATATGTTCCAGCTAGTATAGCTCGGTCGGGTCATCACGATAGGCAAGTCCGACCACCACGTCAAGGTAGCAGCTACGGTCGGGATGTGGCTTCAATACTTCATCTACTGATCTGCCATCCCTACCTAGTACTCGTTTCTTAACGACAGTATTGTCTCAGGATAAACGAGCATTATTTCTAAGGCATCTATGATCGAGTATCAGTAACCTACGAACATCTACTCTGACTGGCCTTGTTTCGCATCCAGAGAGTGGAATGCATACAATAATTCAAGCCGAAGACGTAAAAATATGGTGAGGTAGTACTACATGACTAAACATCTGCACTGACCCAGTGTCGCCAGCTTTCTATGCTAGTGCAAAAGATAACTATTTGTTAATGGGGCTGTTTTTGTGTGAATGCTGTATACGTAGTAGTTGGAACTACGGAACAAGAGAAACATATTTGCCTCAGTTTGTAAACTGCGTAACATGAGTCATGGTCTGAAAACTGCATTTCGTTGAAATTCTGTTGCACAAGACAGCTTCACGATGGTAGGGGTACTAACATAGACTTTTACACAGCCTTGGTGTGATGCAAGTCAGAATCATGTAAAGACCGACTCAGGTCGTCCTGGGAAGAGTAGAGAATCACTACTTGTGCATTTCCGAAGTCTGAAAAATAGACCTTAATAAACTTTACACTAGATTAAGAGGCAGTTTAATGTTTAAGCGTGTTCAAACGTTTAACTGACTGACTTAATTAAAGACAAGATCCTCACAAAGGTATACAAGAAAGGGGTTAGCACACTTTTAACTGTCCTAAAAACATACATCCAAATCTGTATTTACATGTTATACAAGTGTGAAAGTAGTCACAAATGGACTTCCAATTTGGTCAATATCTTTGCTTATACACTTAGCAAACAACAAATGTGTCTGGAACGAATTCACGCACAAGACTTGGATACACTAGCAATCAAATTATAAAAATTCCATTGTAGAATAGAACTGCAGTATTAAAGTAGCGTTTAGCCAATAAACGCAGACTTGCGGCTGAGAAATCCTGAATCCTTCTATTATGCAAACAAAGCAACGTGTAATGTAGTCTACACTGTGGTAAGGTCCATAAATGGTAAACATTAATCTGAGGAACCACACTACTTTTCGTGTTCAAAATATATTCTCAACATAAAAATCAACTAATTCGAGAAATCAACTACAGATTAAAACATCTATAGTAAGCTGAAACAAAATGCAGAATAACATTAACATACCACAATACAAGTACCTCTAAAACTAATGTGCTGAACAAAACAAAGTGCAGAGGCTACATTGGACATTTCAATAATTTCTTTTCAGGAGCTTCAAAACAATTTGCTTGATGGCAAATCGTGATAAGTAAGTTTTCCAAAATACAAATACAATGGTCTACATTGGAGTGATAACTAACAAAAGGTGCTTTAATTTAGATCTAGAGTAGTGGTTGTAGGAGGCGATCCGCTCAGTGTTAGTCTCCCGAATTAAAAACCTTCTTGATATCTGATCTCATCTTAAAAGTACTGACTTTACTGCATTTTCGGTAATGAAATTACTTTTTTGGTACTGATAAATTTTTAGGGATATTACCGAAAATGACCGTCTCTTAATAGAGAAGACAGTTAGGACGAAATACTGATGAAATTACAGTCTTCTGAACTCACGTTACAATAGGATCAGCCCTCACTATCTAAAAACTTTCTTAGCTTATATTCAGCCAGAATATGTTACTGCGGCATATCCATTTCATACTCGCAGTATATCCATTTTATTTAGATATTACACTTATAATGTGACTTGGTATATGTAAGGTACAAGTTACTAGTCATATCTTTCAAGCTCTTAGGGGCGACGACTCCTAACCCCATGAAGTACTATTTAGCGGCTTACCACAGTCATGGCTTATATACAATCCAACATCCTTGCTGCTTAAATTGTTTGGTTGTAGAACTTGACCGAATTAGTGGGTTTTTTGTTCTTCATGGTGAGCTGTAAACATGAAATTGATACCTATACACTTGGTGCCATTTGAAAGTAATTGTAATCTTCTGTAACACATGAAAGCAATTTGCATATATCTGCTCTGTATGTTCTTCTTCATCTGCACTCATCACGTTTTTAACCACCTAGCCCATAAAACTCAGTGATGTAAGTTGATTCTCTGTTTTAGCCTGAATATAGTTATATACGCTCGGTAGAAATTCTGCTCGGGAAAACCGCATAGGTAGGATTTTCTCAGGATGAACGTCAGTTTGATAAATTTCGAAGTTTCGAATTTATTAATAAGAATCACGTATAATAGCCTGAAAAATGTGATGAATAGCCAAAAAGTGAAATAAAATGGGATTGTAGTAAATTTATCGGTAGCAAGAAGATATTTTGTTGAGGAAAGGTGATTATAGTTGACAGCATTTAAGAAGATGAAAAAGCTGTGAATATGTACTACATGGAAAAGGTTGGCCAATAAGTAACTGAAGCAATAAAAATAGCTAGAGGTTAAGACAAACATGATCTCCGTAGTCTCCTGAAGATCATCTTGAGAAGACCACGAAGCTTACAGTGTTATGAAGCAGAAATCTTGTGCGAGTAATTATGTTAGTAGGCATTCTTAAACAGAGATACAAGTTATTTCTAGGGGCTATCAGCTGCCAGAACTTTTTAGACGAGACTAGTTAGGCTCTCTCGTCTGTCTCAACAGTTTCAACCAGATTGGTGACTCATGATAAACGCTATTCCCTTGTACTGGTACAGTTTGGGAAAGGAATATACTTAAAAAAACGAGCTCCAAACTTTCCTGATGCTGATGGTCAAGTAGTATCTTAAATGTCAGGGCAATTTTCTTGAATATTATTTGAGAACGCTTTGGTTGAAGAAAGTGACTGGAATCCAGGATGAACGTCATTTACGTCTGCCGCTGTGACAGGTTACTTTCAGTGCACTCATTGTAGAGTGAAATTATAGATGTCCCCTTGGGAATTTCTGGAGGCTTATAAAAATATCTGTTAATATGAAAACCTAACTTTGGTGTTGTAAGTTTGCTAGTTGCATTTTTTCAAATGCATATTTATATTTCAAGAGATATGTATGAGTAAATTAGATCGCGATAACCTCACTGACACTATTTACCTATTCATAGTAATTTCAAGTTCCGAACCTCGTTTGTCGGGCTGACTATGGCAGCAGCATATAAACGCGTGAAATGACTATGAATAGTGAGTGAGATATCAGTGTGATCTAGCCATGTCAATTATCAAGCTGAAGACATTTATATCCTCGAATGCTCTCCACAATACTTTGAATTCTTCTTAGAATTTCACCTTGGCCATAAATGACTTGCGAGTGATTTATCTGACGATATGTTTAAGGGAAAGAAAGCCATCCCATTGTAGCCTGCATAAATTAGCTCATAATAATTTGTTCCGTTTCATTAATTATTATATAGTGAGGATTTCGATTTTCCTTGAAAGTGTGAAAACTCCGCCTGTAGAACCATCGGGGTTACTGCCGGTCCCAAGCCCGGATAAAGGAGGAGGTTTGGGCATCGGGTTGGCAACCTCATCCTACCAAAAAATCAACTTGCCAAAAAACGCTAACCAGAAATTATAAATCAAACTATTTTCACTCTGCCCTGAGAGTTGAGAGAAGAATTATGACACCTCGTGATGAAAGCCGAGTTCCCTGGGAAGTCACCAGAGCAACCACTCTTTTAGGTTCATTGAACGTCCGAACATTGTGGGAGACTGGAAGACTATTTCAAGTTGCTACTGAAATAAGGAGATGCAACCTGGAGGTGCTTGGAAACAGTGAAACGCATTGGACACAGGTAGGAAAACTGAGACTAGCTTCAGGAGAACTGTTGTTATGCTGTGGTTATGAAGAGGAAAATGCTTCACATACACAAGGAGTTGCACTGATGCTGTCTAAACAAGTACAAAAGGCACTGATAAGATGGGAATGCCATGGATCGAGGATCATTAAAGCATCCTTCGAAGCAAAGAGAGTGGACATTACAATGAACGTCATCCAATGCTGTAAACCTACCAATGACTACAATGACCACGTTAAAGATTAATTCTACGAAAGGCTGCAGTCAATCGTCGACAGATGCTCACCAAAGGATTTGACCATTCTGATGGGAAACCTTAATGCCAAGGTTGGCTTGGACAACACTGGATATAAAGACATCGTGGGACGACATGGACTGGGAGAAAGGAATGAAAATGGTGAGAGATTTGCAAACCTATGTGCCTTCAACAAACTGGTCATCGGTGGCACAATATTCCCACACAAGCACATACACAAAGCTATATGGATTTCACCGAATCACACTACTCAGAACCAAATCGACCATATCTGTATCAATAAAAAGTTCAGAAGGACCATGGAGGATGTGAGAACCAAGCGAGAAGCTGACTACTTGCTGGTCGCCAAAATGAAAGTGAAACTCATGAAACACTGGACAACGGGGCAGACAACATCACAGAAGTTTAATACGGCCTTTCTTCGGGATACTGTAAAGCTCAACGAATTCAAGATAGCCCTCAGCAACAAGTTCCAGGCCTTGCAGGATCTACTCAATGAAGAGGAAGCAACCTTGGAGAAAAATTGGAAAGGGATCATGGAGGCAATCACTTCAACATGTCACGAAGTTCTGAGTCACAAGAAACATCATCTCAAGGATTGGATCTCTTTTAGTACTATTGAAAAAATTGAAGTATGGAGAAACAAGAAGGCAGCAATCAATGTCAGCCGAACAAGAGCAGAGAAAGTTAAGGCACAAGCTGCATACACAGAAACAAACAGGCAAGTGAAGAAGAGCATCGGAGATGACAAATATGTGGAAGATCTAGCAATGACGGCGGAAAAGGCTTCAAGAGAAGGAAACATGATACAATTGTACGGTACAACAAAGAAGCTCTCTGGAAACTATCGTAAACCAGTACGACCAGTGAAAAGCAAGGGAGGAAAAGTAATCAGCAACATTGAAGAACAGAGAAATAGGTGGGTAGAGCACTTTCAGGAACTGTTGAATGGACCAACTCCACTGAACCCACCTAACATCGAAGCAGCATCTTCAGACCTCCCAATCGATGTTGGCGCACCTACAGTTGATGAGATCATGGTCATCAGACAATTCAAGAGCAGCAAAGCAGCAGGACCAGACAAAATTCCAGCAGATGCAGTGAAAGCTGATGTGGAAGAAACTCCGAAAACATTTCACATTCTCTTCAACAAGACTTGGGATGAGGAACAAGTACAGGCTGAAAAGAAGGATACCTCATTGAGACACCAAAGAAAGGCGATCTCAGCAAGTGTGAGAACTACACAGGCGCCACTCTTCTCTCAATAGCAGGCGAAGTCTTCAACAGGGTATTGTTAAGCAGAATGAAGGACTTCGTAGACGCCCAACTTCGAGATCAACAGGCCGGATTTCGTAAGGATCGATCGTGTACTGACCAAATTGCTACATTACGGATCACTGTGGAACAATCAATTGAATGGAACTCACCACTCTACATCAACTTCATCGACTTCGAGAAAGCATTCGATAGCGTGGATAGGAAAACTGTGGAGGCTTCTTCGACACTACGGTGTGCCTGAGAAAATAGTTAACATCGTACGGAATTCTTATGATGGATTCAACTGCAAAATCGTGCACGGAGGTCAGCTGACAAACTCTTTCGATGTGAAGACCGGTGTCAGGCAAGGTTGCTTACTCTCACCCTTCCTCTTTCTCCTGGTCATCGACTGGATTATGAAAACGTCAACATCTGGAGGGAGGCACGGTATCCAATGGACAGCTAGGATGCAGCTAGATGATCTGGACTTCGCAGATGACCTGGCTCTTCTACCTCACGCGCAACAACAAATGCAAGAGAAGACGACCAGTGTAGCAGCAGTCTCTGCAGCAGCAGGTCTCAACATATATAAAGGGAAAAGTAGGATTCTACGATACAACACAACATGCACCAACCAAATCACTCTTGATGGAGATGCCATGGAGGACGTTAACACCTTTACATATCTGGGCAGCATCATCGACAACCAAGGTGGATCTAATGCAGGTGTGAGGGCGCGGATTGGCAAAGCAAGGGCTGCATTTCTACGGTTGGAAAATATCTGGAACTCCAAAAAAATATCAATCAACACCAAAATCAGGATTTTCAATACAAATGTCGAGACAGTTCTACTTCATAAAACGGAAACTTGTAGAACTACCAGAGCCATCATCCAGAAGATGCAAGTATTTATGAACGGTTGTCTACGCAAAATACTTCGGATTCGTTGGCCAGACACCATCAGCAACAACGAACTGTGGGAGAGAACAAGTCAGATTCCAGTGGAGGAGGAAATCAGGAAGAAGCGGTGGAAGTGGATAGGACACACACTGCGAAAAGCACCCCACTGCGTCACAAGACAAGCCCTCACATAGAACCCTGAGGGCAAAAGGAAAAGAGAAAGGTCAATGAACGAATTACGCCGAGAAATAGAGAAAGATATGAGGGGAATGAACAAACATTGGACAGAACTGGAGAGAGAAACCCAGGACAGAGTTGGTTGGAGAAAACTGGTGGGCTGCCTATGCTCCGTTGGGGGTAACAAGCGTAAGTACGTAAAAGTAAGTTGAAAGTGTGACGGAAGCTCGACAACCTAGAAATTAGCTTAGACTAAGTTAGGCTGAGTAATAGGTAAATGACAGAACTTTGGCTTAAGAATCTCTAAGCCAAACAGTAACGTTACTTCATTCAACTCTAATGCATTAGAATAGCGCAAATAAGTTTTTTAATATAAGTTCCTGTCTTGTGCCGACAATTAGTCCAAGTGTGCCTTCGATTTCAGACTAAGTATAAGAGTCTCTTTCTGATAGTACAATTAAACCATGTCACTGATAGGAACAGTCTGATACAGCCACATTTTCAATAAGTGAATACAAATAGGAAAAGTTCACAGTAGAGTTCTTGGGTGGTTTGCATACATCAGTAATGAATTTGTAGGGGAACTTCAATTGGAAGGCGCTTGATACAAGCTGTGACCTGGACGTGCGTGTTCACATGGAACGGTTTGCATGGAGGTAGCATGGATGTTCCACTGTAAATAGGGTTCTTAGAAGGGAGAAAAGAGAAAGAAAAAGAGTAACAGCGAGACAATTATACACATATTTAACTAGAGCGTTGCTTAACCATTCACGATCAAGTAGACAGTGAGGTGATAAGCCAAGATAGCACTCATATAGACCACTTAAATTAAAGTAAATTATAGTAATATAGCTCACAAATAAAGGAGTATCGCAATAAAATAGGAAGAGTTGTAAAGTGTGTCAAGTGGACAGAAAAGAAGTTGAAGTAAGGAGCTGGATGTCCGTACGTTGACGCCAAATTTCAGTAAAAAGAGTAAATTTTATAAGGAAACACTGATTATTATATGTTTTCACTGTCAAACAATCTCTTGATTAAATGTCAACCTCTAAGTCTTATTGTAAGTGCCTGAGTAAGCAAGGTGAGGGTTGTCTTGACAGAATATCGACCTTCTGTTCTGGAAACATGAGTCTCAGAAGCACCAAACGAATAAGAGAAACCTCAGAAGCATTGATTAGTTACCTCATAGATTGAAAGGAGACGAAAGCAAACAAAATGTTCTGTCCCACAAACGTGAGTGGTTTGAAGTCGTCACCCTACCTGCAGAAAAGCAAAATGAGTGAAGGAAACCCAGAACCAGGCTTAATGACCTCAAGATGTTAACCGACAAACAATCCTAAATGGTAACTCTTGAGAGCACAAAATAAATCAGGAAAGACGATGGACTGATTAGTGATAAATAAGATGTATGTAAATAAGTGGACATGGTTTCATTCCAGTTGTCAGACCACCAAATTTATTGGGCTTTGTACAAACTTTTCAACGAAGTACAAATATCAAAACATCAAAAGTGTTTGAAAAATGAGGTCCGGAGTTTGATTGCGTATTTGATACGAATTTAAACTGACTTCGGAAGCCTTATTTTGACGAAATACGGAAAATTCTAAGGTATAACGAAAAGTATTGTCATTATTGTGATTATCGTCTACATGATATTATTATAATTTTTGTAGTTTCTTCCTTCTTTGCATGTTTTTCAAGTGAACAGAACATTGAGTCATTGAGAAGACACTGTTGTAGGTTTTAGTTATGAGTATTGCTAGACTTTGAACAAGGTTATTAGTATTGGTCACTAAATAGCTCTTAAATATGAATTCTAATTGAAATGGAAATCGACGCCTACTAATCGTTTGCTTGATACGGACTGATGCATTTTTGTGGTAGATTAACATAACACAATGTATTCCTGCAGACAGACAATTTCCAGAAATTCTGCTCATGGATGACAATCTCATGTATTTCCCATCATCATTTTTTCTGCTAGCGGTGACGATTTTGAGCTACGGAGAATGGTCCAAAAAGTAGTTATGATTTCTTGGGTAAAAAATGACTGACAGATTATTTTTTGGAAGCCAGTCCTCAGAAAGTCCTTCCAAATGCATTACAATGCACTATGGTCACCAAAGTACAGATACACACACACTGAATAACATTGAGCCTTTTGTTATCCATAAATACAATGACCCAGGAGTAATTGCTTACCGAAACCCGAAAACTGCGTAATGTCATGAGATAGAGATCATAGGTTTCAGAACCTTAAGGTAACTACACAGAGATGTCTGCCATTTTTAACTTGCATACAAGCACCCAGACTGTGTCTAAAGAGTGATCTAATAGAACAGTTTATTAGGACCATAACTACGCTAATTGCATTAGTCATAAACCTACCATGGAGAGAGACCGGCTAAGTTGGATGGGTGACTTGGCTACAACTTTTGAGTTACTTAATGGCAAGTTTGCTTCTGACACATGCCTTCCAAAACAGAGAATTTACAAGAGGCTGAAAATACCCATATAATTACTGGGTTGAAAGCGTATACTAATTAGTATGTGGAAAAAGGAATAAAATTTACAGCTGAATGTAGGCGTTAGGAATCAAAGCTCATGGTTTCTAACTTGAAGTGATATCATTTTTAAAACTAAAATTTTATTTAACCGTATGGATGGATGAATTTTGCCCTAAGTTTCTTAAATGACTGCCCGAAACGTGATTGGCTTGTCCATAAAACACAGCATAGAATGAGAGACAGTAGTGACATTCAAGTATGTAAATTTGAGGAGGTATGCATAGATGCTATAAGTGACTTCACTTGGCTTACTGTGAATTGTAAGTCGTAACATTATATAACACCCCTGTGGACACTAAATCTGAAAACTTATTAAAATACGTATTTCCTCTTGTTTCTCACCAACCTAATACGCGTAAAACCACTGAAGGAGATTTCATTCAACCGAACATTTCATTGAACTCCACTTTGATGCCAGGATGGTATGACAAGTTAATTGAAACCACAGGATTTTGTGGATGGGTTCCAAAGATCCGAACGCATGTTAAGGAAATGACACAACCTGATATTTACAATCTGCCTCAACCCAATCGTGATACGTGTCGGTCGTGAATTTCTCCTGAGTTATCATTCAGTTTTCTATTTATATTTCCCTTTTTTACTGCTATGCTATCAGACTTCAAGAAATAGGGATGTTCAGTCAATCATAGGTTCTGAAAAATCAGTCGTTTATTGCAACAACCCACATAAGTCACCCCATCATTCGTATTTATTATTCATGTCTCTCTAACATTACTATAACCATGAGTGTGTAACTTTAACTTTTTTTCAATCACTAGTTTATCATTAAATTATCAGTCTAAGTGAGCAATCAATTACGGTAAGTGTGATAGTATTTGTGACAGTTTGATCCTGCCTTTAAACGTGTCCCAAGTAACATTGTTATTTGAGAATAGGTACTGTTATTATCATTGTCAAAGGGATGATAAGAACGAGACAAAAGTTAATATCAGCTATCAGAATGTTATCAAAAGAGTGTTTACCGACAACACCCTTGTTGTATTGAGGCTGCTGGCTGATCTCGTCTCAGGATCATAACTACCCGACAAGGACTGGAGTGGGCTGAAGCGGTAGATAAACCCCCCTACATATTCAATTCTCCAACACCGATGATCGCTCACAGTTACCTTGATTCTAACAGATTACTGCTCCGTTTTAATACAGAATCAAACCTTAGACTACATTTATTTAGGAAAGAACATTAACTAGCTGAAACAATAATCCGTGCGAACTATTTTGTCGGCTTTATCGAGCTGCGACATCCCCTACCAGATGAAAACATGATTGTTTTCAGAGTTTTTCAAAAACAGGCTACTGTTTAGTTTCATAGATACCGAGGGTGATTACTATAAGTGTAAATATGCGATCATTTGCATCATTTGTAACTAGTTTATTTCTTTCTTTATTTCTGGAGGGAAAGAGAGCCATACAAGTACATCATCGAGAATGCCTACCTTCTACCGAGGCGCAGATTAAAAATAACACAGATTTTGAGTTTTTCAACAAACATTTTACGTTTAAAATTTGAGGGACCATCCTTGGTCCACCCCTCTTCCTAATCTGTAATGATGACCTGTTAGATGAAATTAGAGCAGCAGCTTTGATTTGTACGGACAACGAAAGGATCTGAAGGTCCATTAGAAATGAAGAGGATCTGAATGAGCTTCAAAAGACCTTAAAACAGTAGAGGAACAGGTAATGGACAACAAGCGAAAACTTAACCAGTTGAAACGTCATGTCATCGACATGCTGCTCCATGCCACACAAACAGCTTGCATCCTCAGTGTAAGTCTAACAACCACAGAAAGTAGTAAAACCAGTTCAAACTACCTGAGGGATGCAGCCGATGCTAACACAACTTTTCAGTTTATACAAAGACAACTTTTTGCAATCAACCAACAATTGTTCTAAACTTTTTTTAAATCAAACACGTGGTCGCACCTTGAATTTCACGATCTCATTGCAACCCTTCTCCTTAAAGGCGACATATATCTGCTGGATAGGGTGCAAAGACGAGGGACCGAATGAGTAATTGGGTTGAAGAACAAACCGTACGAAGATGGACTGCAGCACTTGGAATTATTCTCCCTGAGTTACAGGAGGATCATAGGGGATTCGACAATGTCATACAACATATTAGGCACGCCAAAACATCCCAAGGCACCACCACCATTCCTCTAGAGGTAATCCTCGAACAGTTGTGCATCAATAGCGAACACTGATGTTCGTCCAAACTAAGAGTCGTTGGTCTCCCAGCCGAGGGGACCATAATCCCATCGGAGGACAGCTTTAGGAAGAGACTTGATAAACACGTACTCACATACGCATTTTCATCTCTCCCTTGAACCACCAGTGCCTGGTGCATGTTTCGACACCTGCTATCTGTTACCACAGTCATTCCCTCAAATCACTAACTTATTCTATCTCGTGTATTTTCTCTGTTTCCTCTTCCATTCTTACATTTCTGTCCTCGCGCACAATCTTCACTACAAACTAAATACCTTATATAACTTTCTTAGTCCTAAAATCTTTCTCTTCTCACTAGAATTAGAATTTTATCTTTGTCATTTCTCACACTGCAACTAACTGATCTTCGGCGTAGTTACGTGATAGATACTGGTATTTAGAATCCCTACTGCCCAAAGACGAAGTCCACCACTCAAATCATGGGATTTACAAAGTCATAAATAACAGATAGCTGACTGGAATTAGTGCAGTCGAGTGGCTGTACTACCATCCATCATACATTTCTAAATACCTGAAACCGATAAAAGAATTGATCATGGAAAAGCCAAACGGTTTGTATGTAACGCATTCGAAACCTTACTCTAAAAACTTCTAGCTTCGTTTATCAGTTTGTCTTTGTCTCATGCTGCTCTTATTTCTGTTTTATGTCTATTGATTTCTTTATTCAATGTAAGTGCATTCCATGTGCTGATTGAGCCGTCGGCTCATCTTTTCCTCTTGTTCTTTCCTCTTCCAGATAACCTCACATGCTGCTCCACATACACTTCCAGCATAAAATGTACCTTCTAGCTAAAAACAAACTAAGCAAAGACTGAAGTTACTGTACTAGCTCGTGAAGAACACATTGAGTTATTGAAAATCGGATAACTGGACGCGTCCGTTTGCGTCTTTTCGTTACTTCTAAATTGATGGCTAATAGGAAAAGAACTGATGTCCTGGATCCAGATTTCACTGTCATCAGACGACAAATATCTAAACTTATGAAACAAAGCATTTCTGACTGTAAAAGCTTTCTCTTAATGTTGAAATCATTGTTTCCTAGTTCAATAAAGTTAGAAGTAAATGTCTAATAATTTGACACACTTAGATGATTGAGTTTGAACTTATGCAAGAGTATGGTGATGCCACCTCGGCTGCTGAGATTCTTTGTCGTTTGTAATCATGCTTTATATCCAGTTAATCATATATATGTTTATGTATAGGTACCAAACTCAAAGGCATTTCGACGTAACGCAGATCGAACTTCTCAGCAAGATAGTTAAGGATCCTGCTGAAAAAGTGTGTTGTGGTAAATTTTATCATATACCTAACCTTCTTAGATATATTTTCACGCCTTACTGCACCACTACAAAAGGATTTAGCATTATCTTACTTCAAGCAGGTGTCTGACGACCTGAGAAGAGCTGACAGCATTATTTCTCTATTAAATTTGAAAGATATAGTCTTCCATCCCCAAGTTTTACCCACACTTTTGGCACTGGCTAATCAAAGCCTCATAGACGGTGAGCATTCAATGCATAAGAGTAATCGAATACCAGCCAGCAGTGAAATAAAGTCCCATTCATCACCGATTGATAAATGTGGAACTTTAGTAAAGTAAATGGTTCAATATATACATCAAGTTGTAGGAATGAGAACTTAGACGAAGGTGAAGAGGGAGAGGTAATAGGATGTGATGATGAGGATGAATTCGCAGATGAACTTGATATTCCAATTACGGAGAACGGAGTTAATCCTTGGACTGATGTATCTAGTTCAGTACTTAATGTTTATCGTTTCAAAATAGCTTATGAGTTGCTTCCATTAGCGCACAAGGTAGTCTCTGTTAATGAAAAGTTTACTTTTTAGGCTAGTACTTCTTCGAAAATAGATAAAAATCTCGCCTACAAAATTTCTGTAACTTCAATCAATTTTCTGGTCACGTACATAACTCATATTCCACCAAACCCATCTATCGAAGGATTAGAAACAAGCGAGTTTTCAGCTAAAAAGGATCCGAAAACTTACATAACAGACTGTTTAAAAATGGCTGGGCATTTACTACAATGGCCTGTTAATACCTTCGATTTCATATCTAGTAAAACCGTAGCTTATCTTGTACAGCAGACTAAAAGTTTGTTTTGGGAGGCTAAGTCTTCATGTGATGGCATGTTCGCAAAAAGAGACTCGCGATCTGGTCGTAGAATGTCGTCATCATTCTCTCCAAATCATAAGTCCCATGGCATAATTTTTCAAGCGCTGTTTATGTTTTGGTACACATTTGTTGATTTGAGTGCGTCTTATTTGCACAAAGTCCACAACAGGATCTTTAACTGTTGTGTGGTAAAAACCACTTCATATGGAGTCTCATACTTACCTATCAATCTAGATGTCCTATTCAAGTCAACTCCCGACAAAGATGTTTCTTTTGAAAATGAAGAGATGGTCCTTTTGAGCCACGCACATGAAGTTTGGAATCTTCGTGAATATTCTTCTACTTCATGTTCATTTGGCAGCAAGGAAATTGATTCATTGGATAATGTTCATCCATATGCCAGTGAATCATCCGAAACCAAAAAAGAAACACTGTTTGAGCAAATTATTCGTTTACATTTTGCCTTAAGTGGCTTAAATAATAGTCCACAGGAGATAATATGGGCTTGCCACTTTGTCAACAAATGTAACGACCAGTTAAAGTCGCTTTCATCCTCTGATTGCAGCGTATATAATAGTGCCGAGCTTAAGCTTATATCGTGGATTC
This sequence comes from Schistosoma turkestanicum, assembly GCA_944470395.2. Taxonomy (NCBI): domain Eukaryota; kingdom Metazoa; phylum Platyhelminthes; class Trematoda; order Strigeidida; family Schistosomatidae; genus Schistosoma; species Schistosoma turkestanicum. The sequence continues at coordinate 34,991,231 of OX103971.1, read as the reverse complement.
TTCATATACTTTTATTATCTAACGACCACGAAAAGTGTAAGCTATTGAGCAGGTCAGATTGTTGTAATGGATTTTGGGATGAATTCCTCCATGAGTTCAAATCACTATTATTATCAGTTAGCCAGAGTAGAGAAGCGAAAATCCGCATCCAAAATAATTGTTTTCTCGTACCACTTACACGTCGCTGTATAATTTTTATTGTGTCAAAAACAATAGCAACTTGTTTGTGTACTATTTCTCGACAAACAACAAACCCAACTCTTGCCGTTAACTGTGCTTGCTTGGCATGTGTACTTTGTCAAGTTGATGGAAGGTTTGGTGATTATTTTCATCCGGCTGCTCACTGGCCATGTCTGTTTCCATACTTCTCGGAAATAATACATGCTCACTGGGTCGATATACGAGAGCGTTTTCTAAACTGGATCATCTCCCCGCATGCATTCATTTTCGATGTTGATTTGTTAAATACTATTTTCCGATTGGAATCTAACGTCGGGATGGGTACTGATTGGTAAGTTGGCTATTTGTTTCTCGTACTTTAGGTATTACACTACGTTTGTACATTATTTATTTGCTTATTTGATACCCCGACCATTAAATTTTTCTGTTATTGCAAATTTTTGTCTCGTATTTGCAGTCATGAGTATGATGATTTTATTTCTTCCTACATAGTAGGTGATAATGACACTTTTTTTTATGTCTAAACCTCCTTTTGCCCAAAGTTATTGAACAAGTCAGCTTTCACGTCTATTAGGTTTTTGAGTGCTGAGAAGCTGTACTATTTAATAAAGCCTTGGTACATTCCGCATACTACGCAACCAATATCCAGAGACTGAGTTGTCCTCAATACATAGAGAGCGTTGCATTAAAAAATTTCGCTCAGGTGTGTAATCATTTCCTCAAGTTGTTTAGATTGTTTTAATTCATATAATTCATTCCTTTTGATAATCTCACTTCAAACAATAATCATCTTCCATCAGTGACAGGTAATATGTTATGTTATACTCGCTTCGGCGGTATACATTCTAAAATTGGAACGATATAGAATAGATTAGCATGGCCCCTGTGCAAGGATAACACGCAAAATCGTTAAACGTCCCATACCTTTTCCCGACCGTAGCTGCTGCCTTGATGTGGTGGTCGGGCTTGCCCATTGTGATGACTCAACCGAGCTATACTGGCTGGAACATATGTTCCTGTAGGTTCTATCATGCCAGGCAAGTCGATTGGACAACGATGGGTCTAAAAGCAGGTACTCAAGTCTGAGGGCGAAATCGTACTGCTGACTGCAGAGGAGTGTGTTTCCATCGGACAACCAGCAGCTGCAGCGAATCTGCCGTCTCACAAGGAAGGAAGGGTTAGAAAAGGTCGACCCTAAAAATGTCACCTCACCTTACTTCACGGATTTCCATCTCCAGCGGTAAGGGTTTTTAAACAAGAACGGAGCTAACACTTTAAATACTACCCAATAAAGTACTGTGTGTGACCGACCTCAAGCAGTTGTCCCTTGTGCTCTGCAGTCACGCTCCGAAGTCGTTAAGACGGACGCTAATCTACCTTCCTTCTCAAGTTCTCCAAGAAGCACCCTTCCAGGGTGTGGGCAGACGAGAAGTGACAACCGCCCTCATACTCGTAACAACACGCGAGACCGAATCGGTCACAATCAAATCCTTCCTACCCCCTTAACATCTCTCTTACCTCCACGATCAACTCTTGTCACATTCCTTTATGACCCCGTAACGCTAATGCAAACAATGCGAGTTCGCGAAACGTTATTCCTGGTCTCCTGAAACCCCGTTCTAAATTACATGTTGGAGCACTTAATGTCCGAACATTGTGTCAAATAGGTCAACAGGCTTCCCTAGCTAGGACTTTAGAATCTTGCGCCATCGATGTATGCTGCGTCTCGGAAACACATATACAGGATCCTAGTAAAATCATTGATTTGATTTCACCTTGTCAAAATAAAGAAGCAGCTCGATTTACTCTTCGTGTATCTGGAAGCCCAGATGCTGCTCCTCGAAGTCTCACTGGCCCGACCGTAGCTGCTACCTTGACGTGGTGGTCGGGCTTGCCTATCGTGATGACCCAACCGAGCTATACTGGCTGGAACATATGTTCCTGCAGGTCCTACCATGCCAGTCAGGTCGATTGGAGAACGATGAGACTAAAAGCAGCTACCCAAGGTCTGAGGGCGAAGTCGTACTGCTGACTGCAGAGGGGTGTGACAGCAGTAAGTTGTTTCCCTCGGACAACCGGCATCAGCAGAGATGCTGCCTTCTCACAAGGAAGGAAGGGTTAGAAAAGGTCGACCCTAAAAATGTCACACCTCCCCTAACTCACGGATTTCCGTCTCCCTGGGTAAGGGTGCCCACTAAGGGCCTTTAAGAGCGGAGCTAATCCTCAAAAAACCTTTCATAAAAAGGCCGTATGTGACCGGCCTCAAGCAGTTGTCCCTTGAACTCTGTGGTCACGCACCCAGGTCTATAAGACCAACACTAATCTATCTTCCTTTTCAGGTCCCTCAAGAAACAACCTTCCACGGTGTGGGCAGACGCGAAGTGACAACCGCCCTCATACCCGTAACAGCACACGAGACCAAATTGGTCGAAATCAAACCCCTCCTACACCCACACACGCCTCTCTTCTCTCCACAACGAACTCGACTCACAGTCCCTTTTCTCACTGCACCGCTAATGCAGACGAAGCGAGATCACGAAACGTCGTTCCTGGTCTCTTGAAACCCCGTTCTCGACTACATGTTGGAGCTTTTAATGTACGGACATTGTGTCGAATAGGGCAACAGGCATCATTAGCTAGGACTTTAGAAACTCGTGCCATCGATGTATGCTGCGTCTCGGAAACGCGCATACAGGATCCTAGTAAAGTCATTAACCTGATTCCACCTTGTCAAAACGAAGAAGCAGCCCGATTCACTCTTCGTGTATCTGGAAGCCCTGATGGTGCTTCCAGGGGTCTTGCTGGTGTAGGCATAGCGTTGAGTCCTAGGGCAGAATTATCTCTCCTAGACTGGATCCCAGTGGATAGTCGTTTGTGCGCAGTCCGACTGAACGGGACAGTAAGGACTCGTAAGGATAGGGACACTCGTCGTTGCCTCTTCGTCATATCTGCCTATGCCCCCACTGACTGCAGTGCAGACGAGGTTAAAGATGAGTTTTACAGAAAGCTTTCGGACCTCCTCCAAAAAGCCAGGCGCTCTGACATAGTTATAATGGCTGGTGACTTTAATGCTCAAGTAGGTAGACTAGGTGAAAAAGAAAGACATCTAGGTGGATGTTATGGTGTAGCGACTGAGAGAACAGACAATGGCGACCGTCTGTTGCAACTATGCTCAGATAACCGCCTAATCTTAGCGAACACCAACTTTAGGCATAAGGAAAAGCATCTGTTGACCTGGCGACCCCCGAAGTCGTCTCAACGCTGGACTCAACTAGATCGTATCGCCATCAGCCACCGATGGAGGGGTTCGATAGAAGACTGTCGCTCTTTCTGGGGCACATGTTTGGATTCAGATCATGCTCTAGTGCGAGATCGTATCTGTTTGAGGCTTGCTGGACGTAGGAAAGACACCGTAAGGAAGCCTCTTAGGGTTCTACTTAATGATAATCAAACTAAGAAAATATTTCAGGAGCAACTAGAAAGAGAGTTAAGCAACAATGTAAGTGATTCCCATCCAGAAGCAGGTTGGTATGATATCAAAAAGGCTGTGTAAACAGCAGTGATATCTGCTAGTAAGGTAAACCATAAGGCTAGGATGAAGCCGTGGATTTCAGTCGCATCCACCGAACTGATGGATGCTCGAAAACGCATCCCACCTGACTCTGAGCATGATGAAGAGCGTAGTCAGCTTAGGCGGAGACTTATAAAAAGTCTGCGTAACGACCGCGAACAGTGGTGGGTGGCGAAAGCAAAACCGATGGAAAAGGCAGCGGCGATCGGCAACAGTAGACAACTTTTCCGCCTTATTAAAGAAACTGGTATTAAGAACCCGAATGTGGGTGAGACTATCTCGGAAAAGGATGGTCTTATTATCCATTCTCAATCCAGGAGACTGGATCGATGGGCAGAACACTTTAGGGATCAGTTCAACTGGCCACGAGCCACTCTTCGGTTACCCACGATCTCCAGTCATCCTGAATGGCAAATCGACGTAAGTCCTCCTAGTCTTAATGACGTTGAGAAAGCGTTAGGAAATCTGAAACGAGGACGAGCTGCAGGTCCTGATAGACTGACCCCTGAGATATTTAAGGATGGTGGTCCAGTTTTAGCAGCTAGGTTGACTGAGATCTTAGGTAGAATCTGGGAACTGGACGCAATCCCATCCGACTGGTCTCAATCCTTGATTGTCCCAATCTATAAGAAAGGACAGAAGTCTTCTTGTGACAATCACAGGGGAATAAGTCTAACTAATATAGTATCTAAAATACTGGCCTCAATAAAACTTCGACGCTTAACGAAAGCTCGTGAAGAGCAGACTTGAGAAAACCAGTCTGGTTTTCGACCTGGACGTGGTTGTATAGACCACATCTTCACACTACGACAGGTCCTGGAACATAGACACACATTTAGGCGTCCTACAATAGTTGTTTTCCTAGACATTAAGGCGGCATTTGACTCTGTGGATCGTGAGGTTCTGTGGCAGTGTCTGTCATTGAAAGGTGTACCAAAGAAGTACATTAACCTTATACAAGCCCTTTACTCGAACACCACTGGTCGAGTGAGGGCTCATGGCGATCTGTCACCGGAATTCTTTACCTCAACTGGCGTCCGTCAGGGATGTCCACTTTCTCCATTCTTGTTTAATTTTATCATAGACATGCTCCTAGAAATAACCTTATCCTCGTCTGAATTTTCTGGAGTAGACCTTCTACCAGGTGGCTCGCTTATTGACCTAGAATATGCCGATGACATTGTTCTACTTGGTGAAGATGCTGACAAAATGCAGTCTTCTGACTACCCTAAGCAACAATGCAAGCATGTTCGGGATGCGGTTCTCACCCTCGAAATACAAAATGTTGCTACAAGATTTGGTTGGATCGGTACCTGAACTAGTGATAGGGAGTGAAGTAGTTGGACGTGTAGACCGCTTCACTTATCTGGGGAGTCTCATCAGTGCTGATGGCGTGGTGACTGACGAAATCTCAGCTCTGATACAGAAGGCTCGATTGGCTTTTGCCAACCTGCGTCACCTATGGCGTAGGCGTGATATCCGTTTGCTGACTAAAGGACGAGTGTACTGTGCAGCAGTTCGCTCCGTTCTCCTATATGGCTGTGAAACATGGCCAGTGAGTGTAGAAGATATTCGTAGGTTACTGGTTTTCGATCATAGGTGTCTTCGAAGCATTGCTCGTATACCGTGGGACAACCGAGTAAGCAATGCTGTCGTTAGGAAACGAGTACTAGGTAAGGATGGCAGATCAATCAATGAAGTGGTGAAACTTCATCAGTTGAGGTGGTTGGGACATGTCTTGCGTATGCCGAACCACCGACTGCCTTGTTGAGCTTTGTTTTGTAGTGTAGGAGTAGGTTGGAAGAAAGTTAGGGGCGGCCAGACCAAAACGTGGCAGAAATCCATGAAGTCATTGACTAGTGGACTGAGCCATGTCGGTAATTGTCGTCTACCTGGTTGGGGTCCGCGAGATGATAATGATCGATGGTTAGATACCCTGAATGACATGGCTCAAAATCGTTCGCAATGGCGCCGGTGCATTTATTCTTTGTGTACTCTCAAACCCTAATCTTCTGGATTCTTCGACACCTCTAGTTTCGACTCTCTTAACTTTTCTCACTGAATCATACTTCTTGAATAGTATCTTCTAATCCTAACCTCTCCGATTACTTCTAATTCCCTTACTACCTATACTACTATTGGATTTGAATGGACAATTATATCTCTGTGCTGATGTGGTATGGCAACATGAACTGTTGTACTTACGTACGAAGTTCTACGTTGCATCTTCCTGACTGACTGAAGTCTCGCTGGTGTAGGTATAGCATTGAGTCCTAGGGCAGAACTGGCTCTCCGAGACTGCATTCCAGTAGATAGTTGCCTGTGCGCAGTCCGACTGAACGGGACAGTAAGGACTCAGAAAGATAGGGACACTCGCCGTTGCCTTTTTGTTGTCTCTGCCTACGCCCCCCTCGCTGACTGCAGTTTAGACGAGACAGAAGATGAGTTATACATAAACCTCTGTAACCTTCTGAAAGACGTTAAGCGCTATGATATAGTAATAATGGCTGGTGACTTTGGTGCTCAAGTAGGTAGTTAAGTGAACAGGAAAGACACCTGAATGGATCTTATGGTTTCGCGACTAATCGAACAGATGATGGCGACCGACTGCTGCAACTATGCTCAGATAACCGCCTCTTCCTAGCAAATACTGACTTTAGGCATAAGGAGAAACATCTTTCGACCTGGTGACCCCCAAAGTCGTCTCAACGTTGGACCCAACTAGATCACATCGCCATCAGCCACCGATGGAGAGGTTCGATAGAAGACTGCCGCTCGTTCTGGGGCACATGCCTAGATTCAGATCATGCTCTAGTGCGAGCGCGTATTTCTTCGAGGCTTACTAGACGTAGGAAAGACACCAAAAGTAAACGTGTCAGGTTACTACTTAATGATAATTAACCTAAGAATATATTTCAAAGACACCCGACCGAAGCTGCTACCTTGACGTGGTGGTCGGGCTTGCCTATCGTGATGACCCAACCGAGCTATACTGGCTGGAACATATGTTCCTGCAGGTCCTACCATGCCAGGCTGGTCGATTGGAGAACGATGTGACTAAAAGCAGCTACCCAAGGTCTGAGGGCGAAGTCGTACTGCTGACTGCAGAGGGGTGTGACAGCAGTAAGGTGTTTCCCTCGGACAACCAGCATCTGCAGCGATGCTGCCTTCTCACAAGGAAGGAAGGGTTAGAAAAGGTCGACCCTAAAAATGTCACACCTCCCCTAACTCACGGATTTCCGTCTCCCTGGGTAAGGGTGCCCACTGGGCCTTTAAGAACGGAGCTAATCCTCTAAATACCTCTCATAAAAAGGCCGTGCGTGACCGGCCTGAAGCAGTTGTCCCTTGGACTCTGCGGTCACGCACCAACACTAATCCATCTTCCTTTTCAGGTCCCTCAAGAAACAACCTTCCACGGTGTGGGCAGCCGGGAAGTGACAACCGCCCTCATACCCGTACCAGCATGCGAGGCCAAATTGTTCAAAATCAAATCCTTCCTACACCCCCTAATGTCTCTCTTATCTCTACGACTAACTGTACTCACACTCCCTTTTCTCACTGCACCGCTAATGCAGACGAAGCGAGATCACGAAACGTCGTTCCTGGTCTCTTGAAACCCCGTTCTAGACTACATATTGGAGCTTTTAATGTACGGACATTGTGTCAAATAGGGCAACAGGCATCATTAGCTAGGACTTTAGAATCTCGTGCCATCGATGTATGCTGCGTCTCGGAAACGCGCATACAGGATCCTAGTAAAATTATTAACCTGATTTCACCTTGTCAAAATAAAGAAGCAGCTCGATTTACTCTTCGTGTATGCGGTAGCCCTGATGCTGCTTCCAGGGGTCTTGCTGGCGTAGGCATAGCGTTGAGTCCTAGGGCAGAATTATCTCTCCTTGACTGGATCCCAGTAGATAGTCGTTTGTGCGCTGTCCGACTAAACGGGACAGTAAGGACTCGTAAGGATAGGGACACTCGCCGTTGCCTCTTCGTCATATCTGCCTATGCCCCCACTGACTGCAGTGCAGACGAGGTTAAAGATGAGTTTTACAGAAAGCTTTCGGACCTCCTCCAAAAGGCTAGCCGCTCTGATATAGTATTAATGGCTGGTGACTTTAATGCTCAAGTAGGTAGACTAGGTGAAAAGGAAAGACATCTTGGTGGATGTTATGGTGTAGCGACTGAGAGAACAGACAATGGCGACCGTCTGTTGCAACTATGCTCAGATAACCGCCTATTCTTAGCGAACACCAACTTTAGGCATAAGGAAAAGCATCTGTTGACCTGGCGACCTCCAAAGTCATCTCAACGTTGGACTCAACTAGATCACATCGCCATCAGCCACCGATGGAGGGGTTCGATAGAAGACTGTCGCTCGTTCTGGAGCACATGTTTGGATTCAGATCATGCTCTAGTGCGAGCTCGTATCTGTTTAAGGCTTACTGGACGTAGGAAAGACACCGTAAGGAAGCCTCTTAGGGTTTTACTTAATGATAATCAAACCAAGAAAATATTTCAGGAGCAACTAGAAAGAGAGTTAAGCAACCATGCAAGCGATTCCCATCCAGAAACAGGTTGGTATGATATCAAAAAAGCTGTGGAAACAGCAGTGATATCTGCTAGTAAGGTAAACCATGAGGCTAGGATGAAGCCGTGGATTTCAGTCGCATCCACCGAACTGATGGATGCTCGAAAACGCATCCCACCTGACTCTGAGCATGATGAAGAGCGTAGTCAGCTTAGGCGCAGACTTATAAAAAGTCTGCGTAACGACCGCGAACAGTGGTGGGTGGCAAAAGCAAAAGCGATAGAAAAGGCAGCGGCGATCGGCAACACTAGACAACTTTTCCGACTTATCAAGGAAACTGGTATTAAGAACCCGAATGTGAGTGAGACTATCTCGGAAAAGGATGGTCTTATTATCCATTCTCAATCCAGGAGACTGGATCGATGGGCAGAACACTTTAGGGATCAGTTCAACTGGCCACGAGCCACTCTTCGGTTACCCACGATCTCCAGTCATCCTGAATGGCAAATCGACGTAAGTCCCCCTAGTCTTAATGACGTTGAGAAAGCGTTAGGAAATCTGAAACGAGGACGAGCTGCAGGTCCTGATAGACTGATCCCTGAGATATTTAAGGATGGTGGTCCAGTTTTAGCAGCTAGGTTGACTGAGATCTTAGGTAGAATCTGGGAACTGGACGTAATCCCATCCGACTGGTCTCAATCCTTGATTGTCCCAATCTATAAGAAAGGACAAAAGTCTTCTTGTGACAATCACAGGGGAATAAGTCTAACTAATATAGTATCTAAAATACTGGCCTCAATAAAACTTCGACGCTTAACGAAAGCTCGTGAAGAGCAGACTCGAGAAAACCAGTCTGGTTTTCGACCTGGACGTGGTTGTATAGACCACATTTTCACGCTCAGACAGGTCCTGGAACATAGACACACATTTAGGCGTCCTACAGTAGTTGTTTTCCTAGACATTAAGGCGGCATTTGACTCTGTGGATCGTGAGGTTCTGTGGGAGTGTCTGTCATTGAAAGGTGTACCACAGAAGTACATTAAACTCATACAAGCTCTTTACTCGAACACCACTGGTCGAGTGAGAGCTTATGGCGAACTGTCACCGGAATTCTCTACATCAAGTGGTGTCCGTCAGGGATGTCCACTTTCTCCATTCTTGTTTAATTTTATCATAGACATGCTCCTAGACATAACATTATCCTCGTCTGAATTTTCAGGAGTAGACCTTCTACCAGGTGGCTCGCTTATTGACTTAGAATATGCCGATGACATTGTCCTACTTGGTGAAGACGCTGACAAAATGCAGAGTCTTCTGACTACCCTAAGCAACAATGCAAGCATGTTCGGGATGCGGTTTTCCCCCTCGAAATGCAAAATGTTGATTCAAGACTGGGTTGCATCGGCACCTGAACTAGTGATAGGGAGTGAAGTAGTCGAACGTGTAGACCGCTTCACTTATCTGGGGAGTCTCATCAGTGCCGATGGCCTGGTGACTGACGAAATCTCAGCACGGATACAGAAGGCTCGATTGGCTTTTGCCAACCTGCGTCACTTATGGCGTAGGCGAGATATCCGTTTGCTGACTAAAGGACGAGTGTACTGCGCAGTAGTTCGCTCCGTCTTACTTTATGGCTGTGAAACATGGCCAGTGAGAGTAGAAGATATTCGTCGGTTATTGGTTTTCGATCATAGGTGTCTTCGAAGCATTGCTCGTATATCGTGGGACACCCGAGTGAGCAACGCTGTTATTAGGAATCGGGTGCTAGGTAAGAATGGCAGATCAATCGATGAAGTATTGAAACTTCACCAGTTGAGGTGGTTGGGACATGTGTTGCGTATGCCCAACCACCGGCTGCCTCGTCGAGCCTTGTTTTGTAGTGTAGGAATAGGTTGGAAGAAAGTTAGGGGCGGCCAAACGAAAACATGGCAGAAATCCATGAAGTCATTGACTAGTGGACTGAGCCATGTTGGTAATTGTCGACTACCTGGTTGGGGTCCGCGAGATGATAATAATCGATGGTTAGAGACCTTGAATGACATGGCTCAAAATCGTTCGCAATGGCGCCGGTGCATTTATTCTCTGTGTTCTCTCAAATCCTAATCTTCTGGACTCATCAACCCCTCTAGTTTCGACTCTCTAAACTTATCTCACTGAATCATACTTCTTGAATAGTATCTTCTAATCCTAACCTCTCCGATTATTTCTAATTCCCTTACTACCTCTTCTACTATTGGATTTGAATTGACGATTACTTCTCTGTGCTGATGTGGTATGGCAACATGAACTGATGTACTTATGTACAAAGTTCTACGTTGCATCTGACTGACTGATTTCAAAGACAGTTAGATTTTGTGCTCAGAGTTCAGCCATGTTTTTTTCCGTCAAGTACTTACCTATAGTGTTCTTATACCAAGTCTGAGTCAAGACTTTCTGACTAGTTCTACCGTTATATTTTCTGAAATGTCATTGCCTAAAGAATAATTCAACACATTAAAAAACCTCAACATTTACTCTTAGTCTATCGACCTAGTGGGGATTTGAAGTAGCGTTTGTCGGCAGTGTCCTTCAGGCTAACTGCGACTTTTATCGCACAGAAATTTTAATTCTTTTCTGTAGTATAACCTAGCGTATTCAGCGTATAATTTTAGTTGTATACTAACTTGTATTCTAACCTTTTCCATACCTCATGCCCTAGTACGGCTGAATGGATTGAGTTCAATCTCTGTCTAAATGCTCTCCTCATATGATCACACCTTTATTGCAACTGACAGGGAAGTCCTGCTCACTGCCTTGTCTCAGCTAGGGTATTGTTTATCGAGTTTGGAGCTCGGAAAGCAAATGACCGGCACTTAGATCGAGTCCGTGAGTACGGAGGATCCATTTAAAATAGTTAAAAATGACTCCAAATGGGATCCGGGACTCAGTAATAAATAAATAGATAATATCTGCATGCAGAAAACCGTCTGTCAATATTTCCTCAAACTATTTGATCATTAGGAAGTTAGTAATTTTAGCAGATAGTTCCCTATCACATTTCACTATCAAGATGACTCGAAATTCATTTAAACACGTCGTTATGACCTCATTGACTACAACCGTTTACGTTTTCTGAATAAATATTTTCAGTGTAACGATTGTAAAATGCTGAATGGGAAATAACTAAAAATTCATATTTGGAATCTTGACTATCATAAATACTTAATAAACAATCTCCATAGGCACCTGAATTTAAGGTGAAGTGACGAATACGGATATTTGGGCCTGAAATCCAAGCTGTAGTGGGAAAATAAAGTTTACTGTAATGTAATAAGTCTACCAGTTATCGTGCTCACAAAAAGGTCAAAAATTCTCATATGGTTTCGTTACATGGTTTCAGTGGGGGTAAACAATGGTGTTTAGAATCCTACTTTAAATTTTTAGTATACCATTTCGATACATTCCCTGTGTCATTTCATATGAGTCAAGAAAGTCTAGATTAAACTAGTTATGAAATAGATTGCTCAGCAAGGTTAAGGATTATCCTGAAAAGTTTTAGAATGCATACCAAATATTCCCTTGTTCTGAATCGTCCAGGTAAGCATTTACGAATAGTTGATTGGAATGCTATTTTTAACCATGAATAAGAAAAATAAAGAAATGGTATTAACTTTAAGTAGGTTCAATGTTACTGTTCTCTTGAGAGAATTCCCATTCAAACAGTGGAAAAAATATTTATTAAGAATGGCTACCAAAACGGTACATTAACCTTACACAGGCTCTCTGCTCGAACACCACTGGTCGAGTGAGAGCTTACGGCGAGCCGTCATCGGAATTCATTACTTCGAGTGGTGTTAGCCAGGGCTGTCCACTCTCCCCATTCTTGTTTAACTTTGTCGTAGAAATCCTTTTAGAGTTAACATTATCCTCGTCAGATTTTTCAGGCGTGGACCTTCTACCAGAGGGATCGCTGATTGACCTAGAATATGCCGATGACATAGTACTACTTTGTGAAAACGCTGACAAAATACAAAGTCTTCTGACTACCCTAAGCAACAATGTAAGCATGTTGGGAATGCGGTTCTCACCCTCGAAATACAAAATGTTGCTACAAGATTTGGTTGGATTGGAGTGAAGTAGTCGGACGTGTAGACCGCTTCACTTATCTGGGGAGTCTCATCAGCGATGATAGCCTGGTGACTGACGAAATCTCAGCTCGGATCCAGAAGGCTCGATTGACTTTTGCCAACTTGCGTCACTTATGGCGAAGGCGAGATATCCGTTTGCTGACCAAAGGACGAGTGTACTGCGTAGTGGTTCGCTCCATTCTACCATCTGGGTGCGAAACATGGCCGGTAAGAGTTGTAGATGTCTCCGAAGCATCGCTTGCATATCCTGAGACAGCCGGGTAAGCAATGCTATCGTTAGGAAACGAGTACTAGGTAGGGATGGCAGATCAATAGATGAAGTATTGAAGTTACATCTGACATTTGTTACGCATGCTCAACCACCAACTGCTTTGACGAGCTATGTTTTGTGGTGTAGGAGTAGGTTGAAAGAAAGCTAGGGACGATCAAACCAAAACATGGCACAAACCCATGAAGTCACTGACAAGTGGACTGAGTCATGTTGGTAGATGTAGGCTACCTGGTTGGAATCTGAGAGATAATAGTAATGGATGATTAAACATCTTCAACAACATGGCTCAATATCGTTTGCAATGTCGCAGGTGTATCCACTATTTGTTATCTCTCAAATGTCAGTGTTCAGAATTCTTATCATCTCTATCTTTCATTTATCTCTCTGAATTATGCTTGTGGGATATTATCTTTCAGCCTTTATCTTCATTACTGCTAATACTTGTATTATCGCTACCACTACTATTCTATAGTTGGCCGCCCAAAAGTATAAAAACTTTCATTTAAATACTAATTTGTGAACGTATATCTTTGAGAAGACGTTTTACTCAAAGTAATCCGTTATTACAACTACAATTCAGACTACTACCCTCACAATATATCATCATAACTTTTCTATGAATTAGTCTTCAATTTTGTATCTGATTTGAAGTTCTGTGTCATTAATATCTACCTCTACTTTTCTGTTCAGGTCCAGTCGTAATGCTTTTTTGTCCTGTTGCACAAACCTTGTTCAATGCAAACCGCCTGATGTGGTAGATTCAATACTTGAGGAGTTTATTCATTTGGAATCCTCGAATATTTCTGTTTGCCTATCATCACTTCAATCATGAAATACATTTTATAACCCTGTATCATATAGAAAAACGTTTTTGATATTGTCATGATCTGTGAATGAACTTTGGCTAAATGGATTTGTTTATTTTTAATCAGTATACACCTCAAGTATCAATTCCACAATAAACCTTACTATCTGTTGTGACCTACTCTGTGAAATACTAGATTATTATAACTGTTAGTTTCTTCGGAACCAAACAAAATGATTATAGCTTCTCAAAAAGGCCTGCAATTGCTCAGTATGGAAGTCCTGTTTCTCAAAAATTGTTGTTTGCTGTGTTTAAAAGTGGTTTACTCTGATGTGATGTTTTGCGAATTGATTTCTTAATTACGATATTTCTTGACCAATCACTTGTTTATAATGTTTCAACCTTATTTATCAGTTTCACTTACTTCCACAAATGTTGTCCTTTGAAATTAGACCGACAAATGTTAATGATTTTGGCTTGTAAAGTGCCTTGGAATGTTTGACATATAGGGTCAATATAGACTAAAACGTGATATCTTTGAAGCATGACATAACCTTCTATGAACGATATGAGTTTGCTACAAAACTTCGTTCAGAGCCGTATCAACTCTCATTTTTCTGGCTATCAGATTATCAATATTTCACGTACTTTTGGATTTAAAACGTTACCCAGTAGAACGTTACTTGACTTCTATGGATTATTAGGTTACAATAGCTTTCAGATTTTTGCTTCAGTTTAAGTTCATTTAGTTAATTTGCGTAATTCCAGGCAGATTATGCAAAGTGGTACTCGTTTTACTATGTAAACTATATCAAACATTTTGTCGCACAATTAATCGGGTTATTTTATGATTACCGGTCTCGTATTCAGAATAGTAATGAGTCAAAATAGCTGTGAGTTTATTTTGACCTTATATGTATATTATTTCACTTTATCCTAGTAGAAACTTTGACGATTACCCAGTACACGATGTGAAGCACTAGCTAATCAATAGCAATTACAGGCTATTCAGATTATTAAACAGTTATGTTTTTTTTCCTTATTCTGTTTGGACTAAAATAAATAATATAGAAGTAGCCAAAGTGTTATCACAGTTTGATCCCCAAACGCTAATGCTTTATACATCCATGTAGTAAGATTAGTTTGACAATTAGTTGTCATGGTCAATTCTTAGGGCTTTCCTTAGTTGTCTGAATAACAAGTGGATGATCATTTTGATGATAATGATGAATGCTACAAGCACTTTTTCAGCTGACCAAGTGAAGAGATGAGGTTTGATTGTCGTATATATAAATGGAATCCGTTTAACAACACTTACGGAAGTAGTTCCTGAACTTAAAATCCTGTTGACGACAGCTCGGTACTAATCAAGGGTCTAAGCAAGTTATTGTATATTTATTACGGCTAATTTTTATAAGCTAATGCTAGATTTTGTGCTCAGAGTTCAGCCATGTTTTTTTTCCGCCAAGTACTTACCTATAGTGTTCTTATACCAAGTCTGAGTCAAGACTTTCTGACTAGTTCTGCCGTTATATTTTCTGAAATGTCATTGCCTAAAGAATAATTCAACACATTAAAAAACCTCAACATTTACTCTTAGTCTATCGACCTAGTGGGGATTTGAAGTAGCGTTTGTCAGCAGTGTCCTTCAGGCTAACTGCGACTTTTATCGCACAGAAATTTTAATTCTTTTCTGTAGTATAACCTAGCGTATTCAGCGTATAATTTTAGTTGTATACTAACTTGTATTCTAACCTTTTCCATACCTCATGCCCTAGTACGGCTGAATGGATTGAGTTCAATCTCTGTCTAAATGCTCTCCTCATATGATCACACCTTTATTGCAACTGACAGGGAAGTCCTGCTCACTGCCTTGTCTCAGCTAGGGTATTGTTTATCGAGTTTGGAGCTCGGAAAGCAAATGACCGGCACTTAGATCGAGTCCGTGAGTACGGAGGATCCATTTAAAATAGTTAAAAATGACTCCAAATGGGATCCGGGACTCAGTAATAAATAAATAGATAATATCTGCATGCAGAAAACCGTCTGTCAATATTTCCTCAAACTATTTGATCATTAGGAAGTTAGTAATTTTAGCAGATAGTTCCCTATCACATTTCACTATCAAGATGACTCGAAATTCATTTAAACACGTCGTTATGACCTCATTGACTACAACCGTTTACGTTTTCTGAATAAATATTTTCAGTGTAACGATTGTAAAATGCTGAATGGGAAATAACTAAAAATTCATATTTGGAATCTTGACTATCATAAATACTTAATAAACAATCTCCATAGGCACCTGAATTTAAGGTGAAGTGACGAATACGGATATTTGGGCCTGAAATCCAAGCTGTAGTGGGAAAATAAAGTTTACTGTAATGTAATAAGTCTACCAGTTATCGTGCTCACAAAAAGGTCAAAAATTCTCATATGGTTTCGTTACATGGTTTCAGTGGGGGTAAACAATGGTGTTTAGAATCCTACTTTAAATTTTTAGTATACCATTTCGATACATTCCCTGTGTCATTTCATATGAGTCAAGAAAGTCTAGATTAAACTAGTTATGAAATAGATTGCTCAGCAAGGTTAAGGATTATCCTGAAAAGTTTTAGAATGCATACCAAATATTCCCTTGTTCTGAATCGTCCAGGTAAGCATTTACGAATAGTTGATTGGAATGCTATTTTTAACCATGAATAAGAAAAATAAAGAAATGGTATTAACTTTAAGTAGGTTCAATGTTACTGTTCTCTTGAGAGAATTCCCATTCAAACAGTGGAAAAAATATTTATTAAGAATGGCTACCAAAACGGTACATTAACCTTACACAGGCTCTCTGCTCGAACACCACTGGTCGAGTGAGAGCTTACGGCGAGCCGTCATCGGAATTCATTACTTCGAGTGGTGTTAGCCAGGGCTGTCCACTCTCCCCATTCTTGTTTAACTTTGTCGTAGAAATCCTTTTAGAGTTGACATTATCCTCGTCAGATTTTTCAGGCGTGGACCTTCTACCAGAGGGATCGCTGATTGACCTAGAATATGCCGATGACATAGTACTACTTTGTGAAAACGCTGACAAAATACAAAGTCTTCTGACTACCCTAAGCAACAATGTAAGCATGTTGGGAATGCGGTTCTCACCCTCGAAATACAAAATGTTGCTACAAGATTTGGTTGGATTGGAGTGAAGTAGTCGGACGTGTAGACCGCTTCACTTATCTGGGGAGTCTCATCAGCGATGATAGCCTGGTGACTGACGAAATCTCAGCTCGGATCCAGAAGGCTCGATTGACTTTTGCCAACTTGCGTCACTTATGGCGAAGGCGAGATATCCGTTTGCTGACCAAAGGACGAGTGTACTGCGTAGTGGTTCGCTCCATTCTACCATCTGGGTGCGAAACATGGCCGGTAAGAGTTGTAGATGTCTCCGAAGCATCGCTTGCATATCCTGAGACAGCCGGGTAAGCAATGCTATCGTTAGGAAACGAGTACTAGGTAGGGATGGCAGATCAATAGATGAAGTATTGAAGTTACATCTGACATTTGTTACGCATGCTCAACCACCAACTGCTTTGACGAGCTATGTTTTGTGGTGTAGGAGTAGGTTGAAAGAAAGCTAGGGACGATCAAACCAAAACATGGCACAAACCCATGAAGTCACTGACAAGTGGACTGAGTCATGTTGGTAGATGTAGGCTACCTGGTTGGAATCTGAGAGATAATAGTAATGGACAATTAAACATCTTCAACAACATGGCTCAATATCGTGTGCCCTTGTGCATGTGCATCTTTTTTTTGTAAATATTAATCTTCTTAATGTTTCACGATCTTTTTTCTCTTTCGATGTTTATTTCGCTGGATCATACTTCGAACCCTAAGCTTCTCCATTGCTGCTAATATTTCTACTACATCTCTGACTATGGGATGTCAATTGATAACTGCCTTTTGTGTGCTAGTGTGGTATTGTAACTTGAAACGATGTACGTTAGTCCGAAGTTCTACGTTGTAGCTGGCTGACTGACTCATCGCCGTAAAATGTTAGTTCTAAATCCAATGCTTTGTAATTACATGGCATTGATTAGAAAGATATACATATACTGTGTTAACAAAGAAATTTCGAGGTACGAAATCCGATCATTATTTTACTGGTGTACTATTTTGAAGAAAACACATACTCATGGAAAGTCATTTTCCTCTCCATAAAATTCTCTTCAAATTTACCTGGGACCACATACTTCACAAAAAAGTCGTGTTCGAAATGTGGCTACTTACAATCTGTGAGTAGCTCAACGACACATGACGTTTTGCTAGACTTATCACAGAACTGCTAATATACAGTTTTCCGATAAGTTGCTAATTATCAGCCATTGTAAACAAAGAGTCATTATCAATAGAAATAATTATGGGAAATAATTTTATCTGCACTATTATTGAGACGTGAAATATAACTTCTAAGAAAACCTAGTAAGGACAAACGTTCTTCGTCCTAATCAGTATGTCATGCCCAGAAACAAATATGTAAGTCACTGAGACGACCTAGACTGGATGCTGATTCCTTCTACTAGTATAACTGTGGAATATCTGCAACTTGTGCTAGAGGAACGAAATTACTGGGTCAATGTTAGGGAGAGTGCAAGACTGGTTTACTAACTACTAGTTAAGCGATATCTATCATAGTAAATACCGTGTCATCTCAAGTGTTTGACCAACCGATAAATTGAAATGAATTAAACTAGTATTTATTCGATAATCTATTGTGTATGTCGAATTTGTAAGTTCATTAGAATGAGTGACCAAACTGTGAAGTACGATTCATCCATGTTTGGTAGTTTCGTTTCCTTCATTTCCATATTTTGTAAATAAGAGGTTCGTAGACAATTAGATAGAAACTGATAGTGCTCACAAGAGGAAAATATTTGGGTTCTTTCTCAGTAATTGAAGGGCTCTCAAATATAGGAGTTAAGGCATTGGATGATGAAGACGGCGCTTCAGAAAGTACAAAGTTAACACTTGACAAACATGGCAGCAATAAACATGAAGGTACGGAATTTTCACAATATGGGAAACCGTGTCCTTCAAACAGCTGTTCAGATCAGACGGTGAGTCATACCTCTGCTTGGAGTTGCTGAAGCTCAAGGGGCATAATCTGTATAGAAAAAGCTAATTTCAAATCACTAGAAACCTGCTTGAAATTTTGGGGTGCGTCTTCGAATCGCTATCTTGATCTTTCGGCTTTTTCTGCTCTTGGTTCTGTTACATGACCGTCGCTCATTAACATATTGGCCACTCTTAACATCAACATCCAGGTAACCAAGTAGCTGTCCTTTTTCTCCAGGAAGAAATGTTTCCAAATCATTTACTGACCCTAGAAGCTGTGCCCCAGAGAGCTGGATCTTGACGTTTGCTTTTCTCTTTTTCATCGGCATGACAGATAAACTCACCGGATAAACGCTGGTTTGTGCCTCTTACAAACCCATCGAAATTATTAACTTTTTGTTGCTCAATGGACAACGATCGATTAATTATGTTCTTGTAGTAGTACCAAATAAACATATCACTTCGCGGGATAACAAATGTTAATACCGTAAATCTGGAAATCAAAGAAAAGACGATTCTAGATAAGGCAGTATATTTATTGCTAGCCTCACGATTTCGAAATAATCACGAGAACGCCGAAAAAAAAGACACGCTTGGCGCGCGATAGCCCTTAGTACAGATAAACAAGAGGTGTACAATATAACAATTATTGTCAGAATTAAGTACAATAATAAATGTTTATATTTCAGTAATTGTGTTTTATTCGTAAAAGTATACCATAATATTATCCTCCTCCTTGAAAGAGTTTACAGTTTTGATGCATAGCGCTTTCGCGCGTAGGGGGGCTGGTCATCTAACGGGCGATTGTAGGGCGGAAGGGTTGTTGGACAGGAAGCGACCAATTAAGCTCGACTTGTCATTGAAATTCTTTTACGTTGAGCTGTACCATGTACAAGTCGACTTCGCTGGTCCAATCAATGGAACTGTGTGTTTAATTGTGGTCGACGACCTCTCAAAATGGCCAGAAATCAACCCCGTACTGCCGCCCATGACAATTAAGACAATACATCTCCTCAATGAAATTTTATTTCGAAGTGGATTGTATTTTACAATGGGTCTCAATTTACCTCTACCCAATTCCAGATTATCTGTCAACGTCTAGTCATCAAACAATTACGCTCGCCACCATACCACCCGCAGTAAAATGGCCAAGCGGAAAGGTTTGTGGATATATTCAAAAGGTCATTGGTTAAGACAAAAGGGGAGACGACACCAGCAATCGCGTTCTGAAATTTCTTGTACGTCTATCGAATAAATTATTGTTATTATTATTATTATTAACACCAAATGGGTTGTTACCGGAGCAAAAATCCCTAGCAGAAATCCTGATGACATGTTTATTACTCGAATTGGCATTCCACACAAGCTGAGAATACAAAAGTCAGGAAAAAGAGAAAAGTGTAGCATACATGTAGTACGAGGATAGTGTACTATCACGTATCCGTAGTTGCCTGGGTGGTTATTCAAGAAAACGCACAGGTAGGCGTACGCGGCGGCAGGAACGCGAAACAGTAGTCTCGAGAGCCATCAATCTCATCCGAAGTAAGGGGCGGCGTGGTCTACTGATCTAGGCTTGAGACCGGAGTCTCATCCGTAGATAATGCAGATGACGCATGCTGTTGACTGGGACGTCAGAATGAGGTCTCTGATTTGTACAGCGTGGGATACGAAGTAGCTTTACGGTTCCCGCTAGTAGGTTTCATGGTCTAGCACTGAATCAATGTTTTTCATGTAGGGCACTGTCACAGATGTGTGCTGGCTTGACAGGATCAATGCTGCCTACTTCGACAGATGGAAGGATTGACGAACAGGAAGCAACCAATGAAGCTAGAGTAGTCACCGAGATTCTTTTACAGGAAAATGTACCAGCGGTAATGTATCATGTTTGCTGCTCGTGTTCACATTCCACACAAGCGTGGCTCGTATCCGTAATAAGAATATAGCGTTCGTAGGGGTCCGGACCAGAAAACTCTGTAGACGTAGGACGGAACCAGATTAGGCGAGAGAGCCACAAACAACCAAAAGTCAAGAAAAAGAGGAAAGTGTAGCATATATACTGAAGTTATCACTGTTCCATGGTGTGAAAAATTTCCTAGGCAGACGCAATGTCGTGCCATGTACCAAATCAGCAGCCGAACATTGAATATCTGCCTTTAAGCTCGGTATAATACCTAAGAGGACGAGCGGTAAGGTTTCGTACCAATTGAGAACGTTTAGGTTGGCAACGAAACTGTTCAGTTAAACCATTTGAAGCTGGGTGGTAGGCGGTATTGCGTATGCGCTCCGTACCAAGCAGGCGGGTTAGTGGGGAGAATAATTCGTACTCGAATTGTTGTCCTCGATCAGTCGTGACGGTCAAGGGACAACCGAACAGGACAATCTGTCATTCTACAAAGCGGTGAACGACTGTTCCCGTCGTAATAGAAATGATGGGAATAGCGTCGGGTCATCTTGTGAAACGATCGATGCACGTGAGTATGTGATCATATCCATGATGGCGGAAATATTCCTGCAATATCAATATGAACATGATCGAAGCGAGCACCAGGTGTCTGTGTTAACTACTATTCCATTATCCAAAACGCGAAAGGAGTCGTGATAGCAGTTTTCTCGATATTTTCAAAAGCGACTGGGATCTGATGATTTGCTCGTATCCGATCGATCTTAGATTAGACAGTCGTACTTTTAAGAGTAATGCTTACAGTATCAACGATCAAAAGTGTGCAGGCACGTAGCCGCCCCTATCGGCACACTTGCTACACCTGGTGCTCGCTTCGATCATGTTCATATTGATATTGCAGGAATATTTCCGCCATCATGGATATGATCACATACTCACGTGCATCGATCGTTTCACAAGATGACCCGACGCTATTCCCATCATTTCTATTACGACGGGAACAGTCGTTCACCGCTTTGTAGAATGACAGATTGTCCTGTTCGGTTGTCCCTTGACCGTCACGACTGATCGAGGACAACAATTCGAGTACGAATTATTCTCCCCACTAACCCGCCTGCTTGGTACGGAGCGCATACGCAATACCGCCTACCACCCAGCTTCAAATGGTTTAACTGAACAGTTTCGTTGCCAACCTAAACGTTCTCAATTGGTACGAAACCTTACCGCTCGTCCTCTTAGGTATTATACCGAGCTTAAAGGCAGATATTCAATGTTCGGCTGCTGATTTGGTACATGGCACGACATTGCGTCTGCCTAGGAAATTTTTCACACCATGGAACAGTGATAACTTCAGTATATATGCTACACTTTCCTCTTTTTCTTGACTTTTGGTTGTTTGTGGCTCTCTCGCCTAATCTGGTTCCGTCCTACGTCTACAGAGTTTTCTGGTCCGGACCCCTACGAACGCTATATTCTTATTACGGATACGAGCCACGCTTGTGTGGAATGTGAACACGAGCAGCAAACATGATACATTACCGCTGGTACATTTTCCTGTAAAAGAATCTCGGTGACTACTCTAGCTTCATTGGTTGCTTCCTGTTCGTCAACCCTTCCAAATCACAATTTCACGTTTTGCCAATCAGTCATAGGCCAGAAGCCGCCACGCATCAAATTGGTAAACCCTTTCTCGTGAGGGGCGTCTGTTTTGATGAGTTTTCGCCAAGGAACGCAATCGGTGGAAGGAAACAGTATTTTTTACTCGCGTTTGTCTTGTGTGGCTAACATTGGTCGGTCCCGTCGGTGATTTCATCTGTGGTTGTACGGCTATCTTGACATCTTTCCGATATCACGAGATTGTAGTCTATACACCCCGTCCTCCAGTCGCCCCTGGTCTTTTGATTTTTGGCCTTAGCGGGATTGAACTTGGTTATCTCGCGATGAGTAGTCTCAGTTCTCTAGATACACATGCTGTGCAGTACTGCATCTAACATATATACTATACGACGAACAAGTGGTTTTCTTGAATATTAACTAATTAAATGCTGTACAAATTCTGGTTTCCACTCAAAAATTTAATGTAGATAATGAATTTTCTTTTTTCATGTGCGTCAGTGCTCATTTATGGACTACTTTATTATTGTAAAAGCCACGTCGAAATACTTTTGTCGAGATTTTCATATTATTCCAGACATGTAATGTTGAGTAAAGCTATTGGTCATTAAGGTGTATATTGTTATATTCTAACTCTGCCAGCAGAATCTTCGGTGCTACTGCCGGTTCCAAAGCCCGGATAAAGGAGGACGGTTGATCATGGGGTTGGCGACCCCATCCGGCCAAAAAAACGTTAACCAAAAATTATAAATCAAACTATTTTAACTCTGCCCTGAGAGTTGGATGAAGAATTACCACAACTCGTACTGAAAGCCGAGTTACCTCGGAAGTCACGAGGCCGATGCCTCTTCTGAGAACCAGAGCAACCATTCTTCTAGGTACGTGGAACTTTCGAACATTGTGGGAGACTGCAGGACTATTTTAAGTTGCTGCGTAAGTAACCAGCAACATTGAGGAACAGCAAAATAGGTGGGTAGAGCACTTTCAGGAACTGTTGAATGGACCAACTCCACTGAACCCACCTAACATCGAAGCAGCATCTTCAGACCTCCCAATCGATGTTGGCGCACCTACAATTGATGAGATCATGGTCATCAGACAATTCAAGAGCAGCAAAGCAGCAGGACCAGACAAAATTCCAGCAGATGTAGTGCAAGCTGATGTGGAAGCAACTCCAAAAATATTTCACATTCTCTTCAACAAGACTTGGGATGAGGAACAAGTACAGGCTGAAAAGAAGGATACCTCATTGAGACACCAAAGAAAGGCGATCTCAGCAAGTGTGAGAACTACACAGGCGCCACTCTTCTCTCAATAGCAGGCGAAGTCTTCAACAAAGTGTTTTTAAGCAGAATGAAGGACACGTTACTCCCCATAGATAATAACCCATTAAGAATAAGAATTAAAAGGCCTTCACACTAACTAGAAATAACAAGCTAAAGAGGTCAGACAACACAAGAGCCGAACTAATAAATATAGAGAAATTAAACGAGTAGAGGGATATAGCAACCTGTTCCTAAATGTCTGGAAATCAGTACAAATGCCTAAATACCTACGTAAAATGCAGTGGCAATCACAGAAGCCACACTTGGTAGCAAAGTTCTAGCATTAGTAAATGATAATTAGTGATCGAGTGAAGATTGACTGCAATCACTAGGAAACACTAACAGGGGCCAACTTACAGAGCTGGTAGGGCAAAACATGTCAGCAACACAAACAGAAAGTTTGCGCGTAAAAGGTTTTATAAACAAAAAGTACAGTTAAACAATCACTGATGCAATTGGTTATTGGTGAATGTTTCTATTAAACCAATCGCTTTCTCTTCATATAAGTGGTTCCACAAAATGTTTTTGCATATTGAGGCGAAAGCTTTGATGACGTAGGTGGATCTGATGCGGATGCGATTACAAGAAATCTAGAAGCCAGAGAAATAATATTAATGATAAAAACATGCTTGTTAAGGCCTATTAGTTCAGTAGCAAGATCTGTATGTTTTTAATGCCACAGTCAGTTACAACGTAGAACTTCGTACTTACATGCATCATTTCAAGTTAATAATAATAATAATAATTTATTCTCAAATAACTAAGTTACAAGAGACACGCCAGTTTACAGGATTGATCAAATTGTCACAAATGCTTTCACGATTACTGTAAAAGTTATAGCAGTTAAATTAAGTATAAGAGACAGTTTCTGATTGCATATTTACACCATATCACTGACAGAAACAGTATTATACAGCCACATTTTCAATATTATAGTACAAATGAGGAAGGTGCACAATAGGTTCTATTGGCGATTGGCCGAGATCAATAGTGAATTTGTTGGGAAAGGTCATATGGAACGCGCTTGATACGAGCTGTGATCCAGACAGTCATGTACATTGAGTGCATGTTCCCTAGAGTTGCCAAGGATTTCTCACCGTGAATGGGGTCCTGAAAAGGAGAAGAGAGAGAGGAAAAGGCAGCAGTGTGGCAAGTGTATATATATAACCAAAGCACTACTTAACCTGTCATGTTGAAGTAGTCAATACAGTAGTAAGTCAAGATAAAATTCATACTGACCACTTAAATTAAAGTTAATTATGGGACTATAAGAATATAACACACAGATAAAGGAGTACAGCAAAAAGAAGGGAGAGTTGTGCAGTGTCAGGTGGATAGAAGAGAAGTCGAAGTAAGAAGCTGGATTTATGTACGTTGAAATCGAAATTCTAGTTGAAAGAGTAGAGTTTGTAAAAATAAAGTTGCCATACAACATTGTCACAGAGATGCCATTGTCAGTCATAGTGGTAGCGGTAGCAGAAATATTAGCAGTAATGGAGTAGACTATGGTTCGAAGATATTATTCAGGAAGTATAATCCAGTGAAACAAAAGTGATTAGAATGTGAGAGAACACAAAGGGTGGATGCCCCTGCGCCTTCGTAACGGATTTTTTAGACATCGTTCAAGGTTTCTAAACATTGTCTCCAGAACCCAACAAGGTGGTCCACATCTGCTAACGTAACTCGGTTCAGTTGTCAGTGACTTTATGGATATTTGCCATGTCTTGGTTTGGCCTCCCAAACTTTCTTCCAACCTACTTTTACCCCACAAAACACAGCTTGAAGAAGAAGTCAACGGTTATGCATATGTAACTTATGTCCCAACCACCTCAACTGATTGAGTTTCATTATTTCATTTACTGATATTCCTTCCCTATCTATTACTCGTTTCCTAACGACTGTATTACCTACTCGGTTATTTCAGGATACATGAGCAAAGCTTCAAAGATATACAAAACGAATACTCATAACCTACGAATATTCTCAACTACGGGCCATGTTTCTCAGCCATAAAGTAGGACGGGGAGAACAGCTGCACAGCCAATCGAGTCTTCTGTAACCGCGTTCAGATTTCTGTGCTTCATCTATTGATTTGCCATCCCTAACTAGTACTCTGAAAACCAATATATGAGCTTCTGGAAAGTAACATCCGCCTTCGGTCGTAGGGCACACACCATACAATCTTCCCATAAAATGACCTGAAGCCCTCTATGCTCTTCTGTCACGCTCTCGGATTTATAAGATCAACGCTTAACTTACTACCTTTTCATTTTCTTCAAGAAACAACCTTTCGCGGTGTTTGTAGCCATGAAGTGAAATTTATAAGCTTGAGACTATTACGAGTTGAAGGTATGTAGCAGGCTGTCAAAATAAATATATACTCCTGTTGATGGGTGATCTGGGGTTAGACGTTTGTGTATCTGATTTCGATGGCCTGACCATCTATTGCCTCCTACCTCTACTTCGTGCATGACACGCCCCACTCTTCTGACCACTGGCGCTTCTGTCCATGAACCATGGTTTGGTTTGTTGTCACGGGCAGACACAGTACATCCCACTTCGTACGTGGATTGCATTTCGGACTTTGTTTCTACTGGTGTTGAAGCATTACTCAGATTCATTAGGCTGTGGATTGTTTATAGTCTTCTTACAATCAGGATTTCGGCTGAGAACTTTTACTGCAGTAACATCTCATTTTGTGTCGTTCGATAAACATGAAGAAATTTTGCAACGCCTAACTAATGCTCTTTTAAACGTATCCACGAACCTTTCCACTTGCTCATTCGATTGAGGGTGTCATGGTGGCGAGAGGAAGTACTTGATAGCTAGCAGTTGACAGAATGCTTGAAACTGCGTAGAGGCAAAGTGTGACCCGTTTAAGATACAATTACGTCCGGTATGCCATTTCGGGAGACAGTTTCAGAGAGAAGTTGTGTTGTTTTAGTTGTCAAAGCCGGCATTACAGGGCTGGTTTCTGACCATTTTAAGAAGCCGCCGACCACGACTAAATGCAGAGTTTCATTAATCGGGTCCGCTAAGTCGATATGTATCCTGGACCAAGGATGATTAGGTTGTGGCCATGAAACCGGAGGAACTTTGGCATCCATCTCTGCCACTCGCTGACACCACGTGCATCTTCCAATCAACGCCGTGATATGCTGATTCACGAGAGGCCTGTAGAATCCTTTTTGAATGTTTTGTTTTTTGGAAAATCCCTCCATGTTTACATATTTTTGTTATGACATGACGGACTTTTTCTGTTGACATTTTTGGTATTTTATTTGATTCCAATTTGAGATTTTATCATTGTATATTGTTATTATTTCTATATTTTGTACTTATATTGAAGTTTTTGTGTTTGCTTCTGATCTGTATATATGTTGTTTAAATTTGATCTTTAATATGGCTACAGCCATATTTGGATTGATACGGTAGCTGTTGGACTTAACGTCACTTATTTATCTTCGTTTCGGATACTCTTCGGAGTAATTGTAACCTGGAAGGTGCATTAATTCCAGGTACTGCTTTGTATTTCCATCTTTTTATTAATAAAGACCGTTTTCTCCTAGAATTTTTGCTTTTTCTGGACCTTGGACTGGGAGAAACGAGTTCAGGAGTGCACTTATTGGAACCCATTGGAACTGCCACCGTAGAAATCCAATTACAGTCTGGAATCAGCTCGACTTTTGATTAGAAGACCAATTACAGTCGGATTATTAAGAAGAATAAAGAAACATTTGGAAATTTAATCGTTTATAACACTAACTTTCTTGAAGGAAGAATTTTGTATTACTTATCGTATTTTTGTATTCGAAATGTATTTTGGAAAACGATTTTTCGATTTTGGATATTTCTTTTTGAAAAATTACCTGTGGAATCCCTATATTTTGTATTTGTTATTTATCTTCCGTTGAACTTCACTTATAATGACCAATCGCAAGAAAACAACAGTTGGATTGATACGGTAGCTGTTGGACTTAACGTCACTTATTTATCTTCGTTTCGGATACTCTTCGGAGTAATTGTAACCTGGAAGGTGCATTAATTCCAGGTACTGCTTTGTATTTCCATCTTTTTATTAATAAAGACCGTTTTCTCCTAGAATTTTTGCTTTTTCTGGACCTTGGACTGGGAGAAACGAGTTCAGGAGTGCACTTATTGGAACCCATTGGAACTGCCACCGTAGAAATCCAATTACAAGGCCAGTATGCATAACTCCTGGCTCTGGACTTCATTCGTCTAACCCCAGACGACCAAGATGGAAATGTTTCAGTACTTTTACTCGGAGGGATTCCGGAACAACCACTCTTTCTTCAAACATCGAGCACTCGTTTGCAATCCATTGCGAATCTTGCCGCCGATACAGCTGTCTTGTGTCACCATCAAACTTCTTGGATGGCTGACTGCTGGTGACATAGTTAATAGTCATTTTGTGACGTGATAGTTCCAAGTAGCGGTTTGCATGTCAGCTGAAGACACCGGCAATGAGTGGGTTGCGGTTGTCAGATATTATTTCGCGTGGTCTTCTGCTGACAGAGATGCGACTACCAGGTTTTCCTCAGCTGCCACTTGATCATTAATGAGTTCTGACAAAGTACCTGCCCGACCGAATTGCTGAGTGCGTCGGTATCGGATTTCGAAATCATAACTCAAAAGTACAAAGGCCCATCGCTGAAGAAGATTCGCAGAATGGGCTGGAATGCCAGTCTTTGATCCGAATAATGCTAGCAGAGGCTTGTGATCCGTGAGAAGCATGAGTCTTCGACCGTACAGAAACTTGTGGAAGCGGCGCACAGCAAACAAAGGGGCAAGAGCCTCCTCTATCTGGCTTTATTTCTCTTCCTCAGAGGTTAGTGTGCTGAATGCATGCATAATAGATTTTTCTGACAGCACCTAGGCCATTTACTGAACCTTCTGCAGCTATGATGATCCACAGGGCTGGATCGTAGTGCGCTAACAACAATTCCGAGCTAAGCATAGACTTGAATTTACAAAACGCCGCTTAACATCCTTTAGTCCCATTCCAGGTGCTGTTCTTCTGTAGAAGACAATTAGTAGGAGTGGACATCATTTTGATAGATCATATGTTCTCAGGATCCGGCCTGCGGCCGGCGGCGTCAAAGATGAGCCCCAAACACATTATTGACTTCAATAAAAACTGGTATTTCTCTGGGCATACCTGGAACCCGTTGTCACTGTTGCGTTGCAGTACCAATGTCGTGCGTTCTTGTAGCTGTTCTAATGTCGTCCCAACGATTAAAATGTTATCGAGAGCTGCATTGAGACCTGTGGAAACGTCAGCACATACACTTACCGTGCCGTTGGCCTTCTTGATAACAACTATAATAGCTGACTTAGCAGAGTAAGAAACGGGCGTAATAACTCCTTGTTGTTGAAGGCGATTCAATTCTTCATTTACTTTTGCTAGTGTTGCATAAGGCGCGGGTTTCTTTGAACGGAAAACAGGCCTAGCCCCAGGTTTCAACAGAGGTGTTGCTTTCGCGGCAGAACACCGACACAAAATAGGTTGGAAAATAGTCTAAAACTGCGCCATTATAAGGGGGATTCGTTTTCTTCTGTCGGATTGAACTGGAATGGATTTCACTGAGTGTAACAGAGACACATTGATTCTAGTTAGATGTCTGTTGCACTACTCGTACTTTGGATCGACTAGACATACTATTCCGAGCCATAGTCGTGTCGTATTGCAGAATAATGAGGCGTTGATACTCATTGGCAATGTCACTGATGGTGAGTTTAATATCTTGATCTAATCACTCAGTAGCCGTCTTCTTATGTCACTGAACTCTTGAGACTGGCGGCTGTAAATGAGGATGAGGGCTCTAAACTGATCTTCCGATAGAGACTTCAACCGTAAGCGTTCGCATTCACGGTTGACTATGCTCACATACCTAAGAAAACCATCGTTTTCGTTCATAATTAGATTCAGACAGTTGCCTTAGGGACTGAACTGTGTGTGAGAATCAAAGGTCATGTAGGTTCGAAGGCGGAATAAAATTACAGCACCCATCCAGCTCACCTGCACCCAAATTTCGAAGTAGCAAAAATCTTAGGGCTGCCAATGACGACTACAATGAAAAATCAGCTATATAATGTCTGCAAAATATACAGACAGATGAATTTTCGATTTTTCAGGCTTAGAGACAGTGGTAAAAAGAATAGCAATAAACTACACACAAAACAATCAGGAAGATAAACATTTTGATAAGCCAAGTAGAAGGAGTAACAAGAAGAAGTATCAAATAACAAAATCTACTTTAAGACCGTTTTATAAGTTCCTTTGTGCTGCTTAGAAATAAAGACAGGAATACGCGATTAATGATAATAATAATAATATATTTATTCTCAAATAACTACGTTACAAGAGTCACGCCAGTTCACAGGCTAGATCAAATTGTCACAAATGCTTTCACAATTACTGTAAAGTTATAGCAGTTAACTTAAGTATAAGAGACAGTTTCTGATTGCATATATACGCCATGAGACTGACAGAAACAGTATAATACAGCCACATAATAATAATAATAATAATAATAATAATAATAATTTATTCTCAAATAACTACGTTACAAGAGTCACGCCAGTTTACAGGCTAGATCAAATTGTCACAAATGCTTTCACAATTACTGTAAAGTTATAGCAGTTAAAATAATTATGAGTCAGTTTCTGATTGCATATTTACACCATGTCACTGACAGAAACAGTATTGTACAGCCACATTTTCAATAGTAGAGTACAAATAAGGAAGGCGCACAATAGGTTCTTTTGGCGATTTGCCGAGATCAATCGTGAATTTGTTGGGAAAGGTCATATGGAACGCGCTTGATACGAGCTGTGATCCAGACAGTCATGTATATTGGGTGCATGTTCCCTAGAGTAGCCAAGGATTTCTCACCGTGAATGGGGTCCTGAAAAGGAGAAGAGAGAGAGAGAGAGAAAAAGGCAACAGTGTGGCAAGTGTATATATATAACCGAAGCACTACTTAACCTGTCACGTTGAAGTAGTCAATACAGTAGTAAGTCAAGATAAAATTCATACTGACCACTTAAATTAAAGTTAATTATGGGACTATAAGAATATAACACACAGATAAAGGAGTACAGCAAAAAGAAGGGAGAGTTGTGCAGTGTCAGGTGGATAGAAGAGAAGTCGAAGTAAGAAGCTGGATTTATGTACGTTGAAATCGAAATTCTAGTTGAAAGAGTAGAGTTTGTAAAAATAAAAATTTAATGAATAAAATCTCGCACTGTCTAACTGTTTTTTTTCTTTATTATTGAATGCCTACCTCTGATTCATACTGTTAGCGCCTGAGTAAGAATGTTGCGTGTGTCTCGACAGAATAGCGACTGTCTATCGCGATCGAGTCTAGGAGGGCTAGTTCTGCCCTAGACCTTAATACTATATCTACGCCTGCGAGGCCACGAGAAGCGGCATCAGGTCTTCCAGAAACACGAATCATAAAAATTGTTGTGTCTCTATCAGCACTGGGTTATATGAAGCTGGTGATTTTACCTGGATCTTTTACGTGCATTTCGGAGTCGCAACATACAGCGATTGCCCGGGATTCCAGAGTTCTAGCTCATGAAGCGTGTTGCCCTATTTGGCATAGGGTCCGAACATTAAAAGCTTCTGCATGTAATTTAGTACGGGGTTTTAAGAGATCAGGAATTATGTTTCGTGAGCTCGTATCGTTTGCTTCCGTGGCGTTAGGTGATAAATTGTCGAAAGAAGGGTTGGTCGAGGAGACAAGAGAGTTAATAAGAGTTGTAGAAAGGACTTGACTGAGACTAATTCGGTCTCGTGTGCTTTTATGGGTATGAGGGCGGATGTTACTCCCCGGCTGCCCACACCGTGGAAGAGTTCAAATTCGGCGTTATAAAGTATTCAGCAATAAAAATGTCACACTAAATATGGTTGAAGCATCTCATTGGTGCTAACAGTAGTCTTCCAGACACTGGTATAATTCTTTCAAATCACCAAAAAATGTTGGGGTTGGTAGGAAAAAAATAGTTATTATTTCCATATTAGTATTGAATGCGAAAACGACGTTTGATAAATAGCACCAACAATGCGCCACAAAATGAAACCATAGCACGAAAGATAACTGTGATGATCATAGTGCACACAAAACAAGATCAAGCATTAAAAATACAGTCAAAGGAAGAAAAAAATTAATGCGTGTTTCGTTTAATTGCCTTTTCACTGTTTAATAGGAATAGGAATTTAGATTAAGACTACAAGAATTTCTTAGTTTGGATTATTTTACGACTGTCTATAAAGATGAATCCACGTAATTTACCCAACATATCATTTGTTCCAAAACACCGTAAAATCTTTCACTGAATATTAACTGACCTCATTTAACACTCAATCAATCAGTCAATAGCAACGTAGAACTTCGTACGTACGTACGTACATTAGTTCATGTTGCCATACCACATAAGCACAGAGATGTCATTGCGAGTTCAGACAGACAGATACAACGCAGGACTTAGTACGTAAGTACATCAGTTCCGGTTGCAATACCCCATCAGCATAGAGACGCAACTGTCAGTTCAAATCCAAGAGTGGTAGAGATAGTAGAAGTATTAGCAGTAATGGGGAAGATTAGGATTTGAAGATAATATTAAAGTGTAATTCAGTGAGATAAATTTAGAAAGAAAAAGATAGAGATTATGAGAAATCCAAAAGGTTAGAATTTGAGAGAACACAAAGAGTGGATGCACCTGCGCCATTGCAAACGGTTTAGAGTCATGTCGTTCAAGGTCTCTAACCATTGCTGATTTTCGTCTCGCGGACACCAACCAGATAGCCTACATCTACCAACATGACTCAGTCCATCTGTCAGTGACTTCATGGACTTTTGCCATGTTTTGGTCTAGCCGTCCCTAGCTTTCTTTCAGCTTATCCGTACACCAGGCATCATCGCCCACCGAGGCAGTCGGTGGTTGGGCATTCGTCATACATGTCCTTACCACATCAAGTAATGAAGTTTCAATACTTCATCCACTGATCTACCATCCTTACCTAGTAACCGTTTCCTAATAACAGCATTGCTTACTCCATTGTCCCAGGATATGCGTCTACTGAGTCCTTCATTCTGTTTAACAACACCGTGTTGAGGACTTTACCTGGTATTGAGAGAAGAATAATGCCTCTGTAGTTCTCACATAGCTGAGATCGCCTTTCTTTGGTATTTTGATGAGACACCCTTCTTTTCAATCTGTTTGTACTTGATCTTCATTCTAAATCTTGTTAAAGAGGATGTGAATTGTTTTTGCGGTTGCTTTAACGTCTGCTTTCATTGCCTCTGCTGGAGTGCCTTCTAAACCTACTGCCTTTCCGCTAATGATTTGTCCGGCGGCCATATTGATCTCTTTAATTTTTGATGGGCTAACATCGATTAGAAGTCTGTAGGGGGTGGTTCGATGTTGCATGGGTTCAGTGGAGCTGGTGGATTCAAGTGCTCTACTAACCTGTTTCGCTGCCTTCCTTGCTCTTCATTGGTCGTTCTGGTTTATGATAGTCTTCAGCGAGGCTCTTTGTTATATCGTACAATTGTCTCATGTTTCCTTCTCTTGCAGCCTTTTCCGCCGTCATAGCAAGATCTTCCACAAGTTTTCGTTAGTCGGCTCTGATGCTCTTCTTCACGTTACCGTTTGCTTCTGTGTTTTCAGCTTTTGCCTTAATATTCTATGTTCTTGTTCTGCTGATGTTGACTGCTGCCTTCTTGTTCCTCCTTTCTTAAATCTTACCTATGGTACCAACAGTTGACCCAGAACCTCCTGACATGCTGAAGTGATTGCCTCCTTGATCCCTTTTTAATTGTGCTCCATTGTAGTCTCCTTTCTATTGAGTAGGTCGTGCAGGGCCAGTGACCTATTGCAGAGGGCAATCTTAAATTCGTTGAACTTGTCCATATCCCGAGGAAATGCCAAACGGAAGTTTGATGACGTTGTTAGATCCGTTTTCCAGTGCTTCTTGAGTTTCAATAATAATAATAATAATAATAATAATAATAATAATTTATTCTCAAATAACTAAGTTACAAGAGTCACGCCAGTTTACAGGCTAGATCAAATTGTCACAAATGCTTTTACAATTACTGTAAAAGTTATAGCAGTTAAATTAAGTATAAGAGACAGTTTCTGATTGCATATTTACACCATATCACTGACAGAAACAGTATTATACAGCCACATTTTCAATATTATAGTACAAATGAGAAAGGTGCACAATAGGTTCTATTGGCGATTGGCCGAGATCAATAGTGAATTTGTTGGGAAAGGTCATATGGAACGCGCTTGATACGAGCTGTGATCCAGACAGTCATGTATATTGGGTGCATGTTCCCTAGAGTTGCCAAGGATTTCCCACCGTGAATGGGGTTCTGAAAAGGAGAAGAGAGAGAGGAAAAGGCAGCAGTGTGGCAAGTGTATATATATAACCGAAGCACTACTTAACCTGTCATGTTGAAGTAGTCAATACAGTAGTAAGTCAAGATAAAATTCATACTGACCACTTAAATTAAAGTAAATTATGGGAATATAAGAATATAACACACAGATAAAGGAGTACAGCAAAAAGAAGGGAGAGTTGTGCAGTGTCAGGTGGATAGAAGAGAAGTCGAAGTAAGAAGCTGGATTTATGTCCGTGAACAGCAACTGGTGATATGAAGCTATAACAGCTCTTCTCTTGGTTCTCACTTCATCCATCGTCTTTCTGAATTTTTTAGTTGTCGATTTGGTTCTGATTTTTCAATACAAATGTCAAAACAGTTCTACTGTATGGGGCGGAAACTTGGAGAACCACCAAAGCCATCACCCAGAAGTATCCATTAACAGCTGTCTTCGCAAAATACTTCGGATCCGTTGGACAGATAGCATCAGCAACAACTTATTGAGGGAAAGAAAAAACTGGATTTTGTTGGAGGAGGAAATCAGGAATGAGCGCTGAAAGTTGATAGGACACACATTAAGGAAAGCACCTAGCTGCGTTGCAAGACAAGCCCCCACTTGTAACCCTCAAGGTAAAAGGAAAAGAGGAATGCCAAGGTTCACATTGCGCCGAGAAACGGAGAAAGACCTGAGAAGAATGGACTAAAATTGGACAGAACTGGAAAGGGTGGCTCAGGATCGAATAGATTTGAGAATGCTGGTTATGCACTTATGCTTCGTTGAGGGCAATCGGCGTAAGTAACTAATCAAGTAAGTCTCTCTGATCAACGTCTGGTGAATCTTTCCTGAATTATGTTTACCTTTCAAGAAATCTGCTAAGCTGCGACTTTATTTGTAATCACTCGTCGAAAATAGGGCTGAATCGAATTGGTTTGGTCAATGAAATGGCGTAAACATGCTGACAGAAAAAGATTCCCAATAATAACCTGACTGATTAGCTGAATACAGCGAACGTGGTAACATTTGCCACGCACTGTTGTTTTAGAATAAATGTTGTTTTTATAAACCAGTATGTTTTTCATTTTCTATGTCTGGGCTAAATTGAGCCTTTGTGTAATTGTTGATCAAAGGCTGGTAGTAGGGGAGATTTGATACTTCAGCTTTTCGTGACACCACTGATTAATTTCTATATTTATCCA
The DNA here is from genome assembly GCA_944470395.2 of Schistosoma turkestanicum. NCBI lineage: Eukaryota > Metazoa > Platyhelminthes > Trematoda > Strigeidida > Schistosomatidae > Schistosoma > Schistosoma turkestanicum. The sequence goes on along the minus strand of OX103971.1, from coordinate 34,956,186 downwards.
ATGTACTGTACTTCCGCCAACATTGAAACCAACTTATCGGATACTTTTTGTCAGAAAATCCTGTCTTACAGGTTCTTTACTTAAAATAGGTTTGATAATGAGTTAGAATGTTCCCAGAACATAATAAAATTTTTTGCTCATGAAAACAACCAACATTCTAGCTTTCCATGGATCGTCAAGTGAGCTTTTGCGCAGTTTGCAATATGTCAGAACAGGAAGTAGGAGAACCTTGCAGTGATTTGAAAACTATGCCACAGAATTGACATGAAAATTGGAGAATTACTTAAGAATAATTTATAACGGGTAGGTAGACTTCCTGTCTCCTTGCATTCTGTTTCAGTCATTCAACTGCTGATATAACAGTTCAGTACAACTTACTTATACGGATCATTGTTATTGTTACCTCTGCGTTAGTTATTCAGTTGTTAATTGAACCGTCAAAGATGCAACAGTAAAGTCTAACTTCTGGTACTGAAAATATTTTAAGAAACGTTCATCATTCACTAATTCTTTTCTTCATATTCATCTTAATAAGGAGTAGTAGACCGGCATTACTAACATGTATATACGATTATGGCAGTCTTATGTGTTCATGTACATCGCAAGACGTACCATTCATGTACTCAGGCCATGATTGCCCTTAATAACTCAAAAGCTTAATTACGTCTCCAGAAGACAATGAAATACTCAACACATTCTAAATGGAAGTTTAAAAGTTATGAAAACCAGTCCCACTTATTTAAAAAGGGCACATTATTTGCAAGGGGTGTAGGATGATGCAGATGAACCTATGCATTATTGATCACGTTCGAGACTATTTGTGTCTGGTGTGAGTGCCTTTCAGTGAAAATGTACCACAGTAGATTCGAGTGCCATTTAGTGCAGAGAGCCTGATTACAATGTTCTTAGTCATTAAAAGTAGGGTAGATACTCAGCACATAGGCTGCGCTTTATTTGGAACAATGTGATTGTAACAAACTATTCCTGCCAGTGACATCGTGTAAATTCGCTGTCAGAAAAAGACTGTTATCATTACCTGTTACAGTAGATGCGATAGCATTTGTAATGACTCGATTTACTCTGAAAACTGTTATGTGAAAATAATAATATTACTATTATAACTGATTTGGAGCAGTAATTTGAGCAACTCACTATTCTGGAATTAGTTATATGCATAGGGACTGAGGCTATGATAAAGTAAATTCAATGGCACTGTGAACAAGCTCGTGAAATAAATACGGGCAGCATTTATTGAGATATTTTAGCGTCAATTCATGATACTGGGAGTGGCTTTATCGCCTATGCTAGGGAAATCTTAAGAAACTTAAACCAAACTTTGAAAGATTTTTGCTTTAGTGATCGATAAGTTATTTAGTTAAGGCCGAAACCCATATTAACTTCAGTCAGTCTATATGAAACTTATTTGGAGAGACAATAGACTTACCTTTGCATTTTCAAAGACGTCGATATGTTTCCATACTAACTGACAAGTTCTAATGTCATCGTTTAACATTCGGAAAATAAATAAAGCCAGTCACTTTGTAAACGGCATTACCATGGCAAAAGTGTACATTATGGAAATAATTCTTCATAAAGCTTGCTCATCAAGCAATAAGTTCACTGTTTCAGCAGAATTTACTCCATTACGTCAGGAGGTAAGACTCACAGTAATTCAGCTGCCTTCCGGTTTTACTGCCTCTGTACTAATTGGATATAGGCTTAATGCACTCACCATCTAGGCTTTACCGTGCTTAACAGAACGTCGTTTACATTCATGTCTTATAAACAGCAAACTTCCTAGTTTGATTTTAGAAAAAAATCGTTTAACACTTTTCAGATGGGGATATGCAAAGCCAAGTCAAGCTGCAAATAATCAATGATGAGAACGAAGGGATATTTGAATGATAGTTGAGATGTCCAGGAGTAGGGAAACTAGGCTTAGTAGTACATACGAATAGATGATCCGAACGGTATGCTCAGCGGTTACCTGGCGCAGATGAGCTACCGAGCATCTTCATATAGGGCGTGTCCAGCGAAACTATTGAGGTTAGCGTCAGTTTTGAAGACCTACATTGTTAAGCATTGGAAAAGTTACTCTAACAACTTCTAGTTTCGACTATTACATTTATTGATCATAATGCGACGACAGATTGTCATTCCCCACACTGAAACTAAATGATTCCAGCGTAGTTACTTGATAGATGCTGGTATCCATAACTCGTAATTTCTTGAAATAAGCGTACTCATTCAAACCACGGGACATACAAACTCACAAGCCAGTATCAACTGACTGGAATTATCGCAGTCAGATGGCTGGACCACCATCAGTTAGAAACTATCAGATAACTGGAAACTTACTGAACGAACAAGAATCGAGCGCTAAGAAATCAACTAGTTTACAATAGCTCGTAAAAATATATTGGATATTGGATGTTATAGTTTCGGTTCGATAACGAGTGCCTTAAGTTATTGCGCGTCATTCGGACTCATTGCATGTAACATTCGAAACCTTACTCTAACAAATTGTAGCTTCGTTTATCAGTTTGTCTTAATCTCATACTGGTTTTATTTATGTTTGCTGTCTACTGATTTATTTATTCAATGTAATTGCATTCTATGAACTTACTGAGACGTCGGCTCATCTTTTTCTCTGGTTCTTTCTTCAAGATAATCTCACAAGCTGCTCCTCACACCCCCCAACACACAAGGTACCTCCTGGCTAAACGTAAACCAACCAAAGGCTGATGTTATACATCTGTTTCATATTCGAAACCTTACTCTAACAAGTTTTGGTTTCTATTCTTTTTTTCTGGTTGCTATCAATTGGTTTCTCTATTGAATGTAAGTGCATTCAGTGTGCTTACTGAGTGGTTGGCTCACCTTTTTAACTTGTTCTTTGATCTTCCAGATAACGTGACATGCTGATCCACCGATGCTGTCTGCACACGGTATCTCCTAGCAAACTTACCAAAGGCTAAAGTTACACATTGTCTCTCGTCTTCTTTGCTTCTTTAATCTTTTTAGTTAGCTGTAATAGAAATTTCGGATGTGCAGTATAGTCTTACTCAATCCGTGTTTGAGCGAGGTACGCAGAGTTTTCTTTGACACTACTATATGGTAATATACTGGAGATAATTCGCGGGTTAACCCGCCTAACACACAATTTTAGGGAAAAGCGTTCCAAGTTTTTTTGTATGGTCTACATCAAGTCTCCCTAAAATTCTACGTTATATAGACGCTTTGCTTAGAGAGTTTTGCCACAAAAACTAAACAACATTCCGTTTCTCTCTTCGTTTCCTAATTATCATCCAACCGTTAACAATATATGTAAGATTCATACCCCCTTACTACTATAGTCACACACACCAGAGCTTAAACAGTAATTCACACTTGCATTTACGCACTGCTAATTTAATGTAGGCATTAGAAATAAGACACTTTAGACCGTTGTATAAAATGATGGTTTGTGGTTTTGTTTGGGATGTCGACTATATCCGTTTGTAAGATGTAGTCGATTAGTGACTCATCTTACCTGAATTGTGTTCTTGTGTTGTCTTCTCACTTAGATTTCAACTGTGTATGTTTTTCAGATATAATTTGGATATTCGAAATTCCTTGTGACAATTTTACTCAGTCCTATTTGGTATCATCTGACAAAACTGGCTATGGAGACACGTGAAGTTGAAGACTCCACTAGAAAGTACGTCAGTTAGTTCCCAAACTCATTTAATGAAATATTCAATAAGAGGGACTCTTGTGCTAGTAGTATTGGGTAGTTTGACTTGTTTAAAGGAAACAGTGTGGTAAACAAAGTTTTCCTTTTAAACGCAGTATAGACTAACCTTCCTAAAGCAGTGTGGAAAAACCACCAATTTCAAACATTTGGTGAGAAACGGCTATCTTCGAGAAGCTCGCATCAGTACTGTTTTTTGTTATTCGTATGTTAAATTACACTTTCTATTTAGGCTGATAGACACGTTTTTCTACTTGGTAATCTAATGCACATTACACTTAGTCAAATGTTGGGGTCTTACGATTTTTAATAATCGGGTATATAGAGCCGTAGGTATTTGGCATGCTTTGGGTGGTTTCCAACAAGTATACCTCTGTACTAATGTTGATTTGCTATTAGCTGGAACTAACGTTCTATTTGTAGTCATTTAGTCATAGCTTCTAAACTCAGGAACTATGTGAAAGCAAATAATCTGAGGAATCATGGTCTGCAAATTGTTTTCTCCTTCGTTACTACGGTGAATGCAAACATTTTTTGCAGGTAGTAACATTAAAAAAAATCGACTAGTTTAATATTAATGTTTGTGTAGTTATCTACTGTGTTTTCATGAGTTCAGTAGGCTATGTACATCTTAACAATTAAAAAGCATTTCACGATGTACGTTTTCTCATGAGTTAGTCTATTTAAAAATTACTCAAACGGCCTCTAGGCTCTAGTTGAGAATGGAAATGACACTTGAATCAGAAAGCTAACGGAATATTTCTAAAAGATGTGATGAACAGAAAGTTTTCTATATTTTCAAAGTAGTGCCATTATTTAGTCCTCTAGTACCTCTAGTTTTGACTCTAAACTTTTCTCACTGAATTATACTTCTTGAATATTATCTTCTAATCCTAACCTCCCCGATTACTTCTAATTCCCTTACTACCTTTTCTACTATTGGATTTGAATTGACGATTACTTCTCTGTGCTGATGTGGTATGGCAACATGAACTGATGTACTTATGTACAAAGTTCTACGTTGCATCTGACTGACTGATGTAGAGTAGAAGTATTTAATGATCTTTCTTTGTTCGCAAGTGATGAAGACGAATTTAACTATTGTGTAAATTTCTGGTATCCTACAATAGTATACATCTCTTTCCCTAAAAACCAATTTAATCTAGATTAAATAAATGTCACCTAACTGTTTATTTATCTACAAGCTACTTGGCTATTGATCGATATTCATAATCGTATTTTACTCACCGTTGACTCTTCGTATCTGCCTACGCTCCCACTGACTGCAGTTGAGACGAAATGAAAGATACGTTTTATAGAAACCTCTCTAAACTTCTCCAAAATGTTAGGCGTTCTGATATAGTAACAATAATAGCCGTGGATCTCAGTAGCATCTATCAAACTGATGGATGCTCGAAAGCTCATCCCACATGGCTCTGAATATGGTGAAGAGCAAAATCAACTTAAGCGCATGCTGATGAAAGGCCTACACAACGACCGCAAACAGTGATGGGTGGCAAAAGCAAAAGCGATGGAAAAGGCAGCGGCAATAGGCAAAAGTAGACAATTTTCTGCCTTATGAAGTAAACAGCTATTAGAAACCCATTTGTTAGCGAAACTATCTCAGAAAAGGATGACTGTATCATTCATTCTCAATCCAGGAGATTGGGTCGATGAACGGAACACTTTAGGAATCAGTTCAGTTGGCCTCCAGTCATAATTCGGTTGCCCACGATCCCCAGTCATCCTGAATGGCAAATCGATTTAAGTCCTCCCAGTTTTTATGAAGTTGAAAAGGCTATAGGAAATCTGAAGCAAGGTAGAGCAGCAGGTCCTGATAGATTGTTAGCCTCAATTATCCTTAGACGCCTAACTAGAGAAAACCAGGCTAGTTTCAGACCCAGAGGTAGGTGTATAGACCACATCTTCACACTATGACAGGTTCTGGAACACAGACACATTTAGGCGTCCGACAATAGTTATCTTCCTGGACCTTATGGCGGTATTTGACTCAGTGGATCGTGAGGTTATGTGGCAGTGTCTGTCATTAAAAGGTGTTCCAGAGAAGTACATTAACCTTATACAAGCTCTCTACTCGAACACAACAGGTCGAGTAAGAGCTTATGGCGAACTGTCACCGGAATTCTTTACTTCAAGTGGTGTCCGTCAGGGCTCTCCACTCTCCCCATTCTTGTTCAATTTTGTCATAGACATGTTGCTAGATATAACACTATCTTCGTCTGAATTTTCAGGAGTATACCCTCTACCAGAAGATTCATTGGTTGACTTAGAATATGCCGATGACATAGTTCTATTCGGTGAATATGCTGACAAAATGTAGTCTTCTGACTACCCTAAGCAACAATGCAAACATGTTCGGGATGCGGTTCTCACCCTCGAAATGCAAAATGTTGCTTCAAGATTGGGTTGCGTCGGCACCTAAACTAGTGATAGGGAGTGAAGTAGTCGAACGTGTTGACCGCTTCACTTGTCTCGGGAGTCTCACCAGTGTTAATGACTTGGTGTATGATGAAATCTCAGCACGGATGCAGAAAGCTTGATTTGCTTTTGCCAACCTGCCTCACTTATGGGGCAGGCGAAATATCCGTTTGCTGACTTAAGGACGAGTGTACTGTTCAATAGTTTGCTCCGTCCTACTATATGGCTGTGTACCATGGCCAGTAAGGATAGAAGATATTCGTAGGTTACTATTATTTAATCATAGATGTCTTGGAAGCATCGCTCGTTTATCCTGCGACAACGGTGTAAGTAATTCTGTTGTTAGGAAATGGGTGCTAGATAGGAATGGCAGATCAATAGATGAAATATTGAAACTTCATTAGTTGATGTGGTTGGGACGTGTGCTACGTATGCCTAACCACCGACTGCCTCGTCGAGCTATATTTTACGGTGTAGAAACAGGTCGGACGAAATCTAGGGACGGCTAGAGCAAAACATTTCAGTAATCCATGAAGTCACTGACCAGTGGACTAAGTGGTGTTGGTAGGTGTCGATTACCTGGTTGGGATCAGCGAGATGATAATAATCAATGGTTAGTGACCCTGAATGACATGGCTCAAAATCGTTTGCAATTGCGCAGGTGCATCCACTCTTTGTGTTCTTCCAAATCCTAGTCTTCTGAATTCTTCAACACCTCTACCTTTGTCTTTCTAAACTTATGTCACTGAATTATACTTCTTGAATAACATCTTCAAATCCTAATCTCTCCGATTACTTCTAACACTTTTACTACCTCTACTATTATGGGATTTGAACTGACAATTACATCTCTGTGCTAATTTGGTATGGCAACTTGAAATGATGTACTTACGTATGTAGTTCTACTTTGCAACTTACTGACTGACGAATTTGAACCTATCGATAGCTAATGACTGCTTTATGTGTTTGTTCTTGTCACTCTCATACTTTATTTATTTAGGGATCTAGAGATTCAAAATCCGACAGAGGAATTTTCATTTTTTCCTGAGCATATTTTCGGTGAAAATGGCTACCTGAATTTGGTACGATATATACTTGCCAAGGGTGTTGAACGGACGGATCGTACCGACACAGGGACGTTTTCAGTTTTTGGCCCACAGCTTCGCTTTTGTCTTAGGAATAATGAATTCCCTCTACTGACTACAAAAACAGTAGGTCTATGGATACTTTTCTCATCTATTTAATTTTATTTATGACTGTCTTTAATATCAAATAGTTTTTCTGTATAGTTTGCGAAACGAGTAGTTATTCGTTCTTTTATTAACGTTAGGAGCTGGGGCACTGTAGTTTAGGATATATGCCTGAAGATATGCAGTCATTTCCTTATAACTACCAAAAATACTCATCTATTTCCTTAAGTTAACTGTTGTCAAGCTCCTTTTCATAAACCTTATCTTTTCTAGAAATAACTAAAAAGTTGGGTCTTATGAATTCCACATGACTGTTTTTCTATTTATAATTTATTTCACTGGAATATGCTTCTCGAATCATTTCTTCGATCCCTAATATTTTCCATTACTGCTGATACTTCTACTACTGTGTGATTTGAATGTGGTATGGCAACTTGAACTGATGTACGTATTTACGAAGTTTTACGTTGTACTTGACTGACTGACTGTGTATACTATAAAATCGTTTATTCAAGCATCCCTTATCCTTGTATACATTACAGCTAAAGTCCATCACTCACTAACTGATTACAGACTTTCTGACAGTAGATTCCAAGCTATTATTATCGTGCGAAGATTAAAGATATTAAATAACTGCCTAAACCTGAAAGTGTGAAGTTTGAGGATTCTGGTTCGCAAACACTTTCCAAGCTACCTTACGAAGTAAAATATTCTGTATGATTATACTGTCGCGTGGTCAGATTAAAATGCCTGGTAATAAATAAGTTATTGTTATTAACAAATACAAATCGGCGTACGTAGTTTCGATCCAAACTAGTTGCAAGTATTAGTGATAGTGTCCGGTCACCGAAACCGAAACTGACGAATATATATGTTTCATAGTTCACTCACTGGCCAATAAATTAAAATCTGACCTAGACGTACCGCTTGATGACCATATAGTCATAATCAAGTAATTTATCAATTGTATAGTCTTCTGTAATTTGATTTGATAGGTGTTTTTTCGTGGGATTGTAGAAGAGTTGTTATGGTTTATTCGTGGATCTACAAACTCTCGTGAACTAGCAGAAAAGAATGTACATTTCTGGGATGGAAATGGATCTCGTGAATTCTTGGACGGATTAGGTTTCACTGAGCGTGAGGAAGGTGAGGTCATTAATGTAGTTCATGATCATTTATAAATACGCTTTCGTTCTTTTTAGGTGAGTGAGGTTTGCTGTAATTTGTTCTTTTGTGCACCTTGGTACTAATGACATCAGTCCTAAGGACATTTAAAACACATGACTAATTTATTCACTTGTTTCTGTACATAAAACAGATTTTTTCAATTGTCAGTGTAGTTATTATAAGCAGAGGCCTAGTACTGCATAAGTCAGCGAAAGTTAGAGTTACGGTTAATAAAAACCTAGGAAGTAAATTTAATCTAGTTTATCAAGCAGGGTTATTTTTAATGTAATATATGGAATTATATTAACTTATGGCTCAGACAGTTAAAACGTAGAACATAAGTTCATGTTGCCATACTACATTAGCACAGAGACGCAGTTGTCAGTTCACATTCCATAGTGGTTGAGACAGTAGAAGTATTAGTGGTAATGGAGAAGATTACTAATGGAAGACACTATTCAAGAAGTATACTTCAGTTAGATAACTTTAGAACGAGAAAGATATAGGTGATGAGAAATTCATAAGATTATAATTTCAGAGGACACAAAGAATGAATACACCTGCGCCATTGCAAACGGTTTGGAGCTATGCCATTCAGAGTCACTGACTATCGATCTCGCGGACCCCCACCAGGTGGTCGACACCTACCGACATGACTCAGTCCATCTGTCAGTGACTTCATGGATTACTGAAATGTTTTGCTCTAGCCGTCCCTAGATTTCGTCCGACCTGTTTCTACACCGTAAAATATAGCTCGACGAGGCAGTCGGTGGTTAGGCATACGTAGCACACGTCCCAACCACATCAACTAATGAAGTTTCAATATTTCATCTATTGATCTGCCATTCCTATCTAGCACCCATTTCCTAACAACAGAATTACTTACACCGTTGTCGCAGGATAAACGAGCGATGCTTCCAAGACATCTATGATTAAATAATAGTAACCTACGAATATCTTCTATCCTTACTGGCCATGGTACACAGCCATATAGTAGGACGGAGCAAACTATTGAACAGTACACTCGTCCTTAAGTCAGCCCCGACCGAAGCTGCTACCTTGACGTGGTGGTCGGGCTTGCCTATCGTGATGACCCAACCAAGCTATATTGGCTGGAACTTATGTTCCTGAAGGTTCTATTATGCCAGGCAGGTCGATTGGAGAGAGATGAGACTAAAAGCAGTTACCCAAGGTCTGAGGGCGAAGTCGTACTGCTTACTGAAGAGGGGTGTAGCAGCAGTAAGGTGTTTCCCTCAAACAACCAGCTTCTGCAGCGATGCTGCCTTCTCACAAGGAAGGAAGGGTAGAAAAGGTCGACCCTAAAAATGTCACACCTCACCCTACCTCACGGATTTCCCTCTCCGGCGGTAAGGGTGCCCACTAAGTGCCTTTAATAGCGGAGCTAATCCTCAAAAAGCTTTCATTATCCTACCTTTTTTACAGGTTCCTCAAGAACCACCAGGTAGGACGATTGGGTCCCCTGTTGTAAAGATTATGACTGAACACTAATCTATTTTCCTTTTTAGGTCCCTCAAGAAACATCGTTCCACGGTGTGGGCAGCCGGGAAGTGGCAACTGCCCTCATACCCGTAACAGCAAACGAGACCAAATTGGTCGAAATCAAAACCATCCTACACCCCCTAATACCTCTCTTATCTCCACGACTAACTCTTCTCACAATCATTTATCAAAGTGCACAGCTAATGCGAACGATGCGAGTTCGCGAAACGTCATTCCTGGTCTCCTTAAAACCCGTTCTAAACTACATGTTGGAGCACTTATTGTTCGTACATCCTGTCAAATAGGGCAACAGGCATCATTAGCTAGGACTTCAGAATCTCGTGCCATCGATGTGTGCTGCGTCTCGGAAACGCGCATACAGGATCCGAGTAGCACCATTCACTTGATCTCACGATGTCAAGATAAAGAAGCAGCTAGATTTACCCTTCGTGTTTCCGGTAGCCCTGATGCTGCTTCCCGAGGTCTCGCTGGTGTAGGTATAGCATTGACTCGTAGAGCTGAACAATCTCTCCTTGACTGGATCCCAGTAGATAGTCGATTGTGCACCGTCCGACTAAACGGAACAGTAAGGACTCGAAAGGATAGGGACACTCATCGTTGCCTCTTCGTCGTATTTGCCTATGCCCCCACTGACTGCAGTTCAGACGATGTAAAAGATGAGTTCTACAGAAAACTTTCGGACCTCCTCCAAAACGTTAGGCGCTCTGATATAGTAATAATGGCTGGTGACTTCAATGCTCAAGTAGATAGTCTCAGCGAAACTGACAGACACGTGAGTGGATATTATGGTGTCGCAGCTAATCGAACAGATAATGGCGACCGTCTGTTGCAGCTATGCTCAGATAATCAAGTATTCCTAACAAACACTAACTTTAGGTAAAGGACATGTCGATCGATAATCTCATGTCGCTTTAAGGACGAGAAACACACCCGCTGTGGGACGTCTGAAAGTATGTCTATATTGTAGGGATGTCATGCTCTAGTGCGAGCGCGTATTCGTTTGAGGCTTAATGGACGTAGGAAAGACACCGTAAGGAAGCCTCTTAGGGTTTTATTTAATGATAGTCAAGCTAAGAAAATATTTCAGGAGGAACTAGAAAAACAGTTAGGCGACCATGCAAGTGATTCCCATCCGGATTCAGGTTGGAATGATATCAAGAAGGCTGTGGAAACAGCAGTGATATCTGCTAGTAAGGTAAACCATAAGGCTAGGATGAAGCAATGGATTTTAGTCGCATCCACCGAACTGATGGATGCTCTAAATCGCATCCCACCTGACTCTGAACATGATGAAGAGCGTAGTCAGCTTAGACGTAGGCTGATAAGAAGCCTACGTAACGACCGTGAACAGTGGTGGGTGGCGAAAGCAAAACTGATGGAAAAGGCAGCGGCGATAGGCAGCACTAGACAACTTTTCCGCCTTATCAGAGAAACCGGTATTAGGAACCCAAATGTGGGTGAGACTATTTCGGAAAAGGATGGTCTTATTATCCATTCTCAATCCAGGAGACTGGATCGATGGGCAGAACACTTTAGGGATCAGTTCAACTGGCCACGAGCCACTCTTCGGTTACCCACGATCTCCAGTCATCCTGAATGGCAAATCGACGTAAGTTCTCCTAGTCTTAATGACGTTGAGAAAGCGTTAGGAAATCTGAAACGAGGACGAGCTGCAGGTCCTGATAGACTGACCCCTGAGATATTTAAGGATGGTGGTCCAGTTTTAGCAGCTAGGTTGACTGACATCTTAGGTAGAATCCGGGAACTGGACGCAATCCCATCCGACTGGTCTCAATCCTTGATTGTCCCAATCTATAAGAAAGGACAGAAGTCTTCTTGTGACAATCACAGGGGAATCAGTCTAACTAATATAGTTTCTAAATTGTTAGCCTCCATCATACTTAGACGCCTGACTAGAGCTCGTGAAGAGCAGACTAGAGAAAACCAGTCTGGTTTCAGACCTGGACGTGGTTGTATAGACCACATTTCCACACTACGACATGTCCTGGAACACAGACACACCTGTAGGCGTCCCGTAATAGTTATCTTCCTGGACCTAAAAGCGGCATTCGACTCAGTGGACCGTAAGGTTCTGTGGCAGTGTCTGTCATTGAAAGGTGTACCAAAGAAGTACATTAACCTTATACAAGCTCTCTACTCGAACACCACTGGTCGGGTGAGAGCATGTGGCGAACTGTCATCTGAATTCTCTACATCAAGTGCTGTTTGTCAGGGCTGTCCACTCTCTCCATTCTTGTTTAACTTTGTCGTAGACATCCTCCTAGAGTTAACATTAAGCTCGTCAGATTTTTCCTGGGTTGACCTCCTACCTGGAAAATCGCTTACTGATCTAGAATATGCCGATGTCATAGTTCCGATCGGTGAAGACGCTGACAAAATGTAGTCTTCTGACTACCCTAAGCAACAATGCAAACATGTTCGGGATGCGGTTCTCAACCTCGAAATGCAAAATGTTGCTTCAAGATTGGGTTGCATTGGCACCTGAACTAGTGATAGGGAGTGAAGTAGTCGAACGTGTTGATCACTTCACTTATTTCGGGAGTCTCATCAGTGTTGATGTCCTGGTGACTGACGAAATCTCAGCACGGATGCAGAAAGCTTGATTTGCTTTTGCCAACCTGCGTCACTTGTGGCGTAGGCGAGATATGCGTTCGCTAACCAAAGGACGGGTGTACTGTGCAGCTGTTCGCTCCGTTCTCCTATATGGCTGTGAAACATGGCCGTTAAGAGTAGAAGATGTTCGTAGGTTACTAGTATTCGATCAAAGATGTTTAAGAAGCATTGCTGGTATATCGTGGGACAACCGAGTGAGCAATGCTGTCGTTAGGAAACGAGTAATAGGTAAGGATAGCAGATCAATAGATGAAGTGGTGAAACTTCATCAGTTGAGTTGGTTGGGACATGTGTTACGTATGCCTAACCACCGACTGCCTCGTCGAGCTATATTTTACGGTGTAGAAACAGGTCGGACGAAATCTAGGGACGGCTAGAGCAAAACATTTCAGAAATCCATGAAGTCACTGACAAGTGGACTGAGTCGTGTTGGTAGATGTAGACTACCTGGTCGGGGTCCACGAGACGAAAGTCACCAATGTTTAGAGTCCTTTAACGACATGTCCCGGAATCGTTTGCAATGGCCCAAGTGCATCCATTCTTTGAGCTCTCTCAAATCCTAATCTTCTGGATTCGTCAACACCTCTACCTTTGTCTTTCTAACCTTATTTCACCTAATTATATTTCTTGAATAATATCTTCAAACCCTAGTCTTCTTCATTACCATTATGCTTCTTCTATCTTTATCACTATGGGATTCGACTTGACATCTGCGTTTTTGTGCTAATGTGGTATGGCAACCTGAACTTATGTACATACGTACGTGGTTCTACGTTGCAACTGACTGACCTTAAGTCAGCAAACGGATATCTCACCTGCGCCATAAGTGAGGCAGTTTGGCGAAAGTCAATCGAGTTTTCTGTATCCGTGCTGAGATTTCATCACACACCAATTCATCAACACTGGTGAGACCCTCGAGATAAGTGAAGCGGTCAACACGTTCGACTACTTCACTCCCTATCACTAGTTCAGGTGCCGACGCAACCCAATCTTGAAGCAACATTTTGCATTTCGAGGGTGAGAACCGCATCCCGAACATGTTTGCATTGTTGCTCAGGTTAGTCAGAAGACTGCATTTTGTCAGCATCTTCACCAGATAGAACTAGAATAGGACCTGATGTAGTTTGAGTGTTTAGTCTATTCATTCACTTCCAAGTGGGAAACCTGCCGTCTTTCCTCGAATCTGCTCTTCACGAGCTTATGTTAGGCGTCGGAGTATTATTGATGCCAATATTTTAGATACTATATTAGTTAGACTGATTCCTCTGTGATTGTCACAATAGGACTTTTGTCCTGCCATATAAACTGGGAAAATCAGTGATGGAAACCAGTCGGATGGGATTGTGCCCTGACCCCAAGTTCCAACTAAGATCTCAGTCAATCTTACTACTATCCTTAGGAATCTCAGAGTTACGCCTGTCAAGCCCTGCTGCTCTCCTTTGCTTCAGATTTCCTATATCTTTTTTTCAAATCCATAAAGAACTAGTCGAGAAAACCAACGGATATCTGATGCAAGGGAGGGCAGCGGGTCCTGATAGGCTTACCCCTGAGATGTTTGAGGATGGTGGTCTAGTTTTAACAGTTAGACTGACCGAGATCCTAGGTAGAATCTGGGAACTGGACGTAATCTCATCTGACTGGTGTCAGTCGCTAATTGTCCCAGTCTACAAGAAAGGACAAAGGTCCTCTTGTGACAATCACAGAGGAATCAGTCAAACTGATATCGTATCTAAAATATTGTCGTCAATAATAATACGACGCTTGTCTAGAGCTCGTGAAGATCAGACTCGAGAAAATCAAGCTGGTTTTCGACCTGGACATGGCTGTATAGACCGCATTTTCAGAGTACGACATCCCTACAATATAGACATACTTTCAGACGTCCCACAGCGGGTGTGTTTCTCGTCCTTAAAGCGACATGAGATTATCGATCGACATGTCCTTTACCTAAAGTTAGTGTTTGTTAGGAATACTTGATTATCTGAGCATAGCTGCAACAGACGGTCGCCATTATCTGTTCGATTAGCTGCGACACCATAATATCCACTCACGTGTCTGTCAGTTTCGCTGAGACTATCTACTTGAGCATTGAAGTCACCAGCCATTATTACTATATCAGAGCGCCTAACGTTTTGGAGGAGGTCCGAAAGTTTTCTGTAGAACTCATCTTTTACATCGTCTGAACTGCAGTCAGTGGGGGCATAGGCAAATACGACGAAGAGGCAACGATGAGTGTCCCTATCCTTTCGAGTCCTTACTGTTCCGTTTAGTCGGACGGTGCACAATCGACTATCTACTGGGATCCAGTCAAGGAGAGATTGTTCAGCTCTACGAGTCAATGCTATACCTACACCAGCGAGACCTCGGGAAGCAGCATCAGGGCTACCGGAAACACGAAGGGTAAATCTAGCTGCTTCTTTATCTTGACATCGTGAGATCAAGTGAATGGTGCTACTCGGATCCTGTATGCGCGTTTCCGAGACGCAGCACACATCGATGGCGCGAAATTCTAAATTAACTTTGATCTTAGAGACCTGGGAGCGTGACTGCGCAGCTCAAGTAACATGTGCTTGCGGTCGGTCACACATGGCAGTTTTATGGGACGTTTTTAAAGTTCTGGCTCCGCTCTTTTTTAAAGGCCTTATCGCTGGAGACGGAAATTCGTGACGTAAGGTGAGGTGTGACATTTTTACGGTCGACCTTTTCTAATCTGTTCCTTCGTTCGCTTTTCATACAACGAATTACAGAATTAGTTCTAAAAATTTAAAGCGCAGTATGATTATCTCTTTCACGTGTTTAGTTACGTTGTCCTGCTGCCTATATCTTGCTCCATATTTTTACTTGAAATAATGAAGGTGATCTTGGTCCAGTTTATGGTTTCCAGTGGCGTCACAGTGGAGCAGAATATGTAGACTGTAAAACCGACTATACTGGTCAAGGTGTTGATCAACTTGCTGATGTAATAAAACTTATACGTGAACGCCCTTGGGATAGAAGAATTTTGATCGTAGCCTGGAATGTCAAAGGTAAGAAAAAATATTTTTAAACAAATCAACCACGTTTTCTGAAATATTTCAGGATATATTCGTTTCTTTGAATGGCTAAACTTAATACTGAGTGGGAATCTGGTTGTTATGTTTTATATAATAGAGCGTCTTTAAGTGGTGTTCTATGTTGTCTCCTAGCTCTACCTCAATATTGCAATGTAACTTTTTATCTAAAGCTAAAATTGCTAATTATGATGGGATGTTAGGTACCATGTATATGTAAACAAGTCATAAATATGGCTTCAATAATCACTCACATGAGTACAACAGTACTAATGCTAATTAGATCGAATCCCTTAGGTAGGGATTGAGAGTAATTTATACTTGCTAGCATATTTTCCGGTTTGCTAGTCATCATCAGTGCAGAGTTTGACATGTGTTCGTTGACCCAATTCACCATACCACATTATTACGAGATAAAAATGAAGAGAGGAATATCAGTAATTATGAGAAAATTTGGATAGCGAAATCAAAGGATGAATGTTGTCCAGACTATACGATTTATTTAAACAGTGCATTCTGAATAATCTGATCATACATACCTTTCAAGACATATTTGAATGAATAACATTTGGGAACAAGTGAAAAAGAAAACACAGAATAGAGCATACTTGAGATCGATGGTCAGCAGCCCATGCTTCTTTGGGTGTAACAGGCGTAGATAAGTAAATTTTCAATAGATCTTAGTATATGTCATTGAATACATTTATATAACACAAATACTGACGTGATTGACAGATACCCTTTCCCACCGCGAAACTGTGGTTAGAACGGGTTATGAGGTTGATGTCAGGTCAATCATTGTAAGGTTATCTAAGTGTCTAAGGGTATATACTAAGGTTTATTGAAGCCTTGGCTATGTGAAAATCAAAACTCACTATGTGTTTAGAAAAAATTTGAGAGTTTCCTGTTCCTTACGTTTTAGATCATAATTTAAATAACAATTACTTAAGATACGCGAAGTTGGAACGATGAATGAACTGAAGATTTTTAGCAATCAAAAGGCCTCATTTTGAATTAGGTTGACATTTCCTTCTCACATTAAGCTTATTCTAAATAAAATCATAAATGTTTGATACTAATTACTTGTTTAGATCTACGTAAAATGGCTCTCCCTCCCTGTCATTGTCTTGTTCAGTTTTATGTTGCAAATGATGAGTTAAGTTGTCAATTATATCAACGTTCAGGAGATATGGTAAGCATTTTCAGTGCTTTAAAGGATTGCTATTTTTCATTCTTTAAAACATTTGTAAGCTGAAAGAGTAATTGACAAACACGACTTAGAAACTGTAAGCATTTTATTATGTCGGAATAAAGATTGTTCCCTCCAAATTCTTTAGAGTTTACTAATTACTGGTTAACTTTTCATTACAAAACTTTCTGGCACTTAACTCCAACATCGCGAATGCGTGAAGCTTATCTAACTTAAGTAAAAATGGCTGATTAGTATTGATAGGTATTAGCTTCTCAAGGAGTGACAAAAGTATTACAATTTGGCCTCAGTGCTTTTAGTTATATTTGCTTGTCGTGTTACCTACGATTGTTAATCTCGAAGCGATTTCTAACGTACTCTATCCGTAGCTTTCTTTTCCACTTGTTCCCAAATGTTATTCATTCCTTAAAGTCTACTTCCGACGCACTGTCTTTGGCATGCCACTCTTCCTTTTGCCTTGAGAATTCCAGGTTACGTCTTATCCTGTGACGCAGTTTGGTGATTTTCACAAAGTGTATCCTATCCACCTCCAGTGTTTTTTCCTAATTTCCTCTTCATCTGGAAGCTGGTTTGTTCTGGGCAACGGATCTGGATTATCTTACACAGACAGCTGTTGATAAATAACTGTACCTTTTCGATGATGGTTGTAGTCGTTCTCCAGGTTTCAGCTCCATACAATAGAATGGTCTTTACGTTCGTACTAAAAATTCTGATTTTCGTGTTGTCTGACAGTTTTTCTGAGTTTCAGATGTCTAGATGCAGCCTTTGATTTGCCAGTCCGTGAATTTACATCTGAATCAGGTGCCCCTTGTTTGCCAATCGTGCTGCGCAGGTATGTGAATATTTCCACAACGTGGAGGTACTTGGAATCAGTAAAACGCATAAGACGCAGGTTGGACAACTAAGATTAGCTTTTCTATCAAGTGTGATTTATTTGGCGCTTGCTGTGTTGTATCTAAAGATCTTGCTTTTCCCCTTGTGTATGTTGAGGTTTACTGCTGTAGAGGCTGCTGATACGCTAGCCCTTTTCATCCGCATTTGTCGCTGTGTGTGGGATAGAAGAGTTAGGTCATCTGTGAAGTCCGAATCGTGTAACTGCATCCGAGCTGTCTATTGTATGCCTTGCCTCCCCTGAGATGTTTAAGTTTTCATGATCCAGTTAACCATCACAAGAAAGAGCTAGGGTAAGAGTAAGCAGCCTTGTTTGACACGGGTCTGTTATCTGTTCTCAATACACGATTTCGCATTTTAGTCCGTCGTGAGAATTCTATACGATAGTGAGTGTCCTGAGGTACGCCGTAATTTTGAAGAAAGTTCTGTAATGTCCAATTGCATACAAATACCTATTTTCAATATGCATTGAGAAACTATTCCATGAATATATTTCATTGCTTCTGGATTAGCTTCCAATAACTGAGTAACCAAGTCTCCTCCACTTAATGAATTTGAATGGGAAATTAATAACTATTACAAATATATATATATATATATATATATATGACCTTCTAAATGGTACTCCAGATAGTCTAAATGGAGAGATAACAATAAAAATTCGATTTACGGAACACTTGAGAAATTATGCACTAGACTTATATTGGTTTGATGAATTAAATGAGTAGCTAACAAATAATCAGTTCACGATTGGCTTAAAAGTAGCAAATAAATAAAAATGATGGTTTGATATAGAATCTGGCTTTTTGATCCCGAAGTTGTGTCTATTGAACCTTCCAATTAGTTCATTAACATTCTGTTGAAAAAGTTTCCTCGTATATTATATCCGAACAAAGTATAAAGTAGTACTAATTTAAAGAACCAATTTGTGGATCATTAGCTTTTATAGTTTTGCTGTATAGTTATTAAGTAACTAGATCATCAGGTATGCATATTTCTTTCATCATAAGCTTTCTATAAACCCAAATGTTATTAACTTGCAGTTGACGTTTCCTATTTTGTCGACAGTTTATTATTTACAGCCTTTCTTGCTCACAGCCACTTCTGGCTCATTCATGTATAATTGTTATTTTCTATTCATTGGTGCGACGTGGTCTGGTTTTGTACGTATGTAACGTTGTCTGAAATATAACAACAAAATCATCAGAGATCCAATCCTTATGATGGTGTCCCTTGCGGCCTAGCACCTACTGAAAAGTTATGGCTACCTTGATCTTTTTCTAGTTGTCCTGTGTGGCAGCTTTTCCTTTTTTGAGTAGACGTTCTGGGGCTTGGAACCGGATGCTGAGAGGCAACTTACATCCACTGAGTTTGTCAGTATCCCAAGGATAGGCTGTATTGAACTTTTATATTTCTGATTCTCCATTTGTTGAATGCTTCTTTAGCTCCAGTTTCATCATGGCTACCATCAAGTAGTTGTACCAGCCTTTCTCTTCTTTCTTTATGATCGTTGCGTACTGTTTGTTGATGCAGATGTAGTTGATTTGGTTCCATGTAGTGTGGTCCAGTCAAACCCATGCAGCTTTGCATATGCTTTTGTGCTTGTTTATTTGTTTGAAAACAAGTATTGGTACAAAGGACCACCCAAATATTTATACGCCACATAAATATTTGCCGGGATACTGCTCGGACGCCCAAACCGAACTTGGTGGTTTTCTTACGGAGCCACCTCCTGAGCCTTTACCTAAATATTTTATTCACAAGGCAGTGGAGCAATGTAAAGAGAAGCAGTCTCATGGTATTTTGTAAACAACAATAGGTTCATACACTATTCGTTTCGTCAGGAACCTGGAGCTGATGCGCCACATTGATTTGAGATCACGCTTTTCCAACCACCCTAAGTAGATCCTCTGTACCCACCAACCTGTTTAAAGCGCCTAAAATTCTCCTTCCTCCCGTTCGATTTCTGGTTAGCGGAGTTCTTATTAGCTTACCTCAATGAAAAATTGGTTTTGTTTCTGATGTCACAATTAATAATATCAAGTGTTTTTTTAATAAGACTAACATTTACACATTTTTAGAAGTTGCTTTTTCGGAAATGTATCGAAGTTATATTTCATGTCATACATCCGCTGCCAATTTCCTGTGTACACTATTTTTCAACATTTTGATGTATTCGACATTTCCTTTTTTCTTTGCGTAGGGTCTTGGTGTACCGTTCAATATTGCAAGTTACGCTTTATTAACATATATGATTGCTCATGTTACTGGTTTGAAACCTGGTGAATTCGTCCACACAATAGGCGATGCTCATATTTATTCAAACCATCGTGTGGCGTTACTCGAGCAAGTAAATCCCAACATCAGTGTACTTTTTATGATTTTGATAAAAAAACGTTTGTTCGTTACAACCAAGTTGTGATGAACTGGTTACTTGCTACTCACTTATTGCTTTCTCTGATATTCGTGATACATTACTGTATACATTTTATATTCTTAACGTCCCTGCCGTTGCGCAGTTCTGTTGATTGTGGTTATTAAAACAACTGCTTCTGTAAATGCGTACAGTTATTAGTCCTTATATATATATATTTTCTTCTGAAATAACACTAAAGCTATGTAAAGATAGTTTAATAACTGGTAGCGCTAAGTAATGTTCTATAGGACACTATCATACTTGAGGAATGACTGCATGATGCTGAAATATCGTTCTGTAAGGGAAAAGCATGTACAAACCAAGCGCTCGGGTATCGAATAGGCATGTTGTTATCCACGTATAAAATGACAATTCATTGAAAGCGTGATTATGCCAGCATAAAAAGATAATGTGTTGGTATGATTAATTTGCAAGTTTAAAGGCAAAGCTTGATTAATCGTTTATAAATTATTGGTACGAAAGCATGATAAACTTGAAAAGACAAAATTTTAACATGACGAAAATTAATTCATGTAACCAACAGAATGAAAAGGTAAAGAATGCTTAAATATGAACGTCTTTTGATGAGATGCCTTTGGTAAGTGACAGATGATTTCGCATTTAGATAGTAGGGCATTTTTGTATGTAAGGTAGGAATAATCAAGTCGTTAAACAATGAATGATACGCATTTTTGTACTGGATTGGGCATGATCACAAAATGCAAAGTTAGTATTTATTGTAGTCGGTATTGTGACCGGGTTACCAAAATAAGTGACTGAACGAGTTATCTTTGTATGATAAAGGATGTGATTGTTGCATATGTATGATAATTAGACCTCAGAGAGTAGTTTGTTTTATATTTCTGACTAGATTGTGATATATAAGTTCATTCAGTGTTAGTATTTTTACTTCAAATTCGTACAATTAGTTTTCTTCCTTTCAAAAGAACCTCAAATACATAGTCAAAGATTTTATATACTCATCACATTTTTGCCTCACTATTTAACTGCTGTAGAATCTCAATCAGAAAAGTTAAATCACTAAAACTAGTTAAATCTTTTTCTTCCTTTACCCTGTTTTTATAGATTAAACGTGTGCCACGACCATTTCCAAAGTTAGAAATTGTTCGGGAGGTGAAAAACATTGATGACTTTAAATTTGAAGATTTTAAACTGATTGACTATAAACCTTATCCAAAAATAGTTATGAAAATGGCACTTTGAATGATTATCTAGAAAATTTGGTTGATTAAGATTATTTTGTGTTATTGAAAACCGGATTTCAGAATATATAAATCTTAAGGATTTAGTTTTGAGTTCTTTTTTGAAAAAAATTGATTGAATACTTTGAATGTTTACAATTTGTTTGACGATTTTCTGATAGAGTAATAAAAATGACATGTATTTAGTTTTCAATTAGTTTTCTTTCATTCGATTGAATTCAGCTCATCCCCAATTTGTAATTTCTGCCTATAGTTATTTCAATAGTAACGGTTTTATGGTTCAGTAATTTACTTTTCATAAAGACTATTTAATTCATTCGAAAACAGGGTTTCCTTAAGTAAAGTTAAATGATAACCACTATAATTGCATATCATTGTTCGTTCATTTCACTGAACATAGATATAAGCTGCTTTCGGAGAGGAGATCAACAACAAGAAAGAAGTAAACGATAGGACACAAGTTTTAACGTTGCCTCACCTACTTGATTTTAGGAATCTGAACGGTGTCACTAATATTATTCGTGGGGATGTAAACCACGTACGGGGATTTAAACGTAACAAGCGGATTGCCTTATTGGATTTTCTTAAGAAATAGCTAAATTAAAGTGATCTGCTAACATATTGTATAATGGATTACCAGAGAGGTAGAAAGTATGCAAAAATGAATACATAATGAAAAATTAAATTCGTCATCGATTCAAACACAAGAAGTGGTTTCTAAAGTTACCAAATATGCTATGGACAAAGAACAAAATCCTATCCGAAAGTGGATTATTCACATAAAAATACTCATATATACATTTCAAATATTCTAACGAAATACTAATAGTCCTAATACATCTAGAATTTCGACAAGACACAATCAAGAACTCAGATTTCAAGTATACAGATGAAATTGTATTGTATGATAATCTCCGATTTAAATACAATATAAAACATTTAATTGTACAGTAAATGCTTTTATTATTCACTATTTAGTAGATTCTGTTGGAACAAACCAATAAAGCAGATCAAAAACTAATGATGGATTTTATATGCATATTTTAACGTACAGGGATATCATAACAGAGAAGTACAGACAACCTGTACGAGTTTGCATGCACTATAGAAAAAATAATGAACTTTTAATTAATGGCATTACAGTATTTTAGCTCTTTTTCAAGAATGATAAATATGGTAGATAATAGAAAATAGATTTAATCAGTCGTGAATGTCAGCTAATTGTTTTAATTACGCAAATGGAGTTTTATTATTTATTATCATCAACTGAAAACAGTTAAAACTTATAACTCTTTAACATTATCACATATAAATGATAGAAAATGATAACTTTTTAAAAAATAATTATATATATATATATTCATTTTGCAAAATGGGATAAATTTATGGTAGTTGAAAAAAATACTTATATCCTTATTGTATTTCTTTTTGTCCGGAAGTATAGGAAATTCAAGCAGGCATATAGTAATATTCAAAGCTGCAAATATTGTGTTCCTTTTGTATGAATCAAATCCATTACTATTCAGTTATTCTATCTTTACAATAAACCATGAAGGGTAATTACTTAATTGTTTAGGTCTCCAGTACTTATACCAAATCATCTCTAGGCATCTAGACCCAACGTTGCAATAAATCTTAGATCTAAGTTCTGTATATTTAGTACTTGCTCTTAATCTATGTCTACAGTGTTAGAAGAACTGATATTTACTGATCATGTTACCTAGTGTCATGGTCACATTAATCATGGTTAGGCTATACTTATTGCAATATCATGTTAGGAATAATTTACATAATAAATTTAGGAATGCAACTCATTTAAGTCGAGAAGTTTTAGGTTGATCCTGGTATCTGTCAAATACAATAATTAAATAAAGATGATATAAATATCTTCTGTATAAGCACTTGGAATTAGATAAATTAAATCTGCACAATGAAGAATATCATTACTGATGAAATCTAGTGATCGAATATTTGATAATGTTTTGAAATTTTGATATTTATCTGCAGAAAAGAGTTTCTTGATTATTTAATTAATCATACCTATCATTTATAAATCTAAGTCGTTTTTGTCATAAAGTCTAATACATCACCTGCTTTTAACTTCATCCACCACCAACGGAGCGAACTACTGTGCAGTACACGTCCTTTGGTCAGCAAACGCATATCTCGCCTACGCCACAAGTGACGCAGGTTGGCAAAAGCAAATCAAGCTTTCTGCATCCGTGCTGAGATTTCGTCAGTCACCAGGACATCAACACTGATGAGACTCCCGAAATAAGTGAAGTGATCAACACGTTCGACTACTTCACTCCCTATCACTAGTTCAGGTGCCAATGCAACCCAATCTTGAAGCAACATTTTGCATTTCGAGGTTGAGAACCGCATCCCGAACATGTTTGCATTGTTGCTTAGGGTAGTCAGAAGACTACATTTTGTCAGCGTCTTCACCGATCGGAACTATGACATCGGCATATTCTAGATCAGTAAGCGATTTTCCAGGTAGGAGGTCAACCCAGGAAAAATCTGACGAGCTTAATGTTAACTCTAGGAGGATGTCTACGACAAAGTTAAACAAGAATGGAGAGAGTGGACAGCCCTGACAAACAGCACTTGATGTAGAGAATTCAGATGACAGTTCGCCACATGCTCTCACCCGACCAGTGGTGTTCGAGTAGAGAGCTTGTATAAGGTTAATGTACTTCTTTGGTACACCTTTCAATGACAGACACTGCCACAGAACCTTACGGTCCACTGAGTCGAATGCCGCTTTTAGGTCCAGGAAGACAACTATTACGGGACGCCTACAGGTGTGTCTGTGTTCCAGGACATGTCGTAGTGTGGAAATGTGGTCTATACAACCACGTCCAGGTCTGAAACCAGACTGGTTTTCTCTAGTCTGCTCTTCACGAGCTCTAGTCAGGCGTCTAAGTATAATGGAGGCTAACAATTTAGGATCTATATTAGTTAGACTTATTCCTCTGTGATTGTCACAAGAAGACTTTTGTCCTTTCTTGTAGATTGGGACAATTAGCGACTGAGACCAGTCAGATGCGATTACGTCCAGTTCCCAGATTCTACCTAGGATCTCGGTCAGTCTAACTGTTAAAACTAGACCACCATCCTTAAACACCTCAGGGATAAGCATATCAGGACCTGCTGCTCTACTTCGCCCTTACCTTTCCTAACGCTTTCTCAACTTCATGTAGACTAGGAGGACCTAAATCGATTTGCCATTCAGGATGACCGGGGATCGTGGGAAAACTGAAGTGTGGCTGAAGACCAGTTGATACAGCCATCCTTTTGCGAAATAGTCTCACTCACATTCGGGTTACTAATACCGGTTTTCTTTATAAGGCGGAAATGTTGTCTAGTGTTGCCTATCGCCGCTGCCTTTTCCATCGCTTTTGCTTTCGCCACCCACCACTGTTCGAGGTCGTTACGTATGCTTTTAATCAGTCTGCACCTAAGCTGACTTCGTTCTTCGTCATGTTCAGGGTCAGGTGGGATGAGTTTTCGAGCATCCATCAGTTCGGTGGATGCGACTGAAATCCACGGCTACATCCTAGCCTTATGGTTTACCTTACTAGCAGATATCACTGCTGTTTCCACAGCCTTCTTGATATCATTCCAACCTGAATCCGGATGGGAATCACTTGCATGGTCGCCTAACTGTTTTTCTAGTTCCTCCTGAAATATATTCTTAGCTTGATATTCAGTAAGTACAGCCCTCAGAGGTTTTATTGCGATATTTTTATGGCGTCCGGTAAGGCGCAAACAAATACGCGCTCGCACTAGGGCATGATCTGAATCTAAACATGTGCCCCACAACGAGCGGCAGTCCTCTATCGAACCCCTCCATCGGTGGCTGATGGCGATATGATCTAGTTGCGTCCAACGTTGAGACGACCTTGGGGGTCGCCAGGTCAGAAGATGTTTTTCCTTATGCTTAAAATTTGTGTTTGCTAGGAAGAGGCGGTTATCTGAGCATAGTTGCAACAGACGGTCGCCACTGCTGTTCTCTGAGCCGCGACACCATAACATTCACCCAGGTGTCTTTCATTTTCACTCAGTCTACCTACTTGAGCATTGAAGTCACCAGCCATTATTACTATATCAGAGCGCTTAACTTTTTGGAGGAGGTCCGAAAGTTTTCTGTAGAACTCATCTTTAACCTCGTCTGAACTGCAGTCAGTGGGGGCATAGGCAGATATGACGAAGAGGCAACGACGAGTGTCCCTATCCTTTCGAATCCTTACTGTTCCGTTTAGTCGGACGGTGCACAATCGACTATCTACTGGGATCCAGTCAAGGAGAGATTGTTCTGCCCTAAGAGTCAATGCTATGCCTACGCCAGCGAGGCCTTAGGAAGCAGCACTAGGGTTTCCAGATACACGAAGAGTAAATCGAGTTGGTTCTTTATTTTGACATGGTGAAGTCAAGTGAATGACGCTACTCGGAACCTGTATGCGCGTTTCCGAGACGCAGCATACATCGATGGCACGAGATTCTAAAGTCCTAGCTAATGATGCCTGTTGCCCTATTTGACAGGATGTACGAACATTAAGTGCTCCAACATGTAGTGTAGAGCGGGGTTTCAGGAGACTAGAAATGACGTTTTGTGAACTCATTGTTTGCATTAGCGTTACGCGGTCATAAAGGAATGTGACAAGATGTTAAGGAGAGTAGGAAGGATTTGATTGTGACCGATTCGGTCTCGCGTGCTGTTACGAGTGTGACGGCGGTTTTCACTTCCCGTCTGCCCGCACCTTGGAAGGGTGTCTCTTGAAGAACTTGATACGGAAGGTAGATTAGCGTCGGTCTTAACGACCTCGGAGCGTGACCGCAGAGTCCAAGGGACAACTGCTTGAGGCCGGTCACGCACGGCCTTTTATGAAACGTTTTTTGTGGATTAGCTCCGCTCTCAAAGGCCCTTTGTGGGCTCCCTTACCACCGGAGACGGAAATCCGCGAGGTAGGGTGAGGTGTGACAATTTTAGGGTCGGCCTTTTCTAACTCTTCCTTCCTTGTGAGAAGGCAGATTCGCTGCAGATGCTGGTTGTCCGAGGGAAACACCTTACTGCTGTCACACGCCTCTTCAGTCAGCAGTGCGTGTTCGCCCTCAGACCTTGGGTAGCTGCTTTTAGTCTCATCTCTCTCCAATCAACCTGCATGGTATGGTATAGAACCTTCAGGAACGTATGTTCCAGCCAATATAACTCGGTTGGGTCATCACGATAGGCAAGCTCGACCACTACGTCAAGGTATATATATATATATATATATATATATATAACGCCTGTTACACCCAATGGAACACGGGCCTCCGACCAGAATTCTCCGACCTATTCTGTCGTGGGCCTCCCTTCCCAGTACTGTCCAATTTTTTTCATTGATATATCTTTGTTTTGTTTCTCGGCGTAATGTCTCCCTTGGCCTTCGTATTTTCTTAGACCTGGAAGTTCCAGGTGAGGGCTTGTCTTGTGACACAGTTTTGTGCTTTCCGCAGTGTGTGTGTCCTACCCACTTCCAGTGCTACTTCCTGATGTCCTCCTGCGTTATGACATGGTTTGTCGTCTTCTCAGTAGGTTGTTGCTGATGCATCGGATGCTGCTGCAGCATCCTGGCTGTTCACAAGTATTCCGTGCTCCCTCAAGATCTTGTGGTCTTCATAGTCCCGTCGATCACCAGGAGAAAGAAATGGTGAGAGTAAGCAAGCTTGCCTGTCAACGGTCTTCGCTGCTAAAGAGTCCGTCAGCTGTCTGTCTTGCACGATTTTGCAGTTTAATCCATTTTAAGTTTTCCGTATGATGTTGACTCTTCTCAGGCACGCCGTAGTGTAGAAGAAGCCTCCATAGTGTCGTCCTATCCACACTATTAATTGCTTTCTTGTAGTCAAAGAAGTTGATGTGGGGTGGTGAATTCCATTCAATCGATTGTTCCACAATGATCCGTAATGTTGCAGTTTGGTCGGCAAACAATCGATCCTTTGGAAAGCTAGCCTCTTGATCTCGAAGTTGGGCGTCTACGAAGTCCTTCATTCTGTGTTAAAATACCCTGTTGAAGACTTTGCCTGGTATTGAAAGAACAGTGATGCCTGTGTAGTTCTCACACTTGCTGATCGCGCCTTTCGTCTGTATAATGATAAGGAATCCTTCTTTCCAGTCTGATGGTACTTGTTCTTCATCCCAAATCTTCTTGATCAGAATGTGGAGTATTTTTGCAGTTGCTTCCACATCTGCTTTCATTGCCTCTGCTAGAATGTTGTCTGGTCCTGCTGCTTTGCCACTCTTGATTTGTCTGATGGCCATGCTGATCTCATCAATTGTAGGTGCGACAACATCGATTGGGAGGTCCGTAGATGCTGCTTCGATGTTGGGTGGGTTCAGTGGAGCTGGTCGATTCAAGAGTTCCTTAAATTGCTCTACCCATCTATTTCTCTGTTCTTCAGTGTTGCTGATTACTTTGCCTTCCTTGCTTTTCACTGGTCTTTGCAGTTTACGATGGTTTCCAGAGAGCTTCTTTGTTGTATCGTACAATTGTCTCATGTTTCCTTCTCTTGCAGCCTTTTCCGCCCTCAATGCTAGATCTTCCACAAATTTTCGTTTATCGACTCTGATGCTCCTTTTCACTTGCTTGTTTGCTTCTATGTATTCAACTTGTGCCTTGACTTTCTCTGCTCTTGTTGTGCTGTTGTCGATTGCTGCCTTTTTGTTCCTCCTTTCTTCAAGTTTTTTAAGAGTACTAACAGAGATCCATTCTTTGTGATGGTATTTCTTGTGTCCTAGAACCTCCTGACATGTTGATGTGATTGCTTCCTTGGTCCCTTTCTAATTATCCTCCATGGTAGGTTTATGATCTATTGAGTAGATCGTGCAATGTCTGGAACTTATTGCTGAGGATTATCTTGAATTCGTTGAGCTTTAAAGTATCCCGAAGAAATGCCGTATTTAACTTTTCTGATGTTATTTGCCCCGCTGTCCAGTTTTTCTTGAGTTGCAGTTTCATTTTGGTGACCAACAAGTGGTGATCTGAGGATATATCTGCTCTTCTCTTGGTTCTCGCGTCCTCCATCGTCCTGAAAATTTTATTGATGCAGTTATTGATGATTTGGTTCTGTATAGTGTGATCCAGTGAAATCTATATCTCTTTATGTATGCGTTTGTTTAGGAATAGTGTGCCGGTTATGACCAGTTTGTTGAAGGCACAGAGATTCAATTTAAAAGTGAGTTGAACATATTTACCTGATGTAGAAAACCTAATTTAAAATTTTTACTTCAAGTAAACTATTCAAATTTTTTGTTTCATAGGAATTTATATGAATTGGGTATGGTTTTCAACAAAATTAAGCATCATCTTCTTAAATGATACTCTTTTTTAGAAATATACACAAGATCCTATTTATGGCTTTCTGTTCTTTCGTTTAGCATGTGTGTTTTTAAAATTAATATTTTAGATTTGTCTTTTCCACTGTTCTTGAAAGATATTTCAAAATATTTAGTTCAGAATCTGTAAATCAAAATAAGATTTGACCGGAAAACACAAACTAGAAAATTCTATTTAGGTAATCGAAAAATGTTTCATTTATTGACTTATGTGTAAGATTCTAGTTCATTTTAATTGACATTTAAAACATGCGATGTAGGGGAAATTAACACGATTATTAGAACTATCCCAATGTTTTCATTACATCTTACCATTAAGCAATTTATTCAGAGCATATTCAGGACAAGAGATAACTTTTCGGTTTAAGAAGGTAATTACCATTCATTTGTTTGTATAGTGGAATAAGTTGAATAAAAAAAGAATAAATATCAGCAGTACTGTATAGACAGGATTTGACATTCTTGTTGCTTGCATTCAAAATCATGAACTGTAAGACCAAAAAGTCAGGATAAATCCTTGAACTTGAGTATTTTGTTTATTGAGTGTAAATAAAGCCTTAATAGTCACTAAATTTTAATGGTTTTTAGATTTTTATCAATGTACAACCAAGATTATCTTTAAGTCCCGCTACAATTTCAAATTCGTTATCCTGCTAATGACTTTGTTCTGAAGCTTGGTTTTCTGTCACTCAAATAATTACCTTTTAAACAGCAGTCAATTTTATGATCGTCTAATCCTTTTGAGTTGATAGAATCATCAAAAAGTCATAGACCTAAATTTCGAGCTAGTTAGAACTAATTGGCAGTTCTACCAAAGGTAAATCTTAGCTGAAATAGGTCACTGATGACTTTACCATTATATATGAAGCAGATTTTTTGGAATAGAGGAATCATCAGTCTATATAAGATTAAATATATGCATTATTAATTCGTGTTAGCTAGCAAAAAAATCTAGATTCAAGGTTTTCTGAGGATCATCTTCAGTTATCCAACATCCTATCGTGGTGTACGAATCACAATAAATAATAAACGATTCGAATTTTCCGTAACGCTTTTAGTTATTTGTTAAAATATTCTTCGTCTGGACATGTATGAAAACTCGGAAGCATAGTTTTGTCCAACGACTTACAGAACTAATTGTTTTCAGTTTTCATTCGATATTTTTTAAGAGAAGTAATTTCATGCTTGCAAAGGAATAAAGTAAAAACTTGTTAGTCGTCCATTCGATTAATAAATAAGCAGAAACCCAATTAGATGGAAAGGAAACATCATCAACACTGCTTAACTGATGAAAAGGATCTGTATCGCCTTATCAATCATTTCATATTAGTTTACATTCCAACGATTATCTGTTACTAGTATGATATAAAATTATACTAGAACTAAAAAAATGTCTATTTGTAGTGTCAACAGAAATCAGGTTAAGAGACCATCCACTGTTTTTAGATCATTACGTAATAGGCAGTGTATATTATGTGTTTAAATAGAGTGGTATATTCAGCTTAATATTGTTATCAAATAATTTTAAGTTGAAGGGTTCAAAGCCCTGTGACACCATTCATTGGACAAATCTAGTTAAACAATTACTCCGATTCTGAGGTTATTAGTGCACGTTATGAAAAAAAAAATTAAAACCGTTTGACATACATCCGTCTTTACGGCTACTTCTTTGTAATTGAAATTATCTATGCTTTTCAGTGTAATAAACAGATTAAAATCTTAATGATGTATAGGTGTATTTAGTGTTTTTAGTCATTCATTTAGTTGTCTGTTAATCAGTAAACGTTTATCATTGTGACACATTCCATCTATCAATTTCTTAGCAAGCATTTTATTAAAATGATTATTATTTAGTTTAATAATCTGTGTTACATTTAATATTATTTTAATCTACCGTCTGATGACATCCGATAGACTAATTATAATCATAAAGCTAACAATTTTTAAAACAAAGTTTGGTGAATATGAAATTATTCTTTTCTTTGCAGGATTTTGAAAAACATATCTAAAATCTGTTGCTAACAAAAAATTTAAGTCATTCTAATCGAATTTTAATTGTCAATAATATTAATATTTCATATTAGTTGGTGTTGTGACATTTTTGCAGCAGAATAAAATGCTTCAAGATTGAAGTATGAAAAGTGTATTAACCGTGTCATCAAGTTCGGATTGCAGTTCTACTGTTTATAATGGGAACGTCCTTCTGTGTATATAGTTAAAAATCTGTGTAAAAATATCTCCATGTCCTTTAAGTGAAAATGTTACATAGATTTTGTTAATAAGTAAACTTACAACACTATTCTAATTTGAGACAAATACGTCGATTCAAACAAGTATAAAAACATAATTTACATTATTATTGAAGAATTTTTTCGTCATCATCATGTAAGATTCGTACTGTGGTGCGCGCTACTTATAAGTAGTATGTGACGCGAGTGAAAACGTAATGTCTGGCAGCAGAAGATGGGGGAAGATCAAGAAAGGAAGAGTGGGAACACAATGGAATTTGTATGAAACGCATGAATAGTGAAATGTCTGACAATGGATTGAAGATTTGCAAATTAACCGTTTACGATATGGTTTTCCTATTTTACTGAGTAACTCTGTAATTTTCGCTAAATACAATTTGGTTGTCCTCACATGTGTTCTCCTTCACTACAGTACCTTTTAAGAAGTTGTAAAAAGGATCCAATTCATATTATTTTAAAGCTCTCAAAAAATTTCAATTTATTTTGAATTTTGTTTGGTTAAAGAATCAGTATTAATTTTTTTTAAAGTGTTTCAGTACATACAATCTCTTTAAAAATACAGAAAAAATAAACACAAATTTCTAGGAAAGTTTAGAGAGTTCAGTTTAATTGATAAACTGCTACTATTAAATTATTCTGTAATGAAATCTGAAATAAAATGATTCAATGTTTAGTTTTTATTTCAGTAAAGAAAATATCTACAATAAGTGAGTTAAAAATTCTCAGAAGAAAGTTTTTAATAAAAAGGAATTCGTCTAATGAAATGCATCTTTCGTTTACTTTTAGATCGAATTCAAAATATTTTTTACGACTATTTTTGTAGTGTTAGTTTAAACTCTATCAGATTTGTACGTTATAAATGCATTCACTAATGTTATCGATACGCTTCAATTAAGTAATATGAAGAGATTTCCATTAATTGAAGTTAGCTGTGATTTGTGAAGATAGTCAAAACACAATGGTACCGATGAATATCCATTTTCAGCACTACCTGAGGTTGGAGCTATTTTATGATTTGAAAGTCTTTGGAGGTGAAAAC
The DNA here is from genome assembly GCA_944470395.2 of Schistosoma turkestanicum. Classification (NCBI taxonomy): domain Eukaryota; kingdom Metazoa; phylum Platyhelminthes; class Trematoda; order Strigeidida; family Schistosomatidae; genus Schistosoma; species Schistosoma turkestanicum. Next base: position 34,924,043 of record OX103971.1, on the reverse strand, counting down.
TTTGAACATCTGAAAGATTTTATGATCACTGTTCAATCTGAAACTCATGATATCAATATTACACGAGAATGATAGTGATACGAGTGTTGTGGAGTTTGAAGCTATGATTAGATAGCTTAAGAGTTTTTCGTGTTTTGAATGATTTACTGGACGATATTAACCTTTTGACTATTTATATTTGATTAAATGCATTTCTTACACCATGTTTTACTTTTTGGTACAATTCGTAATGTGATTCTCCTCAAAATTTTCAGCTAAACTAATCACATCTGTTTATATATCTGTGATTAGGGCAAGTGGTCAACCTTTTCGAAGGTGTGTGTTTAATTGCTACACTGCCAAAAGTCTACAAACATGAGAATTTAGAAATCTTAAGAAAAAAGGATGCTTAACATCTAAAAAAAAACAATTAAACTCTTTTATAACCTACAATAAGGTCTAGGTTTGTCTTGATAATTGTTAAATAAAATGACCATCTAATAGATTGTTGATAATAATAAAATATTTTAATGTATAGAAAATTGTATTAATGACGTTCTTGAACTTCGAGTAAGTCCTTTCTTCAGAGAATTAATACCTGTGTAACGGAGTCAAAATCACCATGTATGATGTTGCTGTTTTCTTTCTATTTCTGGGTGACCAAACATAAACGCTTTGGAAGCTCAAGAACAAGCCCTACGTGCTCTGAACTTACAGGATGACTCATAAGACTTTGGTAAACTAGCCACCCTTTTCTGTACAAACCGCCGCGTGTTTTAATTCTCAAATAAAAGAGTGCCGTGGCTACCACTTCGTGTTCTCGCTCTTGGTGTGAGATGTTAAACTAACCTTGTGTGTTGTGATTTTAGATCCTATCCGCCCTTCAGCGACTGCTGGTTACACGTTACAACTGTATTAAATTTAAAAGAAAATGCTATTAGTATGACTAGACATATTTTGATTATACTCTAGATTGTTTTTCTGTACTCTATTCGAAATTGCGTCAATTCAGTTTGGTAATTTATTCTTTAAAGAAAACTATTACAATGAGTCCCGAAATATGCGAAAGTCAGTTTGCATTTTACTGAGAAATTATGAATATATCATTATAATATTTCTGTTATGATGAGATTATTAAAACTGAATACTTGTGGGTCATTTGTAGGAAATTCATATTGTTCGAGATTTTATATGATTAATCTTTTATAAATTGAGGATTTCATCTTGAAAGCCATATCCCTTCCTTATATAATTCATCGTTATTATTATTAAAGTTAGGGTCTTGTAAAAGTTTTCTTGCTAAAGTATCTGACGCTTGTTCCGTTGTAAATTTTTCACCGTTTATCTAACTAGGTTGTCAGTAAACGTATTTGGTGGCTCGGGATCTGACTTCAATTCGGACCAACGACTGATTGAAAAGTGCTGATATATACAATTTGTAATGCATAAGATCCACTAAAAGACACTATTGCAAATGATTGTTTTATATATATGTTTATTTCTAAATACTCTGTAAGTTCATTAATTCCTTGTCTGACTTATTAAAATTAGGAAAAAGTTGTGGTAAAACAACTTCGTTCTCCTCTTCACAAGTACGATTACTCTTCTTGTTACAAATATAACAGTCTGTTGAGACTGTAAATAAAAAGAACTAATTCAACTCAACTGTTTACGCTAACATTGAATCGGATCAACGTACTTAGTGCCAGTACACAATATAAACTTCTCCAACTTCCTCTTTCATGTAGACTTTTAACACAAGTATTCTGATGAGATACGTATCATGTTTTTTGACTAGTTATTTTAAGTATGGTAATAACTTCGACTCGACATCTCTCATATTTTCTGTTACAATAATACAGTTTTAATACATTGATTATAAGTAATCATTACCGTTGAATCAACTGTAGGATAAATTTATTACCCACACCTGCACCAATAATAATGAAAGCTTGTTCACCTCTTCCGCCTTTTCACACCTCAAACCCGTCGCTTGTTAAAAGTGATTATTTTAAAAACTATCTAATCAGTCATCATTATTTTAAGATGGATAAAAAAGCCGATAGATTGTGCGGTGATTACCGTGCTATAATTGGAAGAGAACCAATTTATTAATTATCACTTCATAAATTCTTACTTTATAATTATTGAATAACTAGATTTATATATATTCCTTTATTTGTTGTGTCACAGTTGTGATGATTTGGTTTTAGTATTTTTGTAGATACCAAACAATTATGTTAATCAACTTCTGATGTAAAGGAAAAACTGTTTAGAACTGATTTTCATCAATTCAATTCTTCATTTACAATGAACATTTACGTTTGATTAATTATGTTGTGATTTCATTTGGTAAATGATCAACTACACTTGATATAATAGGTAGGTTAAGTAAACGATTAATGACATCTGTATTATATGTATGGTGTTATCGATCAACCGAATGATCTGAAAAAAATATTTTGTGGAAAATAATACCACTAGCGAAATGAGCTTATTCCGAATTGAAAATTAATTTAAAACATGAAATGTTAATTCTTGGGCTTATAAGGCAGAATAAATACACAATTTACACCTTAACTAAATGCCGTAAATCATGTCCACATGATATCAAGTAGTAAGTGTGATAAGAACGGTAGTGCTTTTCACCAGCAGTTGAAGCTTCATAAATTTATTTGTCACCTCAACGAAATTGATACTGTTTTGATCGCTAAGGTGAGTGACAGGTTGCCGCACACCTGACATTTGTAATTCTTCAGTAAAAACTGATCCTGTATATATCGATTAATCCTGGCATCTGAATATTCGATCGTTGATCTATAGTTTTGTAAACTATAAAACATTTTTGTTAAATATAAAAATTTATTTATTTACCTGTCCATGTTTTTGATTAACATCTGGCATAAGATCATTTCAATATTTTTGAAGATTATAGCTTTCTTAATTTACTTAAGTTGAAGATTAAACTAAAAAGGATACGTACTCAGTGTAAAAGATGGTACTAATTCTGATGTATTTTCTTTGCTGTAGCAGATATTCCCAGTTAATCATCTGTGACACTTCCAGACAGACTTGAGTTTCGATTAGAACTCCTGGAGAATGACATAAATCGATGGGACAGTGCTTGAGTTTTACGGTGAGCGAAGGTGATAGAGATTGGTATGGACATTAGATTCATATCTAAGAATACAACTTGGAAGGGAAATAATATTTTGCTATTGGTTTTCGATGTCTTATCAATACTAACTGCATTCAGAAGAACAGTAGTCAAACTAATTTGATCCATACTGGCGGATAAAAATTATTGCTGATCACTATTTTCACCTGGCCGATACTCTGGAAATTCACCAAGGGATTTCATTTACCTTTATGGCTCACCATGACCCAGATTTCAACCATTTAGAAAAAGATATCATGATCCTTGGAGGTTGGCCTGTCAGAACACCTTATGTTGCGTACTGAACAGCTCCTGTGGGGTTAACCACGCTACTGAATCCTACAGGAAACCATATTATAAAGTTGACCCACCTACGTCCAGGATTGGCAAGCCACATAGATAGTGCTAATTAAATTACTCATATTCAGAGTTTGAATATTGAAGTAATTATTCTGTCTTTTATTACTCTTGGAAAAAATAACCAATAGCGACCTCTTTAAAATTATTCATTTTATTGGACAAAAGGGAATGGGAAATGTTTTAAGATGAGTTGACTTGATAGAGATAATGTAAGCAGAAAACTTTATCGACAGATTTATCACAAGAAAATTATCTTTAGAACTCATATATCTCTATGATTTTACATACTGAACAGAAATGACGTTACCGAAAACGTTTATTATTTCATCTTACTAAACAACTTAATCATATTCCGTTTCATTATCAAGTCTCGTGTATATCAACTACGTATCTAGGGTTGTTCAGTTACAGTCTCCAGGCTAATTAACGTCCCTGTAATTTTGAGTAGGTTTTAGCTATTATTACTAACATGAAAGTTTTTCAAATGCGATCTGATAATCAAAACATTTTTCCGGCAATTAGTTGGGGGAAAAAACTGAGTAGTTCCGAAATTTTTGTTTGATATCCCAAAACCATTAACAATTTGATTATGTTATGATGTTATTTTTTTGAATGTCAAATGACAAAGACAGATTTGGATTGCAGTAACATTCTAATTACGTCCACATTTAGATAAACTCTAGAACTATTTCCTAGACAATATAAATTATTAAGTCATGAATCCTGTTGGTTTCGATAACGAGATCTTCATTGATGATACACGTAAAAATATAAATACTAATACATGAAAAATAAACGCTTTCAAAAAAGTTCATATTTCAAACAAATTTTTCAGAAATGAAAACATTCACTGGAATATTCATTTCCCTAATTTTGTTGTAATAGTAAATTCCGTGATAAATTACATCTTGTAGTTAATAGATTTGTTATTGTAGAAATAAAAGGAAAATAATGAGGATAATTCAACAATTTTGTCACGGTATACGCGTCTCGAGATCTAAACGAAAAGAAATCAAGTTCCTAGAAAAAAAACTGATGTCATAAATTACATAATAGCAACCGCAAAGTTGGTTGGAGTATCAAAGTATGATGTAAACAGCACAAAATATGACGTCCAGATGGCGAAAGGGAACCTATAATTGAGTGTATGAAATTAGATGCTACACAAATGAATGATAAATAATCGAGGTCACTATGGAAGGGCAACATATACAACTGTATTCTTTTGAATAGATAGATTTGATGTTATCATAAAAACGTTGTAGATTGAAAATCATTTAAGCATTAATTATTTTTAAGAATCTAGAAATATCATCATTATGTCAAGTACTGCTGCTAGTTAAAGTTACTGTAAAATGAATTATGAAATACGAACAAGGACCCTTAGGTTTCTCCCAGTCTAAGTGACTCGACGAGTATATGTCAACTGGTAAATACAATAAGAGATTTGTTTACATTTTTTTCTTGGTTTGTGGTTTGTCATGTTTAATCAAATCATAAAATATAGCACCTACAAATGAGTTAATCAATCCGACAATAAATCATTTGTTGTAAAATCTTAATTTTTAGATGATGGTGTAAAAAGTGATAATGACTAATTTTTAACACTACCTAAGTATTTTACAGAAATTTTCAAAATCTAGTAGTTACCAAATTTTTAATGTCAGCCATATTAGAAAGAGATATGAGTTTTGTTGACTATTACAACCAGAAGTACATATCTTGTTCAGAAGTAAGAATTTTTGGAAATGCAGTTAAAATTATATTGTAAACCTTATTGGCTAATTAGATTTTCATTTATGCTAAAATCTACCAAATGACAAAATGTATTTTAAACAAAGTTAATAGAAAGAATAAATTGATTTCAGTGTGTTACATCTTTAACCTTTCAAGTAAGTTTAAACAGAAACAGGAAAAGCATTAAAATATCAACACGCAATGATAATCAATAATCTGTCGTCTTAATGACTTTAAGTAAGCTATTTTAAGACCAATACTATTGTAAATCTAAACCTTTTTGATGAAACAGTGATTAATCAAGAAATTCAATATAGATAACACTGAAGAAAGTGAAATTAACCAGCCATAAGTTAATTGTTCAATCGAAAGTGATAGTTTAGTCATTATCTAATATCAGACAGAGAACCATGATAAATTACAATGGAATATACAACATATCTATTTTAGTTTTAATTATTTCAGTAATATTTATCAATAAATGTCAGTCCATAAACAGTAGAAAACTACTTGCTATATAGTACTACTTATGTTTTGGTACTTATTCAAGTGAAAGATTTGTGGTTAGTATTGAAACAGGGGATAAGATTACGTATAGTTTGTATTATTCCTTCTGGAACTAACCTACTACTACTACTACTACTACTACTACTACGATAACGACGATAAAAAGTGTTATAATACTAACATATTTCATTTGATTAATACTTTATCTGAAGATGTGGATTCAAGATAACCGTATCATTCATCCTAAGTAAAATTCTCTGTTTGTTTATGAATATGTTGTTCTTTTCTATACTGTATAACTAGTTAATTGTACAATCTAGTTGTACATAACGAAAGAGAATACAACTATCTAAGTACCTGTCTACAAATGCATGTACATCGTATACACTCAAGAATAATAATATTAAATTTTGATATAACAATAATGAAATATTTTTTTACTCATAAAATGTCTGTAGTTTGCGTGCATCTAGTAGATGATATATAAATTCACAAAATTGTTTAACTCTGTATAAAGTAATAATTCCTATCACGTAAGTCAGGAAGTAGATTTACTAGTTTTGAAGTTTGTTTGTTTGTTTTTTTTCATTGATGAAGACCTGATAAGAATTTTCATCTTGTAAATATAAGAAGTAAGATTATTAAACACAAATAGAATGTGTTATTTTATTTTATAATATTGGCATGTTGTATTAACAGGATGTAATAAAAGAGCTTGTAGACTAGTCAATCTACAGAGATTTTGAAAATATCGATAAACCGAAGGGTTGGATGGTGAAATATCATTATTTAATACATGAAGTTTAAAATTCACAAAATACTTCACATAAAGCTTTTTTCACTAGGTACTTGTATATTTTCACTGTCCATAGAATGTCTTCGATACATCATGAGATCAGTATTTTAATTCAAACTGACCGTTCTGAAAGTTGAAGTGTTTTTATAGCTATCAATTTAGGTCATAAGACAAAATTTTATTTCTCAATATCAGATGTTTTTTATGGAAGTTCAAGATTCTGAAAAAAATCGAGTTATTGCATAAACTAGTTCTAGATTACTTCAAAATTATCTCGAAGTTTCTGGTTTGTGGGAAGACCGCTCCCCATTTTCCTTGTAATTTTGCTATTGTGTTAAATATTTATTGAGCTTTTAGATCTAAGAAAAGATTTATTTATTACTGTTTATTCACTTAACATTTTATTCAGACCACACATTTTTGGTATGAAACTCCTAGTTCTCTGTGTTGATTGAAATATTTTCCAATGTATGACAACTGGAAAGCAATTTCCAAATTGAATTATTGACTGCTCACAAGACGCAAAGAAAATAATTTAGAATAGTGAGTCTTAAACCGTCGAAAAATTTCTTATACAGATGATTTATTTACATTATTAACTCTCAAATCTTCGATTTACGTCAGTTGAATGTACTTTTTACAAGTTTACTATAGACAAAAGATAAATTAAATTTACATTTAGAGTTCTAATATGTTGACATCTAATAATCCAACTTTTTTTATTGCAATCAAGTATGTAAACTGATGGTAAAAGGAAGGAAAAGTAATTTAGGGTAGGATATTTTTTAAATCATAATATTTGTACATTCAACTTACACAAAGTATCTTGACAGAACCAATGGTCTTAATAAGTGATATCATTAAAGTCAGATTATGCATGATAAATTGATCGTATCAGATGAGTAGAGACCGCAGTTCAAATAGATCACTGGTGGTGGTTGCTGAAGCTATAATCTTGGATACCGGGATAGAATCCGTTGAGGCGTATCAACTTTCTTCAAGATTACATATAAACTTTGGTGATGATCAGCTCTTACTATTAAACGTCTCAACATAGTGATTCTCTTAGCCGAGTGAACACATTCCAACTTCCTTATTAGACTTTAATCATCATTGTTAAAGACTAAATAATACTGTTTATTGACCAACTAATGTGTATGATGGCCGTCGATTACACTGATTGGATACTGTATAGTATAACAAACTGATTCGTAGTAGAATTATCAATCATATTCGTCACTATAAGTTATTTAGTATTTCTTATCCTGAAAAAAATAGTTTACTCGTCTCTGGTGAAAAAATCAATCAATCTGCTTTATTTTTTAAGCAAGATATAAATCAATTAATACTGAATGCTAATAATAACAATGATAATAATAACCGATACTGTGTTAAATTTTCCCATATGGCAACTAGATTTAGCTTCCTGTAAAGACTTTAATGACTACAGGGTGGTAAACAATGAATTACTTATCTAGTTTCTAGTGTCAGAAGAACTATATTGATCAAGTTCCAATCCGACCGTTATATCCGATCGGTATAACCTGGAGGAAACCACGTAGTCGATGAAGCTATAAAAAATAATGAATAATGAAAATGTAATTTTTGTCGCTTCTTTTCTAGGCAATTCCGTAATAAATGTATTTTTAACATCTCTATCTTCTTTTCTCTATAAGAATGTGGATTGTGCAAAGTCTAGTTTAATCAAAACATGGTAGCTAAACATTCTTGCCTAGAAAAAATTGAGAATTACTGTACAATAGAATAAGTTTAATCTTAAAAGAGAAATTAACTTGAAGAAAAGTTTATTTGAAAAATATTTTAAAATGTAGAAGAATATGACCCCCTAAATTGCCTATCAATTTTCTTTTGGAAAATTTAGATTGACATATTTTTTTCTGTAAAACAATGTTATATCATCATTTGTAAAATTAAAGTTATTTCGAAACTAGAAAGGATACTGTTTATTTCCTAATTGCATACTTGAAAATAGACCATAACCACTGGCTACTGTGAATGTTTGCTGATCACTTTATGCAAATAGAAAACAAACTGTGTATTATACAAAATGGTGTACCATTTTTATGTAAATCAATAATGGAATGAATTTAAAATATGATTGATTTATTGTTTCCATTTAATCTTCAATTTTGTGTTCAATTGATGAAATGTCGAATGATATAATAAAATTGGTGAATTGTAATTCTGATATTTATATTCATTTTTTTTGTTTTAAATAATACATTTGTACTGAACAATTTTCAGAAAAAAGCATTGAGATTTAATTGGTAAGATCATTGTTTAACGTATACAATATATATCGTAAATCGTGAATATAGGAAACTTACCTCAAGTATGGACAAAGAACTAACGATTAATCCTTATGCAAAATGCTTTCTTAAACACTAATATTGCAAAAACAAAGGCAGTCCTCCTGATCAGTGAGTCCTCTAAACAATTATAGTGTAACATGAAAATCAAGTGGACGCTATGACTAAGGTACTGATGAATCTTTTTGAAATTTAAGTTAGTTTGATACGATAGACTTGAATTGATTACAATAACTATGTGGTCTTTAAACTTCATTACAGTATATTTCAACAGATATACCAACAGTTATACTATTGAAAATGAGCATTTTTGAAACGTACTCTAAAATCTACAGATATCATTATTTGAAGCCTAACATAGGACCTGGAAGATATGTACTTCGGTTGGAGCTGCCAAACCGTATTAACACATTCAAGAAAAACTTTCAGGCGAATCTCAAAGCAGTAGGAATGATAATGGCATTTGTGGTAATGGAAGAGATTAAGCATGGAAGATACAACTTGGAAAAATTTGAATTGATGAACTAATCAAAAAACGTTTGTAAGGAATTAAAAAACTGAAGGTATGAGTGAAGATAAAGAGTGATTGTACCTATGCTATTACGAAAGATTTTGAAACGTCTCGTTCACAATCTCTCACTGTTGGGTATGATAATTAGGTCAACCCTAACCAGGTGTTTTGTCGCTACCTCCATATTTCAATCCAGTAGTTAGTGAGACCATAGACCGACGCCGCATTTTGATTTGGACGCTTTTAGTCTTCTGTCAATCTATTCTTACACCTGCTACAATTGTGCGTCCAGTTAGTTGGCGGATGTGCGGACGTAATGAATATCCTGACAGTGGTAGTAGACAAGGTTTTACTACATAATTATTCAATTTTTCATTCTTCGCTAGTCCTCTACGTTCGATCTCAGAATCGCTAATACAATGACGACAGAATACATAAGCAGTAGTTCGAATACTAAGACCTGAGAGTGACTTTGATATTCGAAAGTTAAGTGGAAAAGTGCAAGTCGTGGTACAATGTGCTAGTTCTCCATTCGGCATACAGATATCTCACCTTTGTCTCAGGTTGAGTAAGTTGGAAAAAGGCAATTGGGTTTTCTGGATTCGTAACCAGATTTCGTCAGTCACCAAAACATAAGTACTTGAAGTGATTGATACACTTAACTAGTTTACTTATTATCATTAATCCAAGCGTTGGTGCAGACCAGTCATGAATCAACATTTTCATTTGGAGGGACAAAAACATATCGTAAATATGTTATCACTGTCGCTTAAACTGGTTAAAAGACTAAAACTTTTGTCGTCTTCTTCACCAAAAAGAATTAAATCATTTGCGTATTGTAAGCTAAGGTAATCTGGTAAAATATACCTGATAATTTAGATGATGAGAGTGTTATCTCTAAAATTAATGTTTACTACAAATTTAAATAAAAATGAAGTTGATGATCCTCCACAACATCACTTTAAGTTATTAGTTCTAAAGACGGTTCGATTTTACCTGTAACTCAACCATCAGTATTCGAATAGATAATCGGTATGGGTTTGATTTATTTCTTTGATAAGCCTTTCAACGTAAGACATTACCGTTAAGCTTATCTATTTACGGATTCGAGCTATTTCTTATGGTCGAGAAATGTTATGTCAGTGGATAGTTTGACAGTAACTGTAGTCTCTTCGTTGAGCTGGATCATTGTAACAACCAACCAAGTGTTAAGTGGATTAAACTAGCCACAGTTGAGACTTTCAAGTGTTTGTTGTTCTGCAAGGCAGCGAAACAGTTTCTATACAATTCATCGTCTGCTTCATGAGAACTGTAATCATCGAGAAGGTATTCAGAAGCAATTGAAATCCAATCTAGGAGAGCTCGCTTTTCTTTTGAATTTAGTGCCAAACCTATGCAAGTGAGGCCACGAGATGTGGTATTTAAATCTATATATAAATGAAGGTTAAATCATTCCAGTTGTCTCTATTGACTAGTTGAGTGAATGACCACACTTTGGTCGCGTATGTGTGTTTCGAAGACGCACATCAGTGCCATGAGATTCGAGAATCACAAGCGAATGTAAACACTAAGTCAGGTTTAAAGGTCTATCATAGTTTCGAATTCATTAGCACAAATAAATGTTATTAAATATTTAAATATTTGGAGCTGTTAAAGTTGAAACAGTATGAAATGATTAATTGATTGCATTTCAAAAAAAGATAAAAACTGATGTGAATTTAGCGGAACTTTTTCGTAATGCTTTGTGATACACAAGTATATATGAATATCGATTAGACTTTTTACATAAATTTCATAGTAAATTTAACTCAACAAATTTTTGTCATATACCAAGTTATCACCGAGATAGTCATTTCATTTTAGAGTTGGTTCTTTGAAATATCTGGTCTCCAAAAATAATATGTATTTTAAACTGTTTTTAGTTAACCATAAGTTTTACCATCAAATACACCTAAAAATATAATTTGTATTCTTCTTGTGTAATTGTTTATGTTTCATGGCATTTCTTCGCTCCGCCTACAAATATATCATTTATAGATGGTTTACACCACAGCTTGACACAAGATGAATAAATTATTTTCAGTTATATAGGAAATATACATAACTGTTTCATTCTATATTTTTTTGAAAGACTTCAAGCTACTTATTACTACCATACATTGTTTTTGATGTTTTACTTAAACGCTGAAAAAAGTTATGTAGGAAAATGATATATTATCTATTTAGTAAAATAATATAGTAGATAGATTATCAAACAATAACTAAAATAGTATTTGCCTTTATAAGTGTTAACTAGTTTTCTGGACAATTATTGTAACACATAGACAACTAATGGCAAGAAAGATATGATAATTTCACATCATTAAAGGAAATCAAGGTACTTTTATATAATGTAATAATAAGTATACACCTATGACATAAACGTATGCGAATAGATATTTGATAAGAGCTAAACACATTTGGTCATATTATTGATACATTGCTTGAATATTTTAGATAGGCGCTTTGTGGATAAATGTTGACGTTACAAAAGCCTTTCATTATAGAATAATAGTGGCTGGAGAACCATTGAAATCTAGTTCCTACTGAACAGCTATTCCGTTTGCTTACGAGTTCACAGAGTTATATGATCACAGCCTAACTTGTGTTTAGACAAAACAGTTTCATGCTGTTCTCTATGCAAAGTACTTTAAGATCATGAAGTTAGAATTTTCCAGTTGGTTTCTGTCCACAATGAAAATCACATTCGTATTATTAATAGTCACGTTTTCGCAGTTCTCGAAAATGTGAAAATCACTTTTTGAGTAAAGTTTGTCCGTTGGAATAGTTCAGAACATAATGTGACATATTATATCACTATTTCACGAAAACATACTTTGCCTATTGGCAAGTATTGTATTAAATAATCCTATTTTGATATCATCACTGCCTATTTTTATTGGTAAGTTTATCTTTATTTCTGATTTGTAGTTTGATATAAAATTTCATGTAGAGAAGTAGTTTGAAGCGCCTAGAAATTTTGGCCTCCTTTTTAACTCATAAATTCAGAGTAATTGGTGAAAACCTTACTAAAACTAAAATTATGCATATTTTATTCTTGATGAATGAATTCAAACTCACTGAATATAATCTCTTTTGAAGAATGACATGTAAAACGGTCATAGAGAAGGGAATTAATGTGAAGAACAAATGTATTATAATTTAAAATGATAACATATTTGAATAATAGCTTTGTTTTAAAGCATACAGATTTATACTGAGCCCGTCCAATAATAAAAAATCAGTCATATTATATCCTAAATAAAAATTATTTCTTCTTTTTAACAAATTAAATCAACGATATAAGATACATACTGTAGTCAGCATGTAACAAAAACTATCTACAGAAGTTTACTTTTGATTGGTATTACTTTTAAATATTTCTACTGTGTTGCGTTAATCATTCTAATCACTATATTAATATAGGTGTTGTTTCTTAATAATACAATCAAATTTCATTTTGTGGTATAAAGTTTTCATGACTATGAATAAGTTAAATTTGCATTAGGTCGCTTTTAAAGGATTAGAATACCTTACTAACTTATTTTCTGATTTATTTATCTCTCATTTATTTCCGAACATATAAAAAATTAAACGTCTATACCTTGTATATTAGATTTAGAAAAGCAAAAGAAAAATATTACCATAATCAACATTTTCTCAAGAGATTAGTTTGTGTACTATGAATGTGTGTAAAATATTTTTGTCCAAATCTTCGAAATTTGTTTCCTTTAGTCTCGGAAGGGAATATTCGCTTCCATATGACGTGATTTAAAAAAAATACATTTTATGCATTATGAATCGTTTTTGTAATGTTTATTCATTTGAAACGATGGCATTTTGTTAAGATAAATGTCAAATCATTGTATGAAAATATTTATCACGAAAAAAAGCAAAATTATCGTCTTCTGTTTGATTAATCTTGAACTGCACTGACCCAGAACTGTCCTTAAAAATGAAAGGTTTGTGTAACTGTCATGATTTCCAAGTTCTAATGTTGATATCGATAGATCCAGTTGTCGAATGGACACTTCAAATGTGGTGGAAGTTATTTAATTTTCTTTAAAAATATGCAAGAGTACTGTAATATGATGTTAGCTACTAAAATATTCTTTAATTATTAACAATTCAAGATTTCTTTTTACGAAACGAAAACACTGGCCAATGCCTATCTCAAGAAAGATAATTACAAAACAATCTTTACCTGACTCATTGATTATCTATTATCAAATTTTAAGTCTCATGTTTATTTTGATTGTAAGATAGTAGTACTACTTTCACATAATAAGTAGTATCAACGTCTTAACATCTATTCAATTATTTTATACCTCAATCAGCAATTGAAACGAAGCTAAGCATATTTTTGCCTTTTTTAACTTTATATACATTCTATGTAAATAGATAAAAATAATCTAGTTTTATTATTAATATGTTTGTCGATAGCTTGATAAAAACCATTGGAACTGTTTTCCCTTTTTTTATCATCTACATCACTGGTTGTTTGAGTTAAATGATTTCTTACGTATACAATGACTGATATAAGTCTTTTGACACTAAGAGTAACTATTAGATATCGAAAAATCCTCAGACAAAGATAAACGCATTTTTTGGATGTATGATTTGAGATTTTTAATAAAACTGACAGATCATTTGTGTATGAAGTTCGTTTATAGCATAATAGTTTCGGAAATATAATTCTATAAAATACCTTCTACAATAGCGACGTATCTTAGTTCTTATCGATTTCGGCTAATCAGTAAACGTGTAACATAAATTAAGGATGCATAGCAAAAAAGGAAGAAAATGTGAAATAATATGCACTTCTTATATATAAAATAGACTTGTCAAGGTTCATTATTAAACATTATGTTTGATATTGTAAGTATAATATAAAAATTAATTAAACTTCGCATAAACGTAAATAGTTTTCTAAGCTTAAAGACAAAACTTCAGCACTGTGTGAACTATTTTAAGAGGTGAAAAATGTTGTTTGTGGATACCCTTTTTTAATCATATCAATACCGTTAAAGGTAATCAGATTATTTCTATTGGTTAGTATATGAAATATTCCGTGGATAAAGTTATTGCATGACAATAGGAATTAGGATTGAAGTCTTCTAGATTAGATATTTTTCAAAATGCTTTTTCTGAAAATTTGTATGACAAGGTTCGAGAACTTATCACAACCTATTAAACTAACGTTTCTGTCATCATCATAATTTCTTGTTCTAAAAACTATTACAAAAAATGTTAGCTTTTTGGAGTACATGAATGTTTTGTGAATATTGTGTAAAGAGGTTCATGATAATTATTAAGTTAAACATCAAATCCATTGTAATAATCCTTCATACAATTTTGCAAGTAGTCAGATAAATGATATGTTTTTCTATGATATTACAACAACACTGAAATTCGTGTATTGCCTTTTATGCTAAATTGTACATAATTAATACGGTTGGATAGGAAGCCATTTTTACCCCTAGAATGAAAAATATATCCAATATGTATTTGAATACATCAAGTATACTCATAACGTCAATGTTACTTAATTTATGTTCCTAAGGGTAATTGACCTGATACATGTTACATTGAGATTAAATGAGTTATCACCGATTCTCAGCCATGATGAAGTTTATAAAATTTCGTAATGAGTGATGACTTAACAGTAAAACATATATTTGATTTAAGTAAAATGTTTCTCGTGGCTGCATGACTATTTCTTAGCTTAAAACTATCATTAAAAGATATTCCTCATTAGTTATATAAATAGGTCAGTAAAATCAATTTATCTAACTTTGAAACTTATATAAGCTAACACAGTACGAATTCATTTTAGATTGTTTAGTTTCATCTAGATAGAATATAAACTAGAATAATTTTTACATTAACATTTGAAAAGATTTCTTTATATCAATGTATGATTATGCAAATAATGCGTGATACAAACATATTTTATCATATGAAGAAATAAACTTTACCGAAAATATATAACACTTTAATTTTATGTGTTTAAAGACGTGTTGAGATTTTTATTACTAACATCTTAATTGGTATAAAGTAAGCTTATAAGACGATTTTTTGGGCCACACTGTGTGAAAATCACTAAAAGAACATAAATAAAACGAAACTAAACAGTACAGTAGGTATTCAGGATTTCAGGAGTTGCAAAAAAAAATAACACTGTTGAGATTTGGCCACAGATATTGTACTAAAAAACTTGATAGTCGAATCGCATTCAATGCTGTTTTTTGTAAATTTGTACACTTAGAATTATCCCTGAATTTTGATATAAATAGTTCAATTTTTCCAAAAATTAGAACAACATGGTATTATTAATTTTGTGAATATATTATATTGCGCTAGCTACAGATTCGTTTTGACTTTTAAATGTAGCTATACATTTACAAGGCGTATTTTGTTTCTTATGAGTATAAAAAAAGAATTTATTTCATTTTACAGAATAGTAAGAAAATCGATAAAAATATATAATAAATGTGTGAACAAATATGACATTTCTATGGAGCTCAGCTATTATTCTCTTCAATGGAAAAGTAAGAATTTTTTTATTATGATAACGAATGGTCAAAATTATCATTAAATAAGTAGATATAATTTATCGTGTTAGAGATTTCAATAAATCCAGAAGCTTACACAATAGGAATTAATTCACAGAGTTTAACGTATTAAATAAAATTATTCCGATTTAATATTGATGATATGCTGTCACTTAAAGAGATAGTGTCACAAATTCTGAATATCATGCAGAATTGTAAAGGATACTCCAATAGTGTACACATGATGCTTGCTTGATCTTATTATAAGTGTCTAGAAATCTATGTACACATAATCTTTTTCGCAAGAAATTTTCTAAATTTAAAAAGTTCTGGTAATTATGACGCTCTGGAAAATGGTAAAGTAAAATACGGTTCTAGTGGGTGAATATTAATTTGAAACACCTAAATATTATAACACAACACAATTAATTACAGAAGGTACATTAATAAATAAATGATCTATCGTGATGATAATATTTAAAATTCCTTAAAACTGATGTGTTCAGGAGTAGAGTATCAGTTTCATGTATTTCCCGTCATATGATGTGCTTTCTGACTAGTCAGGGAGAGTCAACATTATACAGATAAAATTATGTAATGGGAAGACATTAAGCATTTTGTGTGTTCAGTAGTTTGATTGATGAAAATAGAATTGTCTTCTAAATTGTATCAATATTGATTAATGGAGATATTTTTAGAATAAAGTAGGCTACATGAATATGTTATTTTTTTTAAAATATAATTTCCAGTTTCGTAGATTTGAGAGTTAGACCACATAGTTACATGAAGTGGGCTCTATAAATATATATTTTTTAATAAGTCTACAGAGATCTGTTGAGTATGAAGTTCATTCACACTAGAAGGGTTATTGATAGACAGAATTAAATAATTATTTAATCCTAATTTTACAGCTCATCAGTAATAAACATCTATGAATTAACATTTGATATAAACAGATTATGAAATAAAATATAATAATCTTAGACCAGTGGGTCTTCTCTTTCAGTGGATATGATGCTCGGACTGAATACTACAGACTTGTTTATGTATGACAATGTACGTACACCAGTGCATAATTTGCAGCTATGCCTTTTCTGTTTCGTAATATTAATGTTAATTACATTAAACATTATAAATATCGAACTTAAAATATCTTGATTATTGTTTTTCATACGACCTATTTCACAAGAGTACATAGAAGACATCACAAATTCTAATTGCAATAGTATAGTAATCGTTATTATATGAAAACTTAATAATTTACTAATAATGAGTAAATTAACTTTTAATAATTAGGTCAAACGTAACCAGAGAGCATAAACTAATATCAGTGAAATATTCCGATAAAATTATTAATAAAACCTGAAGTAGAAAGTAAGAAAAGTGTCAGGTTACGAAGACTTCTGAAAAATGGGTAACAGCATATTAAGATACATTAACTCGTCAAAGTTATGAAATGAACTTTTCAGTCATATTTATCAGCCTATCAGTAGAGTCTTAACAAACTAAACATTAACTGAAGGTCTATATGTAAAATATTTATATGAAGGTGTTTAGAGTTAATTCAAATGTTCTTGCTAATAAAGCTATTCATTAATTATATTAATGCATAACGGTTAAACTATGATTAGCGCATGAAAATAAATTCTTAGCTATTAGGTTATTTGTAAGAAACTACAGTTACTTAAATAAATATTTGAAGATACTAATTCAAGTGGGTTTGGAATAGATCACTTAACATCATTATCTGATACTGAATTGTGATCATAAGAAGTTTGTGGAGATTGCCGAGTTTCAAGGTTTAAATCATTCGTTGATGTTATACCTCTATATTTAACTCTGAACAAAACTAGTTCGACTACGTTTTGTGACTGAGAAAACTACTAGATACTTGCTACCATATGGTCAGTGTAAGACTGTTACTATTCAATGTAAGGAAAAAGGCGAAATGTCAAGTGAAGATTTGTTTAAAGATTAGTAAAAAATTCACCAATGATCAGCCACAGATCGTCTACTGACTATTCAATTAAAGTACACTGAATTCTAAACAATAGACTTAGATGTTCAGTTTGCAAATTTCATCATAAGGTGATCAGTTGGATGTATTAGATTTATAATGTCCACAAGTAGTAATTACATCAGCTAACGATTGTTTAGTCGCGTGTTTTGCTCTTCCTAAAAATGTTTTAAACTAAGAATTATTGGACAAATATTTTTTTACCTGTAAAGTTCAACTACATTATATGTCAGACAGTTGCTCACTGAAGGCTATCAAGGATGACCGATGACTTACACGAAGCGATTAAAGCTAGACATATATATCGCTAGTTGCCGGTTTTGCTGTTGAAGGGTTTAGCGCTCAATGGAAATGTTGAATATCCTCTATTTCATTTCAGTGGAGAAGTGGATAGGTATTGCCAAGGAATCCAATATTTGAACGAAACAGCCTTCAAGAGTCTTCTGGTTTTTTTTGCGGTTACCTAATATCCGACTTTGATGTAAACTCAAAAAACCCAATTCTACTATAATGGTAGAACGAAATATACTTTAAAAATGTTCATTTCTTACTGTGGGAAACATTATTATGCAATAAACATTTTTTCCGAGTATTGTTGAGTAGGTGGACATTCACGAACAAATATATACGGTTAAATCTTTAAGATCTGTTTTTTTAAGATGAACAACTTGCATTTTTGTATTTTGAAGAAATTATTTTGATGACAGATTAGCATGAGAGGTTTATGCTTTACCTACAAAAAACTTTATTGCCTGTAAGAGCATATTAAATGTCCATGTATTTTCAGAGATGTATCTGTTTAATTTTCTTATAAGTTTGTGTTTTACTTAACATTTACGATATATAAACTTTTCTAGATGTGTTATTCTTATTTTTCAATGTTTACTGACATGTTGAACACAAAATGTAACAACGTAGTTTATCGTTTGAACAAAATCAAAAAATATTTAGATGAAATAAAACTTAATTTAATTATCAAAGCTTGATCGAATGAGGTTTGTTTCTTAATTTCGCATTAGATATGCGCACTGCTGATTAGTCTCATACAAGGATGAAAGCACCGTCCAGTGCTTTCAGGTTTCGAATGGTGATCTAACAATGACTGATTCATGATTGCAGTAATTAACGTTTCTTGTTCTACAATTCTATTAAGTAAAATCTACAATTACCAAGAAACTACAAACTCTCTAAAGAGAATGGATTGAATGTAACAAGTGAATACAAATCTTTGTGATTGTATGAACATTCTATGGCAGGTAAGCGTGAAAACAGTGTTTATAATATTAAAAGTAAAAATAAACTTTCTAAAGAATTTCTTTAGTTATAAAAATAAATTTCTCTTACGATCACAGAAAAATCAGTTAAGAATTGATTAGTAAGAGTTTACAATAAAGAAGTGATAGTTTTTAAACTGAACAGCAGGAATTATGTAATAGAAATATCAACGCCACCGCAAAAGTTTTAAAAACATTAGTAATGAAAGGTTTCTGCAATGAAATAGGTAGAAAACTACTGGAGCAAAATATTTTTGTTTCGCAAATTCAAGTTTATCTATGAAGTATTGTGCCTAAATCACAACTCCGTGTATAACATGCATGCTTAGTAAAAAATACTATTAGAATGTTCTCTTTCTTTCCTTTGATTTTAATATTACAGCAAACGGAATTCTACCTAAATTCAGCTGGTTTTAAAGTATTCACTTGTATGATAAATAATTCCGAAACTGATAACATTAACTTATAGATAATTTGAAATGAATAACCAGACGATAGTTCGAAGTGAAAGTATTATATTAAGAGCATCATTATTTAAACAAAAATTACCTATATTACTTCTATGTGATTGATTTACTGAATCTTGATCAATAAAAATCAGTAAACCTCTTTATTTTACTATATAACTTGAAACTAATTGATGACTTAGCTAATTTATAAACATAATTATATTTGAATATTTTCAAAACAGTCAATGGTCCGTTTGTTTAATATCTGGATATTGTAAAAAAAAAACTTTGTATTTCAACCAGAATTTATAAATACTTTGTAACACCTGAAAGTGGAAATAATTCATTTTTTCAATCAAACTGTACTTTTAATTTTATGAACGGAACCATTAATTCGAGAACATTGAAAAATATAATACGTTAAATGTTGCTTCATATGTAGCGAAAATTCATTCACTCAATATGTCTACACTGGGACTATCTCTGGTTATGATGTAATTAGATTTTATATTAATGAGTTTTTGATAAAAAAAAATACAACCCTAAACGATAAGTTGATAAGTTGTAGTTTGTAAAGTATTTAAAATAACAATCACACTTATCTGAATATTGTCCACAGTATGGATAAACATATATGGATAGGATGTTTACATAAACGTGAAAGAAACACATGTGGTTAAATTATTTTTATCTGAATTAATTTCAAACCATATTTTCGTTAAATTAAATAATTATCCTACAGTTGAACAATCAAACTATTATTTATCATTGTTATAATAAAATAGAGATTTCTGAATTCTTATATCCATCAAACTACAAATTATGTTACGTTTTCATTGAGAATATGAGCACTATCTTAAATTGTATCGAATACTAGATTCTAAGCGAATGTTTTAAAATGTACTTATTTACACCATTTATCCACAATTGAGCATAGGCTGCCAAACAACATTCTCCAACCTACTTTATTTTGGGCCTCCCTTTCTATTTCTGTCTAATTTATGTTCATTCTTTTCATATCTGTCTCCATTCCTCGATGATATGTGTTCTTTGGTCTTCCTCTTTTACTTTGATCTTTGGGATTCCAAGTCACGAATTATCTTATGACGCAGTTGGGTGCCTTCTTCATTGTGTGTCCTATCCACTTCCACCGCTTCTTCCTGATTGCTTCCTCCACTGGAATCTGGTCTCTTCTGTCCCATAGTAGGTTGTTGCTGATAGCGTTGGGACAGAGAATGTGAAGTATTTTGCGTAGACAACTGTTAGTGAACTCTTGTATCTTCTGAATGTTGGCTTTGGTAGTTCTCCAAGTTTGAGCCCCATACATTAGAAGTGTCTTGACATGTGTACTGGAAATTCTGACTTTGGTATTTGTTGACTGATAGTTATTATGAGTTCCAGAGGTTGTTCGGTTGCAGAAATGCTGTTCTTACCTAGCCAATCAGTGCCTTCACATCTGTATCAGATTCACCTTGATCGTCAATGATGCTGACCAGATATATAAAGGATTTACCTCCTCCGAGGCATCTCTCTCCTGACATGTTGATATGATTTTCTCCTAGACCCATTTCCAACTATCCTCCATGGTAGGTGTTTTCCATTGAGTAGATCGTGAAAAGCCTGTAACCTATTGCTAAGGGCTATTTAAATTCGTTGAGCTTGTCCATATCCCGAAGAAACACCATAATAAACTATTGTGATATTGCCCGCTCCTTTGTCAAGTGCTTCTTCAATTTCAGTTTTGTGGAGAACAGCCAGTAATGAATTGAGGCTTTATCATCCCTTCTCTTGTTCCTCACGCCCTCCATGTTCCTTCTGAATGTTTTATTGATGCAGATATGATCGATTTAGTTCCATGTAGTGTGATCCTGTGATATCTACGTGATCTTTCGTATTCATTTATGTGGGGATATTGTGCCGCTTATGTCCAGTTTGTTGAAAATCTCTTTTCGTTTTCGTTCATTTCTCTCACTCTATGTCATACCATGATATCATCATAACTATGCCAACCTTGGTGGTTACGCCTTCCATGTGTATAGTCAAAAGGTTTGCTAATCATCTGCTGACAGTTGAATGCAGCCCCTTATAGAATTGATATTCGCCGTCCTCATTGTTACCTGTTGGTAGGAGCACAGCACTCAATGAAATTAACTGTGATCCACTCTTTCTTTCTTTTGATTGATAGGCGAAGAAATTCTCACCTCAAAAGTGCTTTCTAGGCTTCTTTGTACAGCACCATTGAAACTCCCTGTGTGTGGAGCTTTTTCTTCTTCAAGTTCGGAGTATGACAGCAGCTCTTCTGAAGCTAATCTTTTTTGCCATCCTACCATTGTGATTCACTTTTCAAAGCATCACCAGGCTGTATATTTTTTATTTCTGCAGCACTTTGGATGAGTCTTCAAGTCTTTCACATTGTATGAGCATTCCATATAAGTCAAATAATGGTTGCTCTGATTGTGAAAAGGGGCATCGGCCCCGTGACCTTCGGTGGAACTCGGCTTTCATCAAGAGACGTTTAGCAATTTTTCGGTTAGTTTGTTTTCTATGTGATGAGGTCGCCAACCTCATAATAATGTAACATAAAGTAAACGCAGTTGCAACAGTTTATTGTATTAATCGTAATTTATCAAAACTGATCAGTCTCTTAATACTTTGACTGATTGTAGTCACAGTCAAACCGGATTTCGTGTCTGCAAAAATTCACTGTAGTCAGACATGTGAATCAGTTGATTTCAATTCGGTAGTCTGATAGTATCAGCTTCTCTATTGGACCCCAAAGTCCTGAGTTTCGTGGATATTTCAGTAAGGTCTCAAACTAAAGCATAACATCTATTTAATGCGTCTTATTTTGAACATTTCGCTAATTGCAATCATCCTATGGTGAAAATACACCTATTCTTATTGATATGTTACTCATCATCATCTACTGATAATTTCAGTTACAGCCATTCTGTAGTTACTAACTGTTCAAACTCTCATAAAGGAGCAATAAGATCAGGATTAGCAACCCAATTTTGTTAAAAAGGGCTTATTTAGAAATACTAACCAAAAAATAATTCAAAAAATCACCATTATATATTATATCATTCATGCACTAAGTAATTACCAAACAAATATATAATACGGTTGATAATTTTATTATCAATATCACCTCTCCGCATCTCATTTCTTAATGCTACAGTGAAATTTAATGCACTTCAAGTATGCCTGACATATTGGTCATTAAAATGCTAGAAAGTATATTCTACTTACGGAGCCCAGTTAAATATCTACTCAATACAGCCAATGTTTATCGTAAATCTAGTCATCAGTTTCTATGTCAAGAATTTGAACGTATAGTTGCATAAACTGATTAGATTTTTTTCGTATGAGTATTCCTGTTATATATATATATATATATATATATATATATATATATATATATATATATTGTTATTCTAGAAATTTTCAAGCTAACAGACATTTATTAAACTTAAAATGATTTTTGTATGTGTTTATAACAACAAGGTTTAAATGAAAATAATTATCTCTATTAAAATCAATTAGATTGGATATTTCTTAAATAACCGGTCACGCGGAAAACTAGGAGGAAATTAACTTTTGATAGTGAAAACTGGTAGATTAGATCACACCACTCACTAGACCTGTCCCTAGTTGCTAAACATTATAATGTTGTACAATAAAAGTTATGTACCATTCAGATTCAATCCTGTCAGTACTTTATATTTTTTGGAATATTCCAAGCACAAATAGATTAGCTTAATAAATCTTATCAATATTAAACTGTCTATTCAATTCATTCTAGTTTGCAATAGTTAGTAGTTTAGAACTGAACTACTGATATATACAAAGAAAATCAATTTCATTCATGATACACAAAATACACACTGAAGAATTTTCATAGTTTACTTTTAGCTTACATCAACAGATTCCAATCAAAGTTTGAAGCGTTAATTGTTCAGTTTTATTGGAACATTAATGAAAAGTACTACTTTATGAATATCAGATACTTAGTTAATTCAAAAACCGAGTCCGAAAATTCGAAAATTAGGTTCAGTTAAATAGAACCAAATGGTAGAATTAACTATGAACTATAATCATAGCTTAATTCATCAGTATTGGTGTTGTCTTATTATTGTTTATTAACGTCTTACAACAAACCCAGAGACACAAGAATGTAGTTGGTTAAGTGCTTTGACTACTTGGTAAGTAGTGTAATACCTTTCTTAAAAACAGCAAATTGTTTGGGTTCATTACTAAGAAATATGTGGACCAAAATGGTTACGTAAGTTTGTCTATGATCATTTGTGTAAGTTATTTAGAACCTTGCTCATCATTTCGATAGATATTTTTACCAAGTAATCAGTGCTTCATAACAAATTCCAAACTATTTTAAATAACACCATTCACAGGTAAAACACTGTGATGTACAGTAGTGTTTGTTGAAATACCACATTATTTAAGATGACTGTAATTTTCAAATTATTTCTCATCAATAATTGCAGATCGTTACGTAACCTGTGATCAATACGAAGGTAGATTTAATCAAGGAATGATGAACTGATTAACCACTGAAAACAGAATAGTAACAGGTAGTCATATTGTCATAGTTTAAATGAATGAATTCGTGAAATCTGGGTCTTACAGTTTAAGAAATGCACCGTGATCATTAAGTTTAGCTCCAACGTTTCAGTGTATCAGGTTTAGCATTTATCAATGCAAACCGATTTTGTGTACAGATATTATCGACTTTGATCATGATTACGACTTGGTTGTTTGTAGAAGTTATGAAATTTGAACCTTTGAAGTACCCAGCATTCATCTGGATGGTTTGACAACGATTCGAAAACTCAGCACCATAGAGGGCTCAATATGATACTGATGTAGATCTCTGAATAACCTAAAAATAAAACAACATAGCTATTCAACAGTGTCTGGTCTTTAAATCTCTACTACTTGTTGTAAGTTCACAATAAAAAACGCCTTCATGATTTTCCGCATCAGTTGACTATTAAATGATAACTAGTATCATGGTGTCTAACCTTAAAACTCTGTCAACCAGATGTGTCACTGAACTGTGACTCTGTTCGATAGTGAACCTTACTCCTCTTTATCTGGTTCTCAGTAATTTACAGGATGATCCAATTCTAGATACAAAGAACTGTTACGAAAAGTCAGTAATTATATCTTTACATTAGATAGAACCTACGTTATATAGTATCTTAAATGAAACGAATTCTTATCATTCTTTTAGAACAAACAATAGATAAAACAGGAGGCTTATTACTATTATGATCATTATTATGATCGTCGTCATCATCACTAGGATTTGTGTTACTACAGATTGAACATTTATCTTAGATTCTGATCGGTTCAAGACAGTTAAACAGATTTATAAATAAAGTGCAACACTAGGGCTTTCATACGCCCAAACATAATATTTCCTTGGTATCAAACTCAAATTGTTGGTAAATATCAGTAATTTTTTCAATAATAATCTCTCATTCCTTACATAGTTGATATGATGCTAAAACTGAATGAGTATAGTGTAACTGGTATCCTTCCTTATTTATCATTAATTAGTTAATCTATGTCAAAATAATATCTTCACAATCAGTTTAATCTAGTTAAACGATGACAGTGATAAAGTTTTAATTCATTGAATTCCTACCTAGAAATTGATTAAATCCTACTTAACAAAGCACAAACATAAATCACTTCTTAGATAAACAATTAAATGTATTTCATATGAACGAATTAGATAGAATATTGTTTACAGTTTATCTTAATTGAACATTGGCAATTTATAATGGATAGTCAAAGCTTTTAAATTATGACAAACAAGGTTTGAAATTATTCTGCTCATGCATATTTATATATATATATATATATATATCTATACCAACAGTATGTATTTTTGAAAAATATCATTCATTCATGAGAATCACGAAACGAAAGTCATCATGCGCTCTTAATTTATCTAATTGACATGAAATTTGAAAATAAAAAAAAAACCGATTCTGAAATAAATGTCATTGTTGTTTACATAAACCGACAAGAACACACATGGACACTCGTATGCATGCATAAGCAAACGAAGAGAAAAAATACAAGCACTGAATGATCATGTTCAACTTGTCAACAACTCATTTATATTAAATGAATATACTTAACCGATTCAAATGACCTTAATTGGCTTTTTATCAATTAGTTTTCTAAATCAGTGAATTTATTGTACACCTGTCAGAGAATGACCGTTGTAATTATTAAATGCCTTGGTTAATTATCTTATGAATGTTAATTTGTATATATATATATATATATATATATATATATATATATATATATATATATATATATATCATAAACAGAATGCTAATTTGTTATTTTGTACAAATGATAACTTTCCAAAAATAAAACGTTAAATGGCAACCATCTCTAATACATCATTGACAAAATAATATACAAGGAATTTTTTCAAATGTTATTTGATAGTTAGTTGTATAAGGCTTGTTTTTTAGTAATTATGCGTTTACCCGATAATGTTTATCATATTTCTTTCAACATTTTCATGGTTAATCTGTTCAATTTATTTTATATTTTTTTAATGACAATTAACCAATCAGCTTTAAGACAAATGTATTTGTCTATCTATCTATCTATCTATCTGTCAGCAAGGTGGTTAAATGCAATGAAGTTAATTAATCCGAGGTTTTTCAACAGACGTAGATTGATACGAGTTATGCTATGATAATTTATAAATAAGATCTCGTCAAAAGTATACGGAACATAGATTCATCAATATAATTTACTGTAACAATGAAATAACAATGAAATTCAGTTTACTTGTGCTGATATATTATGTCATATAATAAAATGCTGACAATTTCATAATGATTGTTATTGTTTTATGTTTAATCAATGCATTGATATGCGGACAATTTAGAGAAAACATCACTTACATATCAAGGTAAGCACTTTTTACTTCAGTTGAGATAAGATGCTCAATATTGGCCATTCTTTTTTGCTTAGATTGAGGCAAGATTTATTTAGAAGATTTGATAACATGAAATCTGTACAAATGTTTTAGTGGCATTAAGTTTTTTTTTATGACAGATACATTCGATTTTATTAATACTACTAGCGAAATTATGCATTCAAATATAATAAGTCCAGAAGTATTGAAACTAGTCTTACTTTTAACAGTACGAATCTACGAAGTATTAGTTAAAAAATCAGTACACATTCTTCAATAATTATACGACCAACATAGTTTATGTTTGCTGAAAGTGAAGAGTGTCTTGACAACAGCAATTTTATTTGTTTTAATTTTTTGATTTATAATTTGCAAGCGATTTGTTGAAAAATAGGCTTCAATGAGAGTTAAATTTAAGTATACTGATACACAGTTGTTCGTTAATTATTGTTTTTAATTTTATTAACATAAATTTCACTCATTTATTTAGTCATCCGTAGAATTTAAAATAGTTTATTGTCTGTCAACGCAACTTCTGTTCATGATTAAAACTTGTTAATATATAATATAACTAATGACATAAAATACACTATCCAGTATTTGTTGTACGATTTTAAAATATATAGAAAAAAACACCAGAATTTATTTCCCTTTTAAACATGGTTGATTTCTAGGATGTTCATAGTGACATTAATTTAGTCATGTCGATAAGTGGAAAAGCGCACAACATATTTGCTACAGTAAAATGATATTAGAGTCATTTGTAAATTATTCTGCTATAATTTTCTTTATAACACAGTTGAACAAGGATAGTTAATTTTCCAGTTGTTTGTAAAGGTCAGTCGTAATCATATTATGTCGTTAAACAGTAATATAATTGAATCCGTCTTCTATTCAACTTATACACTTATGAAAAAAATGATTAACATTTGCAAATTATACGTTGCGTACAAAAGTGATTTTCAAAAAAATGTTATAAAATTATCAAGTTTTGGTAAATAATTCCGCTTTATGTAACAAAGAAATCACATTTTTGCTGTCGATAATTAGGAAATAAAAGTTTTAAAAATGTGAATAATTTATATAATGCGCTTTATTATTATTAAATTATTAAAAAAAAAGTTGATCGACAACCAGTCTCTCGACAAAATGAATATTTTCTTTATGGTAACTGAAATAAACATAAAATAATGAGTTATGAAATATTCTGCTGATTGATTTTCATTATTAAACTTTCTTTCCGATCAAACAAGATGTCACGTAACCAAATTAAATACTAAGAAAATAACAATAACAGGTTTAAATTATTTCATTTTCAAGCTTTCGAACGAAACAAAATAGAAGTTCCCTTCTCAGATTTAAAGGAATTTAAATTATTGGACCAAATTCAAAATATTTTGCAAGTTACTTGGAAATTACTTATTTATAGATTAATAAACATATTCATTTGTCTTTTAAAACATAAGAGACAAAATATTAAAACCTGAAACTAGTTGTCTGATGATATGATTAAATTGAAAAACTCCATCAGTATCGTTTAAGTATGATACCTACAAATAATTTCGTAAACTATCAGTTGATAAGTGACAAAGCTGGGTAAAAATGATTAGTTATCTGGAACGTTTAGAAAAAAGGCCATAATTTTAAATGAATTACCTACTTAGAAAAGTATTTTAATTACCATTATTTGGTTATACGTTTTAGAACTAATTTATATTGAACTATATTTACCGAACTAAGATATATAAATATATATTGTCGAAACATATTATTGATGAAATTCGGTTGGTTTGGCCTACAGAAACTGGTAATGTTCATTATCGAAACCTTGAAAAGCACAAACTTGAAAGTTTCCGTTATTAACAATTGGCATGCAAACAACATACACGGTTATACACTAACAGCCTCACGTATTTGTACAAGTAGTTTCACTAGCCTCTTCCTTTATCAAAACATCTTCGTTTGTCTCAGTAGAAATTTGCATGCTAAGAAATAAACGTATACCTACTTTTTAAATCGAGAGTGACGATATTGGGAATTCTGTGAATGCATAACAGACTATATTTCAAATAAGTAGGGAAGTCAATAATTTGCATAATAATATTTTTAACTGATAATGAATTCAAGAAGTTTAGTAGTTCTGAACGTAATAAGAATCTTGTTCATCCTTAAGAAATATTTTATTTCACTGAGAAATAAATAAATGGGAAAGTAGAATAAGAAAACAATAAAATAAACTGATGTTAGGTGGCTAGCAGTGGTGCAGTCATAAATATCAACGGGAAGACTCAGATAAGCAGTACAAATAAGTTTAACTTATTTGCAGTGTGATTAATTTACTAGTTTCAAAGAGGAATGGATTCTTTTTCTTCCGTAGTGTTTTTATCATTAATGATAATGTTTCAGATGACTTTATTATGACCTCATGGAATGAGAATAATTTTAACACAGTGTTGGGGATATTATATCACAAGAACTCGCTTCATAAATGTCTTATCTTGGATTTCACGTTTGCGAGCATGGGCTGATCAGTTGACCTTGAGATTTCATTCTCCCCCAGGAAAATCTGTGGCTGTGATTGGCTGCTGTGTATTTTAGTGTGCTATTTTTGTTACCGCCCCAAGGACGTTTCTATGATGCATAAATAAACAAGAGTTGTGTGCTTGATTGTATTGTGCTTGCTGGACTTTGTAGAATATACTTCCCACGCCTATCAAGACTTCTCTTTTATAGTTTTGGAATCAAGCTAGCCTACCTGGATCCTGGTAATTGTCTCGTTCGCGTCTATCGACTAAGGTGAACTCGGAATATCTTCAAGCATACCTAGTGACAAACTAAACACACAGTCAATGAATATTCCTTGATAAAAAATATTGAGTTTGTATTAAGTGCATTAGTTGATTTAGTTTTTAGAATTTTTTTTTCTGATATAATTACTTTTCTAATATAAAATCATGATAAATCTATTCTATGGTTGATATTTTTTTTCAGTTTGGTCAGAAAAATGCCAATCAGTTATCTTTCAATACAAAATCTACAAATATTTACGTAATACATGAACTAGACGCATATATTTGAGATTCATTACTCAGAAACAAAAAAATCATGCATGTGAATATGTGACATGGGAAAATCTGAAAATCTTTTACCTAACTAAAAGCATAATTTTAATTATTTTTCATGAGGAAAATTATATGTTACTAATTCTTTTAGTATCAACTTCCCAAGAGATTATCTTATTTTCAATCTTTTGAGAGTTACTTATTTTTTTATATACATCCATTAGTGAATCAAGTCGTCATGTAATGTTATGTTTGACAAGAAAAATCAAAATATATATCATCTCGACAATAAAAATTGGGGGGACTCTGTAAAATATATAATTTTCAGACTATACGTAAAGGTTCTAATCAACTATGAATGAGGATAAAGAAATGTTTATGAAGAGCTACTTCGTTAGTGCAACATTTACTTAACAGCAGATAAACCTTCCTGTAAAGAAAAGTACACTATTTGGTAACTTTATATATTTGTACGGCTAAATAAATTTATGCTATTCAGGATCGTATTATGTAGCCTATTGACTACATCACCTGACCCAGTCTGGTTTAAGAAAGTAACCTTTAGATTCCGGAATAAACTAAAACGATGACTGCTAATTGTAGTTATCATATGAATTTTTTAGCAGTTGTTAGTATGTTGTTTAGAATACTCTGGGTGGATGAAAAAGTCTTTTTTGTATGATTACAAAGCAGATAAGTAAAGTGCAGTTTGTGCTGGTAGCATCACTCAACTATGACTAGATGATTTCCTTTCATCAAGTTTGCTCATAGGTACACTGGATAACTTATGTTCCTGTACTGCAATGATATTTGAGTATCTGTGAATATTATCGTCACTATGTCGATAACTTCCGGATATTGTTGACAAAATAACTGTAGTAAACAACATTATATGGTCACTGTAAAATAACTATCAGGATTATCATAAATGTCCAAATAAAAAACCATACAAAGTGTATAAGCTCAGTTATGATTCATAAATATCAATATAGAATGATGGTGAACAGAGTCTCTCTCATAAACAAAATTGAAAGACTTTCTCAATTCTTTCACTTATGTATGTGTACACTAACCGATGAAGAAGATATAAATTTTGCAAGGTCAATTTAAGCGTGATAATTGTTCGATAAAACAAAGCACTATGTTCTCAGCTTTATTATTGACTTAACAGCACTAGGTGTCCATAATTTCATAAAAAGGATATATGTATATATGTACATATATATATATATATATATATATATATATATATATATATATATATATGTATATATATATATATTCATTTTTAATTTCTAATGAAGAGATAATAAGTCAAATTATTAATGCTTCAGTAAATGTTCATTTTCCAAACAAAAAAACATAATCTTTTTAAATAATTTGAATAACTATGATTTTTCTTTTTGAAATTTGTGTTTACTTATCGAAAAATTTAAATAAAAATGTATTTTCTTTTTAAGAAAACATCGATTATTTTGTTTTTCATTCCACTTTATCATTAGCTTAACAAATGGAAAAAAAAATGTCACACCCTAAAAGTCTCAAATCGGAAGTTCGTGGTAAAGAAATAAAAGCCATTGAATTTTTATAGATGGATCAATTTTAAAAAAGAGAAAATATCTTGGAAATGAATTTCATGTTAGAAGGCATTTATCAGTTAGTTGAATCTAGTAAGTATAATTAAAGTGCAAATCTATGCACTACTATAATGTATATCATCTAACACCGCATCTCCTGGTCTCTAATGCTGATTAAATAACGCCGCCATTTCTATCAGTTACTTTTTAAATAAAATAAAATAAAAGTAAAGAGCATTGATCAGCTATTCATTTAACATTTGGGGTAAATGTATCGATATCTGTTTATTGCACAAGTTAGTAAGACAAATTATAAAAGCTGCAAATTTATCAAAACTATTCACTCCCGGTTATTTAAATTATCTTTTGAATTTCAACAGTTATTGACCGATTCCTTAAAAATGAGTCTAATTAACTGTGTAAATGTCATTAACTATTAAAAACGCATTGCTTTTATCGATGACAATTAAGGAAATTTATAGTTATCCATAGCGACCGGCATTTAATTGGCGAAACACATCAAAGTATTTATTAACGTATTACAGGGTTTTGTTTACAGGCATTTCAACTGAACATTGCTCATGCCTACGCGCATATTCATCCTGTTCGCTTTAATATTAATCTCTTAAATATTTCGATGACTCAGACATTTTACCATGTATATACATGAATATTTTAATCTTATTAATTCATCCACCAATTCACTCTCTAGTTCGCTTGCACTGCTCTGCGTGCTTGTGGTCTGCCGGTCCATTTGCGGTATGCCAACGCTTCATGTTAACCTTCCAATTTAAACCCGTTGAGCGTAACGATTGTCTGGACGAGAAAATTACGAAGTTTAGGAACACGTTGGATACCGACAGTCACGAGACTAGTGATACATTGGTCAACACAAATCTATTATGTGGGCCGTTGAAAGCTAAGATGATAAGCAATCAGAATGTAAATACAACAAGTGTCAATCTACTAGTTTCGGGTTTATGATATCACAAATTAATATGAAAATTTATTTTTCATATTTCATAGAAACATCTTTAATTGAGCTAAATAAATATTTATTTATTATTTACCAGTCTCTAATAGTTATTTTGATGAAATGTTATTGTATTTAACCAGAATGGGATTAAATTCACGCAACAAATACTAAGATATTCAGCATAAAAGGACTTCGAATTCTGTTAGTTTATTTTAAGTGAGATCAACGCAGGCGTATTTTAAATGTATATAATTATTAACTATTCTGATGGTAATCTTAGTAGGTTCTTCTGAATATCTTTTGCATCTGCTAAAGCTCCTGGAACAAATTTTTCTACTACATTTGGCCATTTTACTACCACTTAAAGTTATGATAAATCATGGTAGAATGTTACACGAAGATTCTAATTTTTTTCAGTTGCATGTCAAAAACAGACAGAATTCTAGTGAATTACTGAAAATTCGATTGTGAAAATTTTAAAAATAGACTTACTGATATTTTTACGTTGACTGTAAAACTATTTCTCTCACAAATATGATCCAAAAAAGAACTCAGACATATGACTTTTTCGATATAAACCACTGAAAACTTTCGTATTCTAGCCAAACTTAAACTTTACGCATTATAAAAACAAATATTTAACTTGGAAACGTGAGTTATTTTAATGAATCTTTCTAGTGAAAAAAAGCTTGACACATTTCTATGAGTTGCATCAGCGTATCAGAATTAGGATATATAACAATTTGTTGAGTGTTATTACCAGTAGAAGAATTAAATAAACTTTATAATTAAAGAAAAAATATCAAAGCAACACACATTGCAACTAATCAATGTTCCTTATTATCGAGAAAAACATTTATGAAATGAAATAGAATGCAACTATCTCAAATTACCATTAAATCATATTCATAACTAACGAAGTGAGTTAAAATTTTGAAAAAATACACCTCAGTCCCATATCCATGATAAATCTGTTTTATCATTATTTAAAACTAACAATAAAACGGGAAAATAGACATAGTTTTCTTATCTAACTGTCGCGAGGCTGAGATTCCAAAACTTCAGTACATAACAGTGATGAAAAAAGAGTTGGTTTTCACGACCGAATCACCTTACAGAAAACCTTTCACCAAAACGGATGTTTAAATTGGTTTACGCTCCATAGAAATATATTAGGACTCAAGTTAATAAAAAGGTTATATGGATATTTCATTCCGTAGAAAAATATGAATAGAACGGAAGCTATATAAAATCATGCCGTAGATTAATGCCTAACTATCTCCTATTTTCACATCTGTCAAGCTGATACTTTTCTCACTTTCAAATTGGTTTATTAGACCTGATACTTTTCTTCTTTTTGAAAGTGCACCATTTTAGAGTCGTAAAATTAGGGATTTACAATGTTCAACCATATGTACTACTGTCTACGATCAGTAGCTATATCTTTCCAAATTTCTGTCATCGTGAAACATATAAATATGACGAATCTGTGGTTGAATCATGATACATTTTAACTAGTATGGCTCAAATGGAATCCAAATACAGTTTCACTGGCATTTATGAAATTCAACACTATTCACTTATTTAAACAAGACTTTGAAATTAGGGTAATCAGAATACATATTCGCTTCATGAATAAAACAAGAATATCAAGGTAGTATCTTTGCTTTGTACAGTAAATCACATTTTGAATATACTATTAAACCGATCCTTTTAGTAAGACTTTAATAATTTACTCACATATTTGTTTAACCTCACTATATTTACTGAGGAAGGAGAAACAGACAACCAGCAACCATTTCAGTTTTCTCTGAAGTCAAACCCTAGTAAACACTTAAACAGGTATATCACGAAGGCCTGTTAACAAAAGTTTGTTGTTATAGTAACAGGTGTTTTATTAGATTTAACAAAGCCTACCTGAGAAGTAGTACGGTGGCTCTTCTCTATAAATACCTTTACAGTGCAAAGTTCTTTTGGAATCAACGAAGAAATGTGTATACAGATTATGTCTGATCAAACATGATAAACTTTTATGAAGATATAGCTATCTGACCAAAATGTTGAGGTCTTAATAATGCAGTCGATCACCAGGAGAAAGAAAAAAGGTGAGAATGGGCAACCTTGCCTGACACGGATCTTCGCTTCAAACGAGTCTGTCAGCTGCCCTCCGTGCACGACTTTCAAGTTTAATCTATTGAAAGAATTTCGTGTGATGTTGACTATCTCCTCAGTCACGCCGTAGTGTCCAAGAAGCCTCCATAGTGTTTTCCTGTCCACCCTATCGAATGCTTTCTCGTAGTCAATGAAGGCGATGTAGAGTGGTGAAATCTACTGAAATGATTGTTCCACAATGATCCATAATGTTGCAATTTGGCCGGTACACGATCGATCCTTACGAAATCCAGCATGTTTGTCTTGAAGTTGGGCGTCTACGAAGTCCTTCATTCTGTTTAACAATACCCTGTTGAAGACTTCGTCTGCTGTTGAGAGAAGAGTGATGCCTGTGTCGTTCTCACACTTGTTGAGATCGCCTTTCTTTGGTATTTTGATCAGGTATCCTTCTTTCCAATCTGATGGTACTTGTTCCTCATCCCAAATCTTCTTGAAGAGGATGTAAAATATTTTCGCAGTTGCTTCCACGTCTGCTTTCATTGCCTCTGCTAGGATGTTGTCTGGTCCTGCTGATTTGCAGCTTTTCATTTGTCTGATGGCCATACTGATCTCCTCAATTGTCGGCGGGTCAACTAGAAGTGAGAGGTCCGAGGCTGCTGCTACGACATTGTGTGCGTTCAGTGGAGCTGGTCGATTCAAGAGTTCCTGAAACTGCTCTACCCACCTATTTCTTTGTTCTCCAATGTTGCTGATTACTTTGCCTTCCTTGCTAATCACTGGTTGCTCTGGTTTACGATAGTTTCCGGCGAGCGTCTTTGTTGTTTCGTACAATCGTCTCATGTTTCCTTCTCTTGCAGCCTTTTCCCCCGTCATTGCTAGATCTTCCACATATTTTCGTTTATCGTCTCTGATGCTCTTCTTCACTTTCCTGTTTGCTTCTGTGCATTCAGCTTGTGCCTTGTTTTTCTCTGCTCCTGTTCAGCTGATGTTGACTGTTGACTTCGTGTTCCTCCTTCCTTGAATTTCGTTTAGAGTACTGTTATATATCCATTCTCTGTGATGGTATTTCTTGTGTCCTAGAAACTCCTGACATGCTGAAGTGATTGCCTACTTGATCCGTTTCCTATTGTCCTCCATGGGAGTTTTTTTCCCATCGAGTAGATCGTGAAAAGCCTGGAACCTATTGTTGAAGGCTGTTGTAGTCAATCTAGTTTCATAAGAATTTATTTAAATTATTATTGATTAATTGTAAAAAATCTAAGCGCTTCAACTCTGAAGTAATTTGAACATTAAAAAGGAGCATTTTCAGATTTTATCACTGACACTGGAACAATTCCTCTATATTCCAGTATACTGTAAAAATGAATCAACAGGATTCCATGTTTCTTTGTGAATGCAGTTTTCAAGTGGATGAAATTGTTCATACTATTTCGCATCTTAACAAATTTTTAATTAAAGATGATTTACATCTTTTTTATAATTAAATCTTGAAAACTAAATTCCATACAGTATTGCAAAAGTAATTTGACTAAATGCTAATTAATTTTCCTAATTTAAATGTTGAAAAAGTAAGACTGAAAAAAGAAACTCTGTGTGTTTAGTTATCATGTTTTGGTAATTATGTAAAGGAATTTCAATGAATATACATATTTGTATATGTATATGGATCAAGAGATCAAGCATTTTTTGCTTGGAATTATCAAGTTTCTCGAAGAATTTTTATATTTTACATTGTAAGTTATATGTTAGTCAAAACTACGTATTTATGAAGCATGTTTAATAGTTTTCTGCTTAATCAAGATATAAAAAACTTTTTGATAATGCAAATAGATTATACCAACTGTATTTAATTATGATAGGTAATTGGAAATATTTAAAAGAAATTTAAAATCTTTTCCTGTTAGTTGAAATTAGTCAGTATGCTTTACCTATCAATTATGGATCCGAACTCAGATCACTGATTCCTAATTTCTGAGAAGTTGCCATCGAGCAATAGGAGTGAATGCCTGTATATCTCAGGGTTTCTCGTTAGTTGCTTCTAACTATCTATCTGATAATGTAATGCAGTGATCACTATATGAAATGAATCAAATAAGTGGTCACAGTCTAAACTGAAAAACAGTATTTAATTAAAAATAATTTCGGAAGAGAACATAATGATGATTACTACTGAGTTATCAATCAGGTGTGTACTTGATCTTATTTCCGGTGCTTAGTAACAATAACAACCTGTAGAGATACATGTCGTTATTTACAATTATCCTGTCACCGGTTACCTTTTGCTTTCAAAACCATCTTTTTGGTCATATTGTCGAGATCACCAACAATGTATCCAATGCCCTCAACATTCACGATTATTTTTAAATATTAATATTTCATAATTATCGTCTACTTTCCGTACACACTGGAAGTGAAAAGACATCTCAGTTTCATTTGAATTTGTTTAGTATCCTTACATTAGACTGTAGTTAACGGAGGGGTTCCGTTTTCCCTTTATGTCCTTCTTATGGACACTTAAATGGAAAAAACACCAAAGTAAATTTTTCAAGAAGTATACATTCAATCTAAAACATGAATAACTTTAAACTGAATAAAATTTACAATTAATAAATACATTTACTTAAAACTATACTACTTTTTTCATTGAAAGAGAGATAAGAAGACGGCAAAATGAAAAACCTTCAAGCATTTTGCACTAGCTTATTATTTTAAAAGACAAACTTTGGCGAAATTACTTTGTGTAACATTCAGTAAATCAATAAATCAAGATTTCCTTATAATCAAAGGGAAAATGATCTTCCGGTTTGCTACCATATATTTTCACCGTTTAAATTTATTTTACTGTACCATTTCGAAAAAATTTGTAAAACGATATCAAAGCAATAAATAACTAGTTTATTTTGCAATATAGAATTGTTTAACATTAATCTTCTTCTTATTTTAGCCTAACTTAAATGATTCTATCAGCTAAGTTATTCATCGTAAGATTCTAGTCCATTAAATGTTATTTATTTTACAAACAATAATAAAGTAAGAAGAATAAACTTACCTGATTATCAATACAAAACGGTCCAGCAAATATCACAGGAAGTAAATTTGATAAACGTGAAAAAAACAGAATGCTGTACTGTAGGAATAAGTTGATTGTAGTTAGTAAACGATGAATGCAACAGGAATTTAAAAATGATATCAATGATGTAGAAAACTTTTCAAAATCCATTTCACAATAAATTTTATTCAGTTATTCTATGAAAAGAATTTCCGAATAAATATAAATAATCTTCACTTGTAAAAAAAAAACAATTTTCATAGATGAATGAATAGTATATACGAGATAGCATCGTTAATGATGCATATTTCAAAGCTTCAAAGTAAAACTTTAGATTTTTCTTCATACCTAATTTGAGCTAATCAGGCCATTCATAAATCAATGTTCATCTTACTAATCAAGATTGAAGGGATGTTTGTTTGATAAAAAAATATTATTCAAACGCTTCATCATTGTTGATTCCCAGCGTTGTTTTGCAGTACAAAACAGCATACAATTCTCAAAAAATGAACACTTCAATTCAACTCAGTATTGAATTTCAGTATGTTAAGTCATATTTTCAAACTTATTCACTTACCTTACATTATACATTTTAATGTGATCATTCTACGGTCAAGTATCATCAGAGAATACTGATATGGGGAAAAAGACATGAGTTGATTACCAGTAATTGGTAAAGCAATGAAATTTACTCAAATAAAATTAACTTTGTTGTATCTCACTTCAAAAAGATGTTTTTATCAATATGCACTGATAAGGAATGAAGCGTTCTAAGGTACAAAAAAAACGTACAGCCTAGTGGTAACCTACTCATATACTAGTATATTTCCACAATATGAGCTTTTCATTAGTTAATTACTTCTTTTTAAGAAAACTTACATTGATAAATAAAATATACTTTCATTATATACATTTCAGTGACTGAGTGATTATCTATCTAAAAGCCTACTTTACTTATAACATTTCATTTACTCGTTTATTTTACTCATATATTTTTAGATTTTATTTTCATGAAACAGAAAGCATTTGTATAAAACATGTCATCATTAATATATTAATGTTAACGTACATAGATATTTCTTAGACTATTCTTAATACAAATCGAAATCGAAAAATATTTAATTTTTGTCACGAACATGCAACAGAATAGTTTATGTTTTCTGTCTAAGTTTTGGATAGCTAATCTTTTTTACATAGCTGAATTTTAAAAAAGGTGGTAATTTTTTTCCCTGACTGGAACAAAACGTTCTCTTGTGATATATATACGGTGCGTATTTCACAAAAATCTGAACAATAAATCTGGATTGTACAAATTAGACTTCATTTTGAAATTTACCAGGTATTTTAATAATTCGAACTAAAGAAAACCATATTTTAATGTATATATATATATATATATATATATATGTATATATATATATATATATCCGTCGTTGACAAATGTCGTAAAATAATTCTTTCAGTAGAACCAACCACATTCAGTCAAATGTAGTCAAGTATTTGTTTCATGATAAAAATTTGTAATATATGTAGTTGATATGTATAAACATGAATTCTTACAACTTACAATAGGATGTTTCTGTACTAATTACTATTTCACAATTTTCCATTAAAAACTTTAAGAAAAAACTGTACTGAAATCAAACATCAACTGAATTCTAAATTTTACCAAACACAAATGTATCAACTCTACCAGTGAACAAAATGTCACTAGATAAGTTTAATTCATAAACGTTTACTTTACAGTGAAGCTTGGTTGTTAGAATGAAAATGATAGTCATTTATCAATAGTGGAGGTGAGAGCTTGTTTCCTTTTCATTTTAACCTTATAATTCAATGAAATCTAATGTTGTTATAGTAATTAGAGTCATTCGACATTGAACAATACTGTTCACTTTTTTTCTGATTAAATGGTAAGATTATCTGTAACGTAAAAGACATTCATTATAATAAAGTTTCTGTGGTATTATTACTCAAACTAAACAAACATTGTAATGTTTGCTACTGAGTGACCAGTCTGTAAAAACATTTTAGCTCTACGTCGGTTAATTCTAGACTCAAATCGTGAAGTGATAATTTTCTCTACTAGTTATACTGGGTGACATTATTTCATGGAATATTAGTTCGTTTGAAACATCAAATATGTCTTTCTAATATGTGCTAAATGTGAAGAAGCCTAGGCTAAAATATTTTCGTTGGTTGTTTGTAAACATCACATTATGAAAATCTATGTTTTTTTCATTCATGACAACCATTTACTTCTACGGATAATATTAGCCAGTCTGGCAGTAAGTTAAAGATAAGCGACTGTTCATTTCGTGTATTTCATTGACTGGCAGATTTTTGACAATAGGGGAATTAAATAATATGCATTTGATTGGAAGATATTTATTTTCACTGTTGGTTAGCTTACATTGCTTCAGCTAACAGTTAAATCCTTTTTAAAATTTGTTACATTGATCACTCTTCAAAAACACATTTTGGCGTAAATCATTATCTTTCACATTACTTCTTTTCTAACTATCCTTCAAAAACAAAATACTAATGGTTATTTTATGCGTAATGTATTGGATAATAGAAAAAGTGCTTCTAAATCCTTTCATTATTGAGTATTAACATTAGCAAGATCTTACCGATTATGTTTACTTACAATGTACAGTTACCGTCATCGCACAGATATTTATTTTTGCACAAATAAATGTCAAAATAATTTACTGTTTCTCGTTAAATACATCAGCAAATCATCGCTTCATTCCTGATCCTTCGTATTAGCAGGCGTTTTAAGAACAATAATTCAAAAACCTCCAAATTTTTGGTTACCAGAATAAAATGGGTTCCGAACTAAACGTTAAAAAGCATTTATTTACGACAAAAAGTATGTGTCTAAATATAGGAAATTCAAAATTTGAACAATATGTCATTGTCGCTTTTAAGTTTCATGATCAGGTTGTTTGCTTGCAAATATATATCCTCACTTACTTAATTGCTTACGCCTGTTACCCTCAATGCAGCAAAGGCCGCTCACCAGTATTCTCCAAACTAAACTGCCCTTGGCCTCCCTTTCCAGTTCTATCAAATGTTTGTCTATTTCTCTGTGTAATGTGTTCCTTGGTCTTCCACTTTTCCCTTGACATTTAGGATTCCAAGTCACGACTTTTCTTAAGACGCAGTTGGGTGCTTTCTTCATTGTGTGTCCTATCTACTTCCAGAGCTTCTTCCTGATTGCTTCCTCCATTGGAATCTGGTCTCTTCTGTCCCATCGTGGGTTGTTGCTGATAGCGTTTGGACAGAGAATGTGAAGTATTTTGCGTAGACAACTGTTAGTGAACTCTTGTATCTTCTGGATGTTGGCTTTGGTAGTTCTCCAAGCTTCCGCTCCATTCAGTAGAACTGCCTTGACATTTACATTGGAAATTGTGACTTTTGTGTTTGCTGACTGATAGTTATTTTGAGATTGAGATGTTCGTCAGTCGTAGAAATGCTGATCTTACTTTTCCGATCCGCGCTTCAACATCTGTATCAGATTCACCTTAGTCATTAATGATGCTGCCCAGATATGTGAGGGATTTACGCCCTCCGAGGCATCTTCCCTCAAGTGTGATTCGGTTGTGCAATTTGTTGTAGTATCGGAGTATCTTGCTTTTCCGCTTATGTATGTCGAGACCTACTGCTGCTGAGGTTGTTGCTACACTGGTAGTCTTCTCTTGCATTTGTTGTTGCATGTGAGATGGAAGAGACGGATCATCTGCAATCTGCTTATTACAACTTCATATTTTTTACAAGGAATCAATCAACGATAATGCATTCTTTATTCAAGCCTATGAAAAATTAACATTTATTGACTTCATAATAAATATTTTAATAGAAAATCCTAAATAAATTTGGTTGTAATTTAAGCATTTAACCGACTACCTTCATATCTGTACATGTAAATATTTGGTGCTTTGAAAATTTCATTGAAAAGTCTATTGTTATTATGTGTTGGCTTCAGGCAACAAAAATAAATGTCTATAAATAATGTCCACTGTCCTTGCAATGAAATGGAACTGTATCATTTAATTCTGCATTACTTTATAGTTTTGACGGGTGTAGAATATAATTGCAAATTTTAATTAGAAAATATTCAGTTCATTCCTGCTGATTTAAGTATTACTATCTAAATGTATTAACTTAATATTCAACAGCAGATTATTAAGTCTTTTTTTTCAACATATAATACAAGTCATTTTAAAAATAATGATTGTTTTATTATCTTGAATGTCATGCTGAGATATTCGACTCTTTAATGAAATTAATGTATTAAACATAATCATATCCTTGTTACAGATTCGTTTGTGTACCTATTTGG
This sequence comes from Schistosoma turkestanicum, assembly GCA_944470395.2. NCBI lineage: Eukaryota > Metazoa > Platyhelminthes > Trematoda > Strigeidida > Schistosomatidae > Schistosoma > Schistosoma turkestanicum. The sequence goes on along the minus strand of OX103971.1, from coordinate 34,882,233 downwards.
AATTTAGATGCACAAAAGACATACAAAGCATTCAGACAATATATGTTATTCTAATCACAGCTGACTATGTGATTTTGTCTAAATGTTAGTACGAAAAACAGGTCACATTACAATTTAAACTTATTGAAAAACGACTGAATAAATTTATTTTATGAGAAATAAGCCCTTAGATCATAAAAATATCCGTTTTCTACAGATTTAAATTAAGGATAAATTGACCAGTGGAAATTAGGTGACATTTTTTCAGAGATGTGAACATGTAAATAACTAAGTATGAACTTAGTGCTTGTAAGACCATGAAAATAGTTAGCGGTTTGTAAAAAGTTAGCAGTGAAGACAACTAAATAATCATCTACAAATGATCTCCACAAAGTTATTAGATTCCATTGAGGAGATTCACTTTTATGTCTTGCAAATAAAATTGGTTAGAAAATAGGTGAATGTATTCGCCAACGAGTAAATTTACAATTGTATCAGTTTTCCTGATTGATATAATTCTGTTTCATTTTTTAGCATTTATTTTTAATCATCATAGTCAAATAAAATTAATCGTTCAAAATCCATTGTACAGGTTTTAACTTAACAAACAAAAAAATTGGAAATTCACACTTTATTAATATTTCCGTATAATTCGTCACTGTCGTCTCTAATCAGATTCGTCAAACTTAACTTAATTCGTATGACTCAGTAAATAAGCTGTCTATTAAAAATTATGCTTTTAAATATCAAAAATAAACTTTGAAATCCCCATTGTAATTATGAATGATAAGATAACTGACATGTTGCACAATTTACAAGACAAATTTATATTCCGAGTACGTCATTTTATACTCAGCAGCTGTTAAGTTGAATGAATGTAAAGTGCATGGAAACTTGTAATACATAAGACATGGAAATATTCTGTCGTGATTGATCAGTAATTGGTGCAACAGCTACTTGTATAGAAATACAATAACTTTTGTGAATACACTAAGCTTCCACAATTCAGAAGGTTGTAGATACACTGCTTTCTGACAGATTTTCACCTACTTTGAAAATAATATTGAACAAGATGTGTGTTGGTACTTTAAGTTTGTAAGACAATTGTGCATTCATGAATACCTTCTTTCTCACTTTTGACATAAAGCTTCCAGCAGATTTTCAGTGAAGTTATCAAAGTATCCTTGAGTAGCATTATTTCTTAATTTCGTTATCTTCACTCTAAGTGGGTAAAGTTGAAAAAATTAATCCCATCTTGAAAATCCAGTTTTCATCACAAATTACTTTAAACAAAAAAAGCTGTTCATCATTCTAGCATTCTTGTTCCGATCCTTCAAAATGTTGTGTAAATAAAATTGCATTTTTTGTGTGTATAGCGAATGATTCACTTCTATTTTCAAGTAAATAGATTTAAGAAAGATAATGTCAACAGCAAAATCCGACAGAAGTATTTTGTCATAAATATCAATATTTCGATAGCTCATTATGAAACTCGAATGAATTTTTTCAAACAGAAATTCAAAAATTATTAAAATATCTATATCACCTACTAACATGGCCCAGTTAATTAGTTAAATCAACACAATTGCTTCATTGAAAAAGAATTCTGTCTAAATGATGTTTTACTAATGGGAAATAAACAGCTAATACAGTAAGTTTCTACAAAATTCATCTGATTTCATCACTTCATATGATAGTCGAACTTACTGTTTTAGAAATTAGGTTAGGAAGTGTAAATTTTAGTAAGAAAAAACTTGAATTTTATGAATTTACACTGTTCTGCTAAAAACATTTTGAACTGAGCTACTGGATGGTAAGAAACTGTCTTTTGAAACAAGATAGATGTTAATTTATTTGAGATATAAATAATGATGTGTCTGACTTTAACGATAAAAATTGTTAGCGTGCATATGTGAAACCAAATTTGTCGTCATTATTCTGTATTCAGTAATTTATAACCAACCAAGTCTACTCAATCATTTGTGAAGGTTTTAACTGTAATCAATAATGAAGCTTTTCATTTTTAATCGTCAGACCACTAGTGATTACCTTCGTGAGAGGCCGTGATTTTATTCAAGTCAAGGTATAAGCAGTAACCGCCGAATACAGTTGGTGAAGTGTTGGAATATCAGGAATTGAAAACGTTAGGCACTGACGCCGCGAGATGTCAGCTCAGTGGTCTAGTGGCTAAACGTTTGCGCGAGACCGAAGTTCCTTGGTTCGAGTCTTGACGGTGAGGGTGGTGGATAAGATCTTACGATGAGTCCCGCAGTAGGACGAAACGGTCGTTAATTACTTCCAGGATTTTAATGCGAGCCGAACAATCATCGGTTCGTGATTTCAGAGGAAATATATTTATGAGCAGGTTTTCAAAATATAAGATAGTTTCACTTTATTACCAGCCCTTTGCCTGTTCAACTGTCGATGGCTTTATCGTCAATTTGCTAAGGGAACCATATTTTTCCTAGCAGAATGAGTGAACCGCAATACTACGATATTTTAAGTAGTTTGATCAGGTGTTTTCTGTAAAAGGTAAGATAAGCACTAGCGCTACAAAATCTATCTATCATTTCAGTAGTCGATAATTTTAGATTATTCAATTTATTAAAACGTGTAAGTACTTTCATGCGCTTGTTTACAATCAAAGTTTTCTTACATATCTACTATGCCTCCAATATCTTTACCCAGTACATTTTTTTTATAAATAATTCAGAATTACCTAACAGTTTAATGTTCATTGTATCTAATTAATTGATGAACCGTTCCTTACCGAAAAGCAACTTTTGTCTAAAAGAAAACGCTCCCTTTATTCAAATTTTTATTCCATTTAAATGATCAGAATTTCTTAATTACGAATACAAATTTCGTATTTCAACAATCGAACAAATTTACTGATGACGCATCGAACACTGCAGATCCATGTTTTCTTAAAGTGAGAAAAATTAGCAGTATTCACAGATACCATTACACGTAGTCTAGTACAATTGCAGGAACACAGACAATCTTCACTAATTGTTATCGATGATTTTTAACTCACAATGGGAGTCATAAAGTATTATGTTCATGGATTAAGCCAACTAAAGTATTTAATGTTTATGAAATATGACTTTAGCGGCTCACGACTGGACCCCAGAGCGAAGTGAATTGGTGGAGCTAGTCAGTCAAGACTCCAGGGTTGAAGCAGTGATTAGGTATTTATAGTCAGGCAATAATAAGCTAGACATGTGATAATCGAGTGAGCATCCACACACAATCGAATATACAGTAATCGATACTATATGGTTGATACATTTATCAAATAATGTCAACGACAAATCACTGAAGTGCAATGAATGAATGGTGAGATCCTACATGACATTGACAAATTACAGTGACCACTGCAATTATTTCAGAAAGCCCGTCACAGAATTATAAAACTAGAAAAATATTTTTTATTTATGAAAGAAATATTTGTCTGATACAGTAGATTAATGTCTCTTCAAGTACTTGACCATTTAGTCTATTTATTTTACTTAACGAAAATCATTTCTCAATGTAAACAGTGAAGTAAACAAAACCAGGCAAAATTTTTTTCATTATGACAAGCTTTTCTATCATTAATCCAAAATTTAAATAAATCGGAAAAATAGTTTACATTTTGACAGTCTGTCGACTTTATCAAAAATAATGACGTCATTAATTCTGTCATTGGTCAAAACGAGAGCCATTAAATGATATTTGAATAAAATGTCGATTTTAAAATTAATTATAATTATAATGATAAAAAATTATTTAATGTAATTAGACAAAAATGACAGCAGAAATGCTTTATGTTGCGATTGGTCAAGTGAAAATTGAACAAATACTATTTTTCGATATCAAAAAGATTATTTATTTCAATTAATTGATACTTTTCCATACTCCATTTCAAAATTAAATTATGTTCAAAGGTAATGGTATTAACTAGCACTAATTTTAATAGGCACAGATTTTGAAATGATTTTTTTAGTGTCTGAGGTAATTAAGAAGTTTGAAGATGAGATATGAACTTTTTACGTAAGGCAGCTGCACACAATTACATATCTATGTAATTATTTCTTAACTGTACACTAACATTTACATTCCTATCGATGGATTTAATAGAAAAATACTTCATTAGGCTCATATTAGAAAACCACTTTAACCGAACTTTTTTGGATATAACAATTTTCTAAATTTAAGACGCTATCAAATCATTCTAATTACTAAACCAATATTTTGAAGTCATTAACATTTCTCTTAGTTCAAATTTACAAATCTACATAAAAACCACTGATTAAAAACAGTGTTTTTAGTTAAATTTTGTTTTAGTTTTCATTTTGGTCAGTAGTTTGAGCTGATGAGAGAAAAATTTATCAGCAAGCAATATCTATTAATGGTATATATATATATATATATATATATATATATATATATATATATTTGTGAAAAGATGAAAAAAAAATACTGTCTCATTAGTTTTATCATAAATTTTTTTATTAGAAGTGGAAACAACGACTGTCTGAGTTTTCAAGTATAACTAAAAGATAATTTGTTCACAAGACAATAAACATCTTTTCTGTTGATTAAATTATTACACTCAAACAATTGGATTTACTTAAAATTAGAAAAAATAGTATTAAAAAAACTCTTTTTTTATGTTTTTGTTACTTAGACCTTGTTGTTATTGAAAATTATGTAATTTGTTTAAAATATCACTAGGAAAAGCTGATGAAAGATAATTATGTCATTTAATTTCCAGTATTGTAATTATCGTTTTACAATGAATATTGTGATGACTAAATCAACATTGATCAAGCTTAGAAATGTGTTAATTTATATATGACCATTGAATATTGTGCTATCTTTAGTTGAGTACATTAGTAAGTTAAACTAGTATCATCTAATAACATGTTGAATATATATTTCAATGTATTTGGATATTTTTAATTTTGTTCTATGATAGTTTAGTCTGATTCTAATTAGTTATTTTTGTTTAATAGGACGGAGATTACCTTTGATGCTTTTAATCTCTGCTGAGAAATTTGATTTCAACTTTAAGTTAGCTGAATTCCACGTTTTCAAAATAACCAATAGTTTTCTATGCATAGATTCATAATTCACATTTATTAACTGTTTCATTGAAAAAACATCGATAGTCTGTTATGTGTATAAAGTCATGAACACTATTATCCTATTAGCAATTACATGTGTTACTGTAAATTCATTTGCAGAGAATAGAAACTAATCTTACGTTGATTTGAGAAATGATCACATTACTTTCGAATACATGTTTTTGTGTAGGCTATTTTGAAGCTGCGTTGAACCATATAAAAATGTTTTGTTTTAATAATGAATTATCCAGAAAAAGCGATTCATCACGAACCGATAATTTAATTATTTCAGATTTCTTATTACATAGAAGTATCGGAGAATTGCAAGTATCGTCAGAGATTAGTTATCAAAATAATAATAATAATAATAATAATAATAATAATAATAATAATATTTATAAGCATTTTAATTGATCTTTTTAAAAAATAACACCGAGGTATGATTGCATGCTAAAAATGAGTAAGAAAACGGACACTATGTTCAAATATAATTTTCCCAAAATGTTTATCGCTAAGAAAAATTTTATACTGATATGATTTTAGTTGAGTGATGTAATATTTATTAATTTTTCTCCATAGAACAACCAAAATACCAGATAAGCGAAAATATAAGATTGATTAATAGAATGTAAATGTAAACTATTCTAATCACTTGAATAAAAATATGGGTAACCACTATATATGTAATTTGGTAATCTTGAAATTAAACTTCTTTCTGTCTTATGATAAGTTATTGAAGGTAACCAACAAGAGAGGGGTGAATTTAATTTTTATGCACCTTTCTGTCCATGTACATCTTCACTGTTACCTCAATCAAAAATGTTAGTACTAAGCTATTGGAAGTGCAAATTAACGTTGTTTACACCATAGAGACTACTAGTTTTTGGTAAATAATTCTCATAACTGCGTACAATAATTGTAATGGAACAATGAATTATCGAAAATTCTTTTCTTATTTAATACAATAATCAACCCAAGATAATTGTATTCACGTTTATATATTTTAAAAAATATCAAATCAGGCTATTGAGTAGTTATTCGACAATAAGTCATTTAGCTAATGGAAATTACCATACAATTTAAAACAATCAGTCCGTTTTATAAACTTTGACAGAACAGTGAGAAGACGTAATTAATCTGAAAAATGTGATGTATCTGCGCTATACGTTTAGAACAATCTGGTCACACATATTTACTTGTCAAGGCATTTTATATGAACACTAATAATAGGTCAGTTAAATAAAAGTTCAATCAGACATAAACAGATAATTGTAAATAAAGGAGAGAAAATTAACGTAATATGAAAAGAATAGGAAAGGGTAGGAAAATTGTCACATCAACCTAGGCTTAAAGATTACCAGGATAAATTCAAGGTTATAACAAATTGTTTCTGTACACATAAGGGGAGTTTTAATTTTCGAATAGCCAAGGCCTCCATAAACCTCAAAATTCGTCCTTCAACATTTCTATACAATGTTTAGAAGGGCTGTCTTGATGTCAATCTCAGTTATGTATTTTGCGATCGATGAACATGGTTTTCTATTTCCCACGCTAATCAGCTAATCTGACGTTAACTGATTTTGAAGCCACTTAGTTACATGTTCCATAAGCCTTGATTACAAAGTTCGATTACTCCTCCGTATGTATGTGTGTCCTCACAGCATGCATATTGATAAATGCAGCAGGATGTGATCTAATCATTCGAGCAACGCTGTTCTACTAAACAATTATAAGTTTTCCCAAAGTTTTTGTTCAAAATGAATTTGGATAACTGAATAAAATGCCAATATAAAACATCGAATGTTTTTTATGTTATGTACAACTTGGGTAAACATAGATCACTTTACATTCAAATGAACAACTGACGCATTTCATAATAACTTACAGTATGTTGTTGATGATGATTAAACTTTTCATTCAAAATTTATCCTGGATATGTACTAACCTCTTTCTAAATATTTGAATTACAATATACCAATTTAACAATGTCTGATTAAAAATAGAATGTTTCTGTCTACATAGTGTTTTTTTTCGTTTTAAAAGCTTTAAACTGTTTTTAAATTCACAAGTTTTCATTTGAATAATATTTATCTGAATTCAAAAAGGGAGAACTGCTAAGTTTACACTTTTTAAATATAATAATGTTTGTTTAATGAGTAAAGGCGGATTTTTTCCTTTTAATACAAACACTGTCTCTTTGTAACCTGTTGTTTTATAAAGTACTTTCCGATTTTATAAAATACGACTATGTAATCTTTCCTATACTTTTCACGATTGTGCTTACTACTGAGTATCCTTTGATGCCTCTATTTTCATGCCGTTATTATAGAATTATATGATATATTAGCTACTGGATCGCATTGAGATATTTATTATTGTTTTTATGAATAAACTTGATCAGCTCACTGGGTCATTCCCTAATGTAGGTTTTTAAAACGACATAATTTACATTTCAATAATTTTATTTTCTATGTAAATATTACTCTCCCTGTGGACGGTTTTAATAACAATCACTGAAAATATGGATTTACTGTATTAGGTTTTTTTAATCCAATGATTGTAAGTTAGTTTTGAATGAATCGATGTGTGTTTCTCTATAAGTTATTACTTGAAAAAGTATTTCTTTTAGTATTCAATACTTTTTAAACTATAAATTAAATAGATCAGTTCGGATAATTTATAATCTAAGTAGAGAAAATTATTATAACAGAAACCAATTACTTGATATTTTATCAAACGAATCCGAATGAATAAGTTAAACAATTAGGCGCCGAAATGGTAATTATAATCAAATTTTCGAAACAACCATCAATGGAATCCATACATGCTGTAAATTAACATTTACTTATTATTAAAGACTTATCTACGCGACCAATATCTAAATGTTAACTAAAAATACTGTGGATAACAGAGGTTTATTGATAAATCTACATTTGAAGTTTTGAGTGCAGCCATTAGAAGAAAAAATTATCTATACCAAGTAAGAGCCACGGAATACATTTGATTTATGAATTTACAAAAAATATTAAGTTGAATGTCTACATTTACAAGATGTGTTGTTTGTGAAATAAATGAAGTTTTGTAGTTTCTGACAGTCCACTGTACAGAAACCCGAAGTCCTTATCTGATTTGTTGAGCTGATCAGGTATAATGATAAATGGATAATAAATAATTTGACCATCTAACGCAAATAATTATCACCGGAAACTTTCTACCATTGACAAGCATTAACTGATTAAAATCATTTTTAGTTGATGATGAATTGATCAAATAATATTTTTTAAAACTAACTAAACGTAAATGATAGAATCACTGCAAACTAATAATAATCTGGTATTTCTGTCCTCTTGTTTTTTAACTTATATTTGCTTCGATGAAACTGTTATGTTGGTCTACGAAACTCTTAAAACACTTGATGAAAGTAAACTAGGCTCATCAGTACACGGTTAGGAACTCTTTATTCTGCCCAAATCAATATTCCTTGAAGAAATTTCAGCAAACAGTTTGTGGGAAATCGAAAGCTGAATACATTAATGATAGTGGGCGTTTAAAATTCTATTTGAAGTAATTCTGATTATTGAAATTCATATATTTCCAATGTTTTACTCTAAAGATTAGTTCTAATGAAGTTTAGATTATCAAAGATAAGTAAGGTTTAACTTAGTGTTCAGCAGGAATATGATTTACCATGAAACGAAATGCTTGTAATATGTGAGAAGTAAATGCCTATATATATAACTGTTGTTAAAGCTCAGTGCAGAGATACAGCTTTTGATTAAGGCTGCGGTTTAATTAGTCGTTTTCTCCCTTACCTTATGAAACAAATTTATGTGTAAACTAGATTTTTCATTGTATTTGATGATGAAGTCAAATCCTAGCAATAAGACTGACCAAATAGTTTAAAGTCTGTTGTCACTGATGTCATGTAACTGCCAGTATGGATGTAACTGTGGTTTTTATCATTCTGTAGTCGTCATAAAGTCTCTAACTTTTATTATTCTATTTTACTTAGATGTTTTGCATTGTCCGATGTATATGAAGCTCAGTTTGTCACACTTTCTTAGGCATTTTTGTATATCATTGCAGTCAATCCTTTCGCTTGCTTCTGACGAGCCTAATTAAAGTCTTTGACCTTTTACCAAGTCACTTGTGGTACTCTGCCGATCTAGAAACGAGTTTTAGATATTGTTTGTGCCCATTTAATCTTATATTCAGAGATCCAGATAATTCTTCTAGTATAAGTAAGTATATTGGTAAATACAGAAAAAAAATCAAAACTTATCATTATTTAATCATCTTCCACCTAAATATCATATCACTTACTCGATCCATCAAATATTATTCATTTTGAATATATTGTAGTGTAAACACATCTACTAATGTTTAGTGTTTTTACTATTAAGATCACTAAATACAAACATTTTCCTGTTTAAAAATCTAGTGTAGCTACGAAAATTAATTAGACTGAAAGGAAAATAGTTACTTAGTTGAAAATACGGACAAAACTAAACAGTGAAAGGTCAAATTAGTTGTAAAGTGTACAAATAACTTTCGGATTTCACATAATACAATGAATACAATAATAAGTTTATGTTTTATAAAAAATTATAACTGAAATCATTGAAATCCCAATAACAAACTTATGGAAACATGAACAGTTGATGACTACGTATTCAGTTGTACTTTGATCAGTGTGTGAATTAGTACACATTTAAATGATTGGTATATGTTTGTGGAACATGAATTGATCTTCATTTCATCTCATTTTCTTCGTGTTCCTAAAGAATCTACATGGATATATATATCATACTAATTTGTATAGTTTTCTTATCCAAGATTCTTGTCACTAGGTCACAATATATGATCATAAAGTAACAACTCAATGGTTGAAATAAACTAAGGTTTTGAATTAGAAATTATTTTCGTATTTTTTAAGTAAAAATTATTTATTTTCATCTAAAGTACATAATCAATCGTCTTTTTGTTGATATACACAAAATTTATTTTAAGTTCGCTAGATGCTGTGATTTGACCTGAAAAGTATTCATTGACAAGAGTTAGAAGGAAATACTTATATCATCTGTAAAAATCATACATTGTAGTTCTTTGTTTGCTGCTCTTAATAATTTCACGTTTATAAAATTACCTTTTTTGAATAAATAAATAAATACTTTAAGTTGGAATAATAAAACTATTTGTATATATCACTTAATAATTAGGGTAATCAAATAATATGCTTGATTTGATTCATAATGATCAGTTTTATGTACAGTTATAAGTTAGCACTAATGGTTAGTATTGATATTACCTCATTTAGAATACAGAAATAAAACTAATGACCAAATATAATCAATAAATTCTTGTATGTATCATCCTTAAAAATTCGTATTTTGCTTTGTGCGATTATTGTAATCGATTGTAACATATCTAACCGAAGAAATTGTCTTATTGGTAAAGCCCATTGTTTCAAAATGAGTAGTTTTTTGTAGAATACTTGATACTAACGAGTTTGGTGAGTTAGAATATGATAAATTTGTAACATTGGTCAAAATCAGTCAAACATGCAATTCAAAATATATGCATAATATATATTCTTCATCAAAGAAACTGGTTCTCAGTTTCGAAATGATAAGCAACTATTGGACTATGTACTTTCAAGTTTTTGTACGTTAGATGAGCGCAGATAAACTACTTCAGCTAGTCTCATAGATATTTCAATCTAACAAATGAGTAATAAATATACAATTATTTGAATAACACTAGACTTTCTAATTTATTTCAATTCGATTCAATGGCTGCTTCTTTATTTATAGTAATATAATTCATTTTTTATTTTGCTTGTATATTTTCAACTTTATACCATTATATAGGATGCTAATATTTTTGTGATTTCTTTCTACACTTTTTCAGAAGTATGTGTGCTTAAAAAAGGAATGCTACATAAAATTATCAACTTGTGTACATACAGATAAGGATATTATAAACAAGTTCACTAATACACCGAAACAGTTTCTTGGATTATAATGAATTTGTTTACACAAAGACACTTAATTATCATTTAATGGATATACAAAAGTCTATTTCTACACAAATGGAATCCTGTTTTGACAAATATGATGAAATTAAAAAGTCCGAATCACAATGCCAAGATGAAAGGCAAGCGGAAGTGGTAAAAGATGCAACTGGTCTGACAGATCTTACACAGTCAAGTTTACAAGAATCAAATTTATCTTTCTTTACTCAAAATCAGTCTGTAAAAAAAAATCATAAAAATGTTAAAGCGCCAAAATTAGATTATCATAACCGAGTGAAAATTAAACATTTTGATCAATATTCCAGTAATGAAATGAACAAAACTTCAAATGAACTTTCTTCAACATCATTGTCCTCTTTGCCAAATGAATATAATCCACCATTATTAACACAAATTAAACGTCAATTCAGACAATTTTGTGAAACAACTTCATTACGTGGTGTTCCAAGAATTGTGAATACTAAAGATTCAAAGCGCCGATTTTTATGGCTTATCTTTGTAATTTCATTTTTTATAGGTTGTATCATTTGTTTAACATTTATCATTACACAGTATTTAGAGTTTGATGTAATTCATCAACCGAAAAAACTTTATGATCAACCACGTCCATTCCCATCGGTGACATTGTGTAATCTACGTCCATTTTCTACACGTGATATAAGAAAATTAAAAAAAGCTGGAGTGTTACCTGTAGATATGTATTTTGAAATGTTAAAACGTTTTATAGTCAATGTACCAGTAGAATATCGTCGTTATTTAACTATGCTATGGGATTTTTCTACCTATTTAGCTAATCTGCCAGATTTAGTTGATGAGCATAATTTAGGTCATACATTAGAAGATATAGTGAAACGTTGTTTTATTTTATACAAAACAGGTAGTGTAACAAGAGGAACAGCTTGTGAAAAATCAGGTTATTGGACTAAAACACAAGATCGTGTATTTCATAACTGTTACACATATACAATCAATCCAAATAGGACAAATACAGCATTAAATATGGAACTCGTAGTTTATTTGGATAATTTAATCGAACAAACTGATTGTTTCGATTGTCAAGTAAGTATTTTTTTCTCTCTAATGATTCAGATTCAGCCATTATAAAATCTATAATTATAATCCTTTTGTTTCGGTTTCTTTTATGAAAACTTTTATCCTGATGATAATTTATTGACATTTTCTATGGCATAAATAAACATACTGATCAAGTTACAGATAACTATAATTATTTGATCATCGTAAAATGCTCTCAGACTAAAATCCTCATTCGATCGGTCTTTATTCTGGTGTATTGGATAATGTGATGCTAGATGTACCTTGCGTAACTTAACTTGAAAAATAACTTTGAGGATAATTAATCTTACTATTCAAATTTTGGAAAATTTCGACAGAAAAATAAGAATATTACTTAAAATAGAAATAGTCAGAGTGAAATTTTTCTATAATGCATATCGTCATTAATAAAATGTCACCTAATTAATTCCTAATGGTTACCATCTGAATTTATTCGGGATTAATTTTATTGCATAGAGTAAAAACGATCCACTAACACTGTAACAAATTAATAAATATGTGTAAATTTGTTCTGTAAATGAAACTTTACTAAATTATTTAGTAATTTTCATTTACACATTAATGAACGAGTGAAACAGAATTATTGCTGTTAGTCCTTTATTTTCGTAACGGCATATTTTCCCTAATATTAAATTAAAGTTTGAGTGTTAATGACTAAAAAGGTCATAGCATATAAAAATATCTGCTGTTAATTCGATTTATAAAAAGTTTTCAGTGGAACTAATTACTTTCAAACATATTAATTAATTACTAGAAAACAGTTTCATAGTATAAATGTCCTACTTTTCGGACAATTCATGCTGAACCAACATTCTTTGGAAGTATAAAAATCAAGAATTCACCTCAACTCATCAACCAGTTGAACTCAAGAACTTTAATTAGCAATTTTACACAAATAACATAATGTTAAAGTTAGATTGACGTAACCTAATTATGTTTCGAGCCAGTCACTGCACAAAGAAAAGGATTTATTCACACGGAACGTGTTTAATAAGAATAGATATACTACTACTGCAGTGTTCTTAGGTCACAAGTGTTATATCTTAAGCCCTTCAAATATAGAGGCATCTTGTGAATTTATTTTTTATTATATTCGAAAACTTTAACTCATCGACCGACACACGATATTTATTATTTTGTATGTCAGACTGTTTTACACATTTTGAATATTGCGTAGCTTTAAATACAAAATAACATTTCATCAATGGTCTAAACATTATAGCAATAAAACAAGTTCTATTCAACAAGTTTACACTGATTTAGTTGAAATTTAACTTTCTGTAGATTCAAGTTAATTTAGGTGTCTTTGAAATTTGTGTTTTTCTGCTGGAAAACTGCTCATTTTAAGACATTAGCAAATTACTTTTACATTTGAAAACTGCTAGCATTAGTGCACTCATTCAAACCTTCATTTAGTAGAGGTGAGAAACATACCACAGTAACTAACAGCCATTTACTCACTAATGTCTCTTTCTCTATTTCTGAGGGCAGAAACATGTTTAATTCAGGTCTCGATCAGTGATTATCAGTGTCAATTATCCATGTATTTTACTCATTTTTTAAAAACCCTTCAAAAAACTCTACGATTTCTTACCTACTTACTTGCCTACGTCTGTTACTCCTAATGAAGCATAGGCCGCCGACCAGCATTCTCCAAAAAATTCTATCCTGGATCTTCCCTTTCACTCCTACTCAATTTCCGTTCATTCTTTTCAAGTTTCTCTCTGATTTTCAGCACATTATGTTCTTTGATCTTCCTGTATTCCTTTTGCATTGAATATTCCAGATTAAATTTACTTCATGGTGCATTTGGGTGATTTCCACAATGTATCCTATCCACCTCCAGTGCTTTTACTCAGTTTCTTTGTCAGCTGAAATCTGCCTTGTTCTCTCCCACAGTATGCAGGTGCTCATGGTGTTTGGCCAACGGATTTGCAGTATCTTGCTAGGAAAACTGTTAATAAGCGCCATTATCCTCTGGAAAGTAGCTTTTGTAGTTCTCCAAGTTTCCACTCCATTCAAAAGAACGATTTTGACGTTCGTATTAAAAATTCTGACTTTGGTGTTGGTTGACAGTTGTTTCAGGTTTCAGATGTCATTAAGTTGCAGAAATACTGCCCTTGGTTTGCTAATCCGTGCTAGCTGCATCCGAGCTGTCTACTGTATTCCGGTCTTCACCTGAGATGTTGAGGTTTCATGATCCAGTCAACCTTCAGAAGAAAGGGAGAGGCTGAGAGTAAGCAGTTTTGTACGACGTTGGTATCTACTTGAGATAAATTTAGGATTTGTGCTGCATGCACCATTAGGCTGTTCAGTCCATTATAAAAATTCTGTATGATGTTGATTATCTTCTCAGGCACGCCATAGTGTCCAATAAGCCTTCAAAGTGTTAGCCTTTCCTCGCTGTCGAATTCTTTCTCTTAGTCAAGGAAGCTGATGTATAGAGACAAGTCCCATTAAATTGCATTGTCACACGATCGATCCTCATGGAATCCAGCCTGCTGATTCAGAATTCGGGTATCTACTGAATCGTTCATGGATGAATTTTCTTGTCAGTGATAGTACAATTATTTGTCTGTAGTCCTCACACTTGCTGAGATCACCTTGCTTTTGTATTTTCATTCAGGCGCCCTTCTTTCTAGTGTGTTGGTACTTGTTCTTTCTTTCTTCTTCGTTGTTGGGTATGTTCACTAGGAGTATTCATTTCATTAGTTTTTCAAAGTGCTCTACTCACCTGTTTTGCGGTTCTCTAATGTTGGTGATTGCTTTGCCTTCCTTGTTCTTGACTGATCATTCTGGTCTTCTATGTTTTTCAGCATGCTTTTACACTGGGCCGTACAGCTGTCTCATATTTCCTTCTCTCGCAGATTTTTCTGCTGTTATTATCAGTACTTACACACATTTACGTTTGTCGACTCTGATGCTCCGCTTGACTTGCTTGTCTGCTTCTATGTATTCAGCTTACACATACTCTTTCTCTGCCTTTGTTCTCCTGAAAGTGGTTGCTGCCTTCCTGTTTTCACTTTCTTGAATCTTATCCAGAGTACTAACAGTGATCGACTCATCGTGAGGATGCTTCTTGTGACCCAGAACCACATGACTCGCTAAAGTTACGATGCCTTTCGCTATACCTATAATATAGCATGTAAGCTCAATTATGAAACCTTACTTGGTTACGGACGTTGGTTTATCAGACAATAGCTAACTGCATTTTTAGCTTTTTGGATGCATAAGCACAACTTACGAAATCAAATTTAAGACAAGTGAAGTAAAAATGTCAAATGTGATTTCAGGCATGATATTCTGGGTGTGTATAATATCTTAAGTGAATAAACCTCGAAACAAAACTGATTTGATTTTGTTGTCGAATATTGACATTTAGGATATTGTTCATTATTCCAGTGGACACTATTATTAAAACGTCGAGTTTTTAAGTCAAACTATTATGATAAGTCAGAAGCATAAATTTTTAGACAATTCAGGTAAAGTGCATGGCGTATAACCGTTAGCTATTTTATAAATCACATAAAGGAAAATTTCGTTTTGATGAAAATAGAGGTATATAGTAGGTTACTGACAAAATTCAATATTCACATTGTCAAAATTACTTTTCTAGGAGACTGATACATTGTGTCAGAATGTCTACTTTTCTCACTATTGTATTCTATTTACCTAAAATATTTTCATAATTACATAAAGTCCTTACTTTCAGTGAAAAATCTTTCAGTTTTTCAGCTGAATTCAATCTGTCTACCTTAGTCATAACTAGGTTAAATGTTTTTTCGCAGCTTTACGTGTTACTATTGAAAAGTGAGTTTAATTAAGAATGAAAGATAAATCTCCGAAATAGTTAAGATTTTCTATTAGCCTGACTGCTCGTTGCAATCACTTCACTAATCGTTCTCAAAACTATTTTAATCGTAACCTCCTTTAGACCGTTGTTCCAATTAAAGTTATATAACTAAAGTTTCTCACAGCTTAAAAACCTTTGTATTCATTAATTCAGTCATTATTAATGCCCTTCAGTATTATCTAATATAATCTGAATTTCTCACCCAAATTCATATAGATTCTAAACTGTTCGTTCAGTTTTTCATTATCTCTAAATGGTATCTATGTTCATTTAATATAAACGATGTTCTATCGATTGTTTAGTTAACTAGAAGTTCATTGAAAACTAGTAGCGTCAACTATCTTTATCGTCAAGTGATTTAATTCATTTAATTATATCTTATTTTTCATCAACAACACTTTTAAACTATCTTTAAATATGATTTGACCCTGGCTTACTTAAGTATTAATTCTGATTTAATTTGGAGATAAACTAAGTGCAGTTCATAGATTAGATGTGGTTGTACTATCAGAAATATCCATTTATCTTTTATGTGCTTTTACTATGGCAAACATTGAAGAATGTGTTTTTTCAGAGCATTGTTAAGAATAAAACTAATTCTTAACAAGATATATTACTGAGTTTGATCAACAGTATTAAATATTCAAATTCTGTATTAAAAAATTACAGTAGTATCAGTTTTTCCAGTTAACAAAAAGGTATAAATCAATTGAAAACATTTTTATTTCGATGGCCGTTAAAAGTAATTAGTCTACTATTATTGTTCACTTGCCACGATGCTAACTCTATTTTAATTTTTCTGGTTCAATGTATTACATGTTCGAAACATACTAGAAAAATTAAATTTCTAATTCACACTTATAATAGTTCATTTTTTCATTTTATAACATATCCTCAAATCTTTTTAGAAAATTAGCGATCCATGCATCTAACTTTTTGACATTTAAATATACGCAGATTGATAATAACATAAATAAAAAGGTTTATGCTTAAATATTGTTAATTCTACTGATTACAAGTGATAACCAAAAAAGAAATCTATTTTTTCAATAAACCTTAATTACAGACTGTTTTATTTACTTAGTAATCGTTAGTATAAATGTAATGTATCGTAAATCCTTATAATAAGAACACATTATTATTGCCTGTTTTGAGGTCGGAACTATAGGTTAGTTAGTACATGCTAACGTATTAGTCAAGCAGCGTTCCTTCATTTCAAAATTATTTCATGATAATTACCTTGTGTTATCAACATAATTTGGAAAGTAACTATTCAAGAAAGTAAAGGGAAACGAATATGTATTTGTTTTATTTGAATGTTTAGTTGAAAATGTTTTGAACGTTCAACGGTCACTGTCACTCATTACGAGTGCCTTTGAGCAGATATATCATCTATAGAGAGACCTACTTTGTCCTTTAAATATTTACATTTTACTACATAACTAGCAATATTTTCGAGAAGTCGAGACTTAAACATTTTATAAACTTGTCTTATAGTAGTTGACTGACTTACAGAATCAAAAATAGTCTTATCAACATTGGTTGCCCGCACTGGAGTGATATTCTTAATTCTGATACAGAGGCGATATATGAAGTTTTTAATTTTTTTTCAAATCTAAATAGTTAACAACACGTTTTTTGTTCGATAGATTATTGGTTTACAATAAATCAAAACAGCAAGCTGCCATTGAATATAAAAATTTGATTATATTTTGTCATAACTAATAGAATTCCATCTTCAAAATGCTTTTCATTCCACCAGAGATTACTTCTCTGAATTTGAACGCTGACATTCAAAATGATACTCAAACAAAATGTCGGGTTTGATTTTAAAGACGCATTTGATGAAAGCCCTTTGATAATTATGGTTAAATTTTCTAGACCCTCGAAATATCAAGGTGTATCCATTTGAATAACCCATACGCCAAGAGGAATCGATTAAATTCAAGCATGAATATCAAATTTTTTTCACTCAGAAAAGTTTTATGTAAGCATTTAATCGTAAACTTACCTACCAATCAGAAAATATATCTAAGACTTTCAAACCAAACAGATCAATTTGAATAACCAAGAATTACGCAATTAAACTTATTTAACGCTTTGGTGCTCATTAACAGTTGACTGTGCATAGAAAAACCGAATCAGTTAACTCATTAGTTAACTAACTATTTACTAATTTCCATCTCATAAACAAGTTTAATTTTTGAGTGAAATTAATTTCAAAGAAATAAATAAAAAAAAATTTGAAAGGAAAAAAATAACTACACAAATGCAATGAATTCATAATTTCCTATGTGATAATTCATTTTTTTAATGTCTAGAAACAACTACTTCTGAAAAAAGAAGACATCTGTTTATATATAGATGATGTATAGTTCAGCGTTTCAGAAAAAAAAACGTTATAATTGCTTTGCTCTGTCTAATGAGTTTGTGCAAGCACTAGTTTTTTGTTTTTTTTAAAGTAGGAAAAATTGAATATTTTCCTGTTAATGTTAGATGTACAGTAAATGAAATGAAATAGCATTATGGAACTAGATAATAACAATTAGATTTATATGAATTTTTCATGACTTCATTTTATAGGCTGCAAATTAATTGCTTGCAATACTAATAGGGTTTAAGCATTAAACGTTTTGAGCAAGTTATTGATTGTTAAAAGATATTATATACAATAACGTACAAGAATGAAATGGAATGCATTGGAAAAATTTATACATCTAACGAGAGAAAATTATATTTTTTCATCTTAAATAATAATTTTGCACATAGATATCATTCATGCAAAATTTTTTTTAAATACGTTAAAGACTATGAAATAGTAATTAAATTGAATTTGATCAATATAATTTCAAATAGACTGGAATCGATGTTCTGAAAAGTGTAAAACAAATAATTGGGTAATAAACAAGCAGATCTTTCACTTTTGCGATTCACTTATATTACGATTAAACATTAAGTTTATTATGAGATAAGTAATTACAGCGACTGACCTATTTTTACGCATATGTAGGTTAACTTACGGAGCATTGTTTGATATTTTAGTAATGACTTCGTTTGATGGCTAAAACTGTTTTGTTTAAATTATGATATTAGACTGTTTTTAGCATCACAATGTTATTCATGCTGGTCAATCCATTTTGCTTAAACACAAAAATTTATTGGAAATATCTCTTTAAAACTATCAGATTATAAACTAATCAAACTAGTTCTCACTGAAACTTTATCCCTTAGCACATAGTAAGTAATAAGAAAACTCCAGTCCAACTTTTTAACGTCTGATTTATCTTGATAACTAAAATGAATTTAATAATGAGCTTAAGACTGGCTGTTAAGAAAATTTCTGATTTTATTGTTTGTTAAGGCAGAAAATCCACTCATCGATCGAATGAATACTGACCTCTTCACATAAAAAAACACATTAACATGTAATTAAACTGAGCTTAACTTATTATCTTCATTAGTGTTACCATTATATTTTGGATTCAGAAATGTTCCAGATTATTAACATTGATTTTCTATTTAATAGAGCTTTTACTTCCAAATATTTTCCGATATTATTTTATGAATTTATTGTTAATACTATCAGTTTTTACCAATTAAGCAAAATAATGTTTATTCCAATTTACTTTTAGTATTATACTAGACTCAAAGTAGGTAACTTTTCACTAAACGTAAAAAACCAAATGGACAGGATTATATATACTCCATTAACTTTGATTTAAAATAAGCATCCTGTAATTACTTAAAGAATAGTTTGATTTCATTACTATTTCCAGTTACTTGCATATGGCTGTTAATTCATTTTTACGATAAAATTCAATTTCTTGATGGCATTTGTTAAGGAATACAAATACTTGAACTATGACCTAATATAAGCCTATTATCAGTAACTTAGTATTTCGTTTCAATTTATTCGCCACATAAATGTCTTGGATTTATTCAAAAGTATCTAGATCATATTAATAAAACTTATCTGTAAACAATTATTGAGTTTTTTTTTAAGTTAACGTGTTTAAGAGAATATTGTATTCATTTTACTAAGTCTTGGAATTTTCACAACCGTTTCTACGAAGTAGTAGAATATAATTGACTGATCTAACAAACAGAAGCTCATAAAAAGTTATAGAAAGTTTGAGTACTGCCGATGATTTTATTCGTCTGAATATTATGAAATGACTTGAATTTTAATTACTGCAGATGACGAACTATGACAAATCAGAATAAAAAGAACAAATAATTCAGTTGTATTGTTTGATTGAATTTTTCCATCAATGTTTAGGACTGCAACTGATCAGTTGCTTTGACATCTTTGCTAAGAAAAGAACAGTCGTTTCATTATGGTTAAATGCTTAGATAAAAACAAATAAAAGACTGAAAACAGACGCATCAAATCTGGTAAACAGCTTACGCTACACTTCCATTGAGTTCCAACATAATTTTTTCATTCTAATATTATAGCATAAAAATAATCATATGTAATTAACAAGAATTCGACTCATTTTCAGTAATTTGTCACTTTACAATTATGATAGAATAGGACTGTTTATTGATCACTTTGAATAAGTTAAGATGTTTAACTTTAGCTGCATCACAAACGACCTATTTGTTTTCATTTGAGGGTTTGTTTTTTAAAATTCTAAAATAGGCTGACACTTTAAAATCAAGCCACTTATGCGGAATAATTAAATAGCACCATTCATATGGAATGCCACCTGCTCAAGGACAATAAAGATTTATTAGTTAATATTTTATTCCATTTGAAAATCTAATTCAAGAGAAATTGAACAAAAAAGACTGCATACATTTAAAAAGGTGAATTTCAAATCTTTGAATACATTCTAAACTATCTGTCCTTTAATTCGAATTTTACTAGTTCGGTACAACGAAATAGTTCTTAACTAGAATGAAGTTATTCTCAACTCTTCACTGCATTTCAATATTGACTAAAATATTGGCTATCGAGAAAAACTACTTTTCAATAAAATTTGTTTGAATATTTCTTTTCTTCTGAAATATTAGGAAAGAGTGATGGCTAGTCAGTTAACTGGAGCAAGACTGCTTTTACACCCTGGTGCTTCCTATCCTCGTGTAGCTGAAGAAGGTGTAAATCTAATGCCAGGAACGATGACTGATATACGGTTTACTGTATATGAATGGTCTATGATGGAACCACCTCATGGTAGATGCAGTAAAAATACACCACAGTTTATTTCATTTAATAATGTAAATTATACTTTTAGTGAGGAAGCATGTCATTCACATATGGTGCAAGAGAAAGTTGCTTCAAACTGTCAATGTTTAACACAACATTTACCAATCCCAACACATCTGCTTGGAAAAGATTTGAGAAAATGTCAAGCATTCAAACTGCCAGCAACTTATCAAATGTTAGACAATTTTAATCAATCTAAACAGTTATATTTTAATGATGAAGCAGTTTCTACGTATGCTCGATTCGCAGAATGTGCAGAAAAAACCGGAACAGCTATGGATAGTTATCAAATAGGCTGTAGACCAGCCTGTGTTCGATACACATACAAGCCGAGTATAACGGCTGCTCAATGGCCAACTAAAACATTTTTAACATGGTTTGTTACAAAAGTGAGTTTCAAATAATCAATGCGTTACTTTTATTGTCATTAATTAAATTATAATGAAAATGTATCCGCTTTATAAATCCATACTCCACTTACCATTGTCAGTAAAAATATATATATATTAGGGAATATTATCTATTGATTGTACTCGTTTAGACTAGTTGGATTTCTACCTTTAACCAAATATGTACATAACATTCAGTTTTACTTCAATAAGCCTATTCTAATATCAATTATCTAGTGCGTTTGTTTGAGTTTAAACTAACTTAGATGAGTGCAAAGTAGTTCTAAAACAAAACCGCAGTATTTACAATTCCTTAAAATTACAATGTATCTATAATGATATAAATTACCGTATCTTCTAAAATCGTAATACAGAATTAAATCTATTACCCTTCACTAAATATTAATTTACATTGTTTATGGTTTGAACTTCGTAATAAATTAAACTTGTAAAGAAAATATATGAGTTATTTATGTTTTAAATGAAGTAAGTATTATTTAGGTATCAAAATTCAGAAATTTATTCAGCCGATCTTACCACTAATCAATTTATATGTATATATGTTTAAATAAGGGAAGTAATTTTATGCGGAAACGTGACCATTGAATAATCAGTATAATGTAATTATAGTTTCTTCTACTCAGTAATCTAATATTATAGATAATTAGGATTATGCTTCATCTACAGGATGTACGTAAATAAAGACAGGACGTAAAGCTAACAAGCTAAGAATAATAGATATTTTGGACGAGATAAGCCAATTAGAATAAATGTTATTTTGCATTATTGATAACAAATGATAATATTAGAGAAAAATTAGTGAAATGATACCGGAAACAATCAAGTGGTGAAAAAATCAAAGATCAGGAAAAAAGATTAAAATGACTCAAATAGAAACATTTTTAATTTAATCGAGTGTGAAGCGAGTATTGAGAAGTATAAAGTAGTCTTTCATGTATGTTAATGGCTATAGTTCTAATAATTCTATGAACGCAGTTTACCATCAACGAAACAGAAGAACATGGCGCTGATCGATAGAGACAAGTCCATAGCCAAAAGAATAAGTATTATCCTTCATTACAGTGATATATTTATGCACAAAATATTAACATAAGTAATAACACAACCAAACGACATGATTGATTAGGAGAAATCAGTTTGTACGTCACTCACTGCTGAAAAACCCTGTAATAGGACGAAACGGTCGTCCTGTGCTTCCAGGTTTCTGATGGTGTTCTTAGAATGATTGATTCATGGTTTCAATCAAAAACAACAGTCTCCATAACTCTATGATGAAAATTAAATTAATACTTGAATTTAAGGTCCAGTTTTGGGATATCATATAAGTTTTTATTAAAAAACATAATTATAGGAAATCATAAAACTAAGGCTAACTAAGAATACTCAAGGAGATCATTTTATTCTTCAGTTGTCTTGACTGTTTGTACTCATAAAACTTTATATGAATCATTGTTAAATGGCCAATCGATAGATCGTTTGTTGAAATAAAGTACTTACTAATTTAAAGGATGTTCAACATGAGCTAAATATGCTTTTTAATTGTTAATCTTAATAAACAGACAACTATCAAGTGGCTTTAAACGCAGATCAGTTATTAATTAAGGTGCTAATTATATTATGTTTTTTTTCTTTTGAACTTCAAAATCCATACATGTTTTTTTTATAATATTGATTAACGCTAAATACATTTTATTGAATTTCTTATCATAGTTTATTAAAGAAATGGAAGCAACCGGTTATTCACATTTGAATTCAACAAATAATGAAACATTAACTGCATTCAATGAACGTATGGAAGAGATACGTGCACCATTACAACCATATGAAATAATTGCTAATTTAACTAAAGAAGGTCGTTTACAAGAAGCTATAAAAATGCTTATGCAAACACAAATATTTGAACAAAATTTTCTTTCTATTATAATATCACGACCAAATTTTGATTTAGAACGTGTTGAAGAAAAAGCTGTTGTATCATTAACATCTTTATTTAGTCAAATTGGTGGTCTATTAAGTATTTGGATTGGATTAACTTTTGTATGTATTGTTGAATTAGTTGAATTAGGATTAAATGTGGTTGATGCAGTAATTCATTACAAAAAATTGAAATCATAAATTTACTACTACGATTATTAGTATTCAATGATTTTCAACTGCTAAATTTGTTAATTTCAATGTTAAATAAAAAACAGAATGTAGCCAACATTGTGATTTACATCTTTCACTTAGGGGAAGATGATGAGAACAGTATGAATATGACTTTAAAATTCACATGCATATAATGAACAATTATTATTTTAAGTTAGTTTTTGAGTATTATTGAATGATTTATTTTATTATAATACAAATGTTGTTACTGTAACGTTTATTAATAAAAAAATCTTGACAAAAATGACAAGCGAAGTCATCAATAAATGAATGAAGTAAAGGTTCGGTCAATCTTCACCATACTTTTGTATTCATTAGATTTTTTTTGTTTGATTCTTACGATGAAATTAAAATATAATGATCAGAAAAATGATATGAATTCACGTAGAGTTATTAGATTCAGGTTTATGCTCAGCTGTCATATCTGTGAAAACACGAAGCATAGTTGGAAACTTAAGAGCACTGAACAACTATGTTGATGAATGCTCAATATCTCAAATTGGTTTATGTTTGAAAACGTAACTAGTGGAATACTGACTACAAATATCTTGACTATATTTTCATGGTATTTTATGAATGAAAGTTACTTGACAAATAGAATGAATTTATTGACGTGAAATGTTTTGACAACTATACTGCATTTGTATAAAGAAAAATTCAAAAGATGGAACTTAAAAAACACTAAGACACTTTCTTAAATTAGTTTCTAATTATTTTCGAATCACTTATCAAACCTTTTTGATAGATTTAACTATAAATCATGTAGCGACGTCATCTTAGTCGCCAATTTTTGAGTTCAGTTGGCAGATTTTCCTTATAATAGATGCTTAGATGAATAGTTTTTTCTTTATCCCTGATTAGAAAATGACGAATAAACTAAACGACTGGTTGATTATTCTTTTAGTTACCTAAAATTATTTTTTCTAGAAAACTCATTAACTAATATCAATGCAATCTTTGAGGTTAAGGAGGTGTATGAATAATATGATAGCTTAAACAAGCATCCGAGGATTATCATTCTGTTTTTTCTGTCTGATTGTTAACTAGATTTTCATTTCGTTTGAGTTATTGTATGTTATGTATTACAATCAAAATTTACGACTCAGAGCCAAACGTTTGTGCAAATTCAACTATATTTCTTTTCTGAAGTAACAAATATTAGAAATGAGAATGAATGATTGCTTTTAACGAAACATATGATGTATATCAAGTCGAAAAATCATGTACCTCAAGCGTACTCTATCTGTCAATGGAAATAAGTATATTAATATTACTTACCTTGTTTTTAATTTTATAGTAATTAGTGTGAACCGGTTTCCGACTGATAAGCAAATAAATGTGGTGCTATAACTTTCTTAAGCTCAATATATGTACTGATTATGTAAATTAAATAATTCCTACTGAAGAATGAACTTCTGTAGCTCTGTAAGCTGCAGGTCCTGAGAGACTGGCCCCTGACATATTTATGGATGGTGGTCCAGTTTTAGCAGCTAGGTTAACTGAGATCTTAGGTAGAATGTGGGAACTGGACATAATCCCATCCGACTGGTCTCAACCACTGATTGTCCCAATCTATAAGAAAGGACAAAAGTCTACTTGTGACAATCACAGGGGAATAAGTCTAACTAATATAGTTTCTAAATTGTTAGCCTCCATTATACTTAGACGCCTTACTAGTGCTCGTGAAGAGCAGACTAGAGAACACCAGTCTGGTTTTCGACCTGGACGTGGTTGTATAGACCACATCTTCACACTACGACAGGTCCTGGAACATACACACATTTAGGCGTCCTACAATAGTTGTGTTCTTGGACCTAAAAGCGGCATTTGACTCAATGGATCGTGAGGTTCTGTGGCAGTGTCTGTCATTGAAAGGTGTACCAAAGAAGTACATTAACCTTATACAGGCTATACTAATCGAACACAAAAGGTCGAGTGAGACCTTATGACGAACTGTCACCGGAATTCTTTACCTCAAGTGGTGTCCGTCAAGGATGTCCACTCTCCACATTCTTGTTTAATTTTATCATAGACATGCTCCTAGAAATAACCTTATCCTCGTCTGAATTTTCAGGAGTAGACCTATTACCAGGAGGCTCGCTTATGGACTTAGAATATGCTGATGACATTGTCCTACTTGGTGAAGACGCTGACAAAATGCTGAGACTTCTGACTACCATAAGCAACAATGCAAGCATGTTCGGGATGCGGTTCTCCCCCTCGAAATGCAAAATGTTGCTTCAAGACTGGGTTTCATCGGCACCTGAACTAGTGATAGGGAGTGAAGTAGTCGAACGTGTATACCGCTTCACTTATCTGGGAAGTCTCATCAGTGCCGATGGCCTGGTGACTGACGAAATCTCAGCTCGGATACAGAAGGCTCGACTGGCTTTTGCCAACCTGCGTCACTTATGACGTAGGCGAGATGTCCGCTAGCAAACCTAAGGATGAGTGTACTGCGCAGTAGTTCGCTCCGTCCTACTGTACGGATGCGAAACATGGCCGTTAAGAGTAGAGGACGTTCGTAGGTTATTAGTCTTCGATCATCGATGTCTCAGAAGCATTGCTCGTATATCATGGGACAACCGTATAAACAATGCTGTCGTTAGGAAACGAGTTCGAGGTAGGAACGGCAAATCAATAGATGAAGCATTGAAACTTCATCAGTTGACGTAATCGGGACATGTGTTACGAATGCCTAACCACCGACTGCCTCGACGAGCTATGTTTTGTGGTATAGGAGTAGTTTGGATGAAAGCTAGGTGCGACCAAACCAAAACATGGCGGAAGTTCATGAAGTCACTGACAAGTGGACTGTGTCATGTTGGTAGATGTAGACTACCTGGTTAGGGTCCGCGAGACGAAAGTCACCAATGGTTAGAGACCTTGATCGACATGGCTCAGAATCGTTTGCAATGGCGCAGGTGCATCCACTCTTAGTGTGCTTTTAATTCTAACCTTCTGAATTCCTCATAATCTCTACCTTTCTCCTTCTAAATTTATCGTATTGAATTATACTTTTGGAATCATATCTTCGCTCCCTAATCTTCTACATTGCTGCTAATAATTCTACTATCGCTATCACTCTTGGATTTGAACTGACAGTTACGTCTCTGTGCTGACGTGGTATAGCAACGTGAACTGATGTACTTATGTACGAAGTTCTGCGTTGTACCTGTCTGTCTGTCTGTAGCTCTCCTAAGTCCTCATAATCTGCTGTTAGTCACAAAGTTGATGGAAATTGTTATTTCATAACTCATGCAGATTTACAGTGACACAAAAATAGTTATCTGAGCAAGATGAATAGTATTCTTACACACTAAAGTCTCCCCAGACTTGCACAGGACTTACCTTTTTTTAGGACATCACATGATTTGTTTGACTGAGCTCAATTTATCAAGATCATTACCTGTAAAAGAAGCGATGATTATATAAAGCAACTGCTAATTTTATTCTTTCTTTCTGCTAATATCTAATCACCCCAAATCTTAAATAATTATCATTTGCATCAGCTAGAAATTGATTGTCTATGATTCTACCAATGACCGAAAAACACGAATTCCTAATGGATTACAGCTTCAACACTCTATTCTTTAGCTTTTTTGATCATTTTCTTCCTCTATAAGTTGAAGTATGTGACTTTTGTTTATAAAATCTACCTTAAGTTCTCAAAGAAGTTCAATATTATCATTACCTATAACTGATGCCAAAATTTAACATGAAGCTTATAAAAGTCCTTATGAACCCATGATATCATTTTAATACGAATAATTCTTTTTAATACAATGAAGTGAGTACTTTATGTAAATACATAGTTTTCGACATTGGGATATTAACGAACTGAGGTTTGTATGTTAACAACGAATATCCCATTTAACGTATTGTACATATTTCTTAAATATAAGGAGCCTGTATTTATCGATATTGTGTTCTTTTTGTTCTAATGCCTGTGGGAATATAGCCTGAAATTATTACGCGTTACAGACATAAAATTTTTTTACGAAACTTTGTAAATTGCTCGAAACTGGGAACATTACAATACATACTCTATATCATAATTTTGGTTTTTGAAAAATTTCTGTGCATATAGATGAAGTTTTTTTATTCATAATTTGAACTAATCATATTATATTTCAATGGCCTAAAAGCACTGTGATGGATTTTTCTGTTTTTGAATATGAGACTAGCATTCGGTGCACTGTTGTGGTAGCACATATAATTTTAACTGAAATACATTATTATTCTTTTATTTAACTTAAGGTAGATACTTTGGTTAACCCGAATTACACAGCAGTTATATTGACAAAGTCCACTGTGAAATGTAGCTGGATTTCTATTCTTCAAACATTCAGTTACAAGCAAATAACCCACCATACAAATGGAGATAGGTTGAGCCAGACAGTTTATTCTGCATGTGGGAAAGAGAGAAAATCATACAAAAAAATCTATGATTTTAAGTGAATTTCCGGACATAGTCTGGAAACACGTTACTTTGGGATTTTCCACTACCATCTAGCATATCCAACATATTTTCGAAAATCGATGCTTGATTTCTACATATTCATGTTATCGAAACGCTGAAGATATTTAAAAAGATAAGTTAAATAATCAATAAGAAGAGTTCTAGTAAATAGGACGACTGCCTTTTCAAAAGCTACATAAATAAAACAGATAACCAAATCCCTATGGCTCTTGTAAAGATTACTAAAGCCTTTATGATCACTCACTTCTGACTATACAGATTTTTGCATGTCTTACAGAGTTGCACGTCTCTAACGAAACCAATTTTGTAGAAGCGAGAAAATCATCAACTTAGGTGATTGTTATAGGGAAGCATTTACCACAGTTAAAGGCAGTAATACTAAGTCAATTATAATGACATGTAACAGCAAGGCAGTCTTCAGTATTGCTGTAGACGAATCTGACTCAGTAATCGGAGGAGTTCTGCAACGATATTTAAACAAAATTAGACAATCCTCATTATTCCTCTGAAGATGTCTGCAAGACACAGCATAGAGGTGGCATTTTTTCGGTCTATTAATTGTGATGTGCGGTGAATTGCTCACTATTCAATAGACTCATCTCCAATTAAGAATTCACTTGGCAGCTGAACCACATCTTGCAGTTTGCTCCAGACATACATCGTATTTCTGTTGCAAACACCTCACCAAACATAACTTAGCTTCATATGCGCAGCGAATCATGATTGAGGACTTCACGATAAGCATCCTACACATTATATTCCTTGACATCTTTAAAGTGCTTGATGCTTGCCGTACTTCGACGGTGGGTAGACAACATCAAGTCAGTAACAGATTCTTACACAACCCTTACCGATTAACTAAAGTCCATCTGACATTACCACAAAAAGGATGACAGCATAGAATAATATATTGATTTTGCCAGTTCGGATTACGCATCACAATAAAGACATTTGAAAAATGGCTTTGTAAAACATCCTATTAACTGTAGATCAATAATAACCACTGCAGAGTAATAGAAGTTATTTACAATATCTGACTACATTAACTGAACTAATATATGCTCAGTATCCATAATTACACCACTAAAAATGGATATCTACTTCTGCATAGTGTGGAATCTGAGCGCCGGGTAACATATATATTGACAATTGAAGAAAGAACGGGTAGTGTAACGACCGAATTTCAAGTGCTTGTTATAACCATAGAGTTATTAAACCAAAGTTTATTCAGTAAGACCAAACAATGATTTTATGTATGGCATACAATGCGTTTATAGTGAACCGTGGTTCGGCGAGAAGTAGCCGTAAAATTAGGATAACCAGAGTAAACAGTGACTAAAATCGAATACTAATGACCGAGAAACATAAAAGATAATTCCAGAAGTCCTGAGTTAAAGTTAAATACAAAGCATTTTCAAAGCAAAGGTATGATAACACTAGTAAATAAAACACAGTGAACGGATTTTCAGTGTCCTTTCAGTTACAGGTAGTTAATTTAAACAAACTATTGGCAGTTTTCAAAATGACACTCTTTCTGTTTGTAAAATTCAAAATCTTTCTCTAACTGGACATTTTATTCCCACGCCGTTACTTGGTCTTGCTAAGAGATTCACCATATTGATTTGTAATGTCCTACCGGAACAAGTGTCATAAACGCGCTATATTTGAAAATTTTGAAGATATGCATCAAATTATTACACGTACAAGAGTAATCTTTAATCCAAAACCAAAAATAAATATGTGCCTGAACGAAGAATTTAGTACTTTCCATCTTGCTATGAACTTGTTCAGCGATATTATTTGTGCTCATCTTATTCCAAGTCGTTTTTTTATTTGAAATATTATTATATCCATTCTCGTATTTCTACGTATCCATGTCATTATTTAAAACCGATTTCATTCCGGTCCTTAACAATTTTCCTCCACCGAAAAAGGAAATACGCGCTAACCTGACTTCACTTTCCAAATTCTTTCAAATAATTACTCAGTTCACTGCGCTAAGCGGTCTGGCTATCTTCAGTGGCACCTAGAAAATAGTTGTGATCGTCTGCAAAAATATCGATCGACTTATACCAGCTGTACAAAAATGGTGATGATACCAGAGTCAAGTTCGTTTGCTTCAGCGAAACATGATCAAGGGTATAAGCACTCACTGCGTAGTCGTTTTCCAAAGCTCATCGAGAACGTTGAAAATAGGTGTCATGGAAATAAATATAATAGGCTTAAAGAGAAAAAAATCCAAAGCAAATGAAGTGATGATTATCCAACGGGAAATGACGCAAGATATGGATTGATTGAGACTAATTACTGTAGAAAAGTTTTGATTAATACTTTAACTTGTTAGTGTGTGATTGAGTATTTCGGTCATTAGGAACTGGTGGCACGAAAACATAAGATCTTGGGTTTCCTAGTTGAACGAACACCCAGAACTATTGAGCGATCATTCAAGTAAAATTGCCTCGTTAGGATGTTTTTCTTCTAAATCTCGGGGTGAGCTAGAGCCAGAACAACCGTAAATCGAAAAATATACTTTCATAAGTCAGACTGTAAATCCATTTTGTTCCAGTACTTTACAAACCGCCAAGCGATTCGTCTCCATCTCAAAGAATGTGCTTCGGAACTGCGTTTCCTTAAAAAGCGGTTCACGTTTATAGTTTGTCAGTGTAAAAAGAGGTAGATCACAATTTGTCACAGTACCGGGGGAAGACTGATGCAAACAAAGTAGACACTGCATTGACAGCTGTATGTATATGCTTATCCTTGGGCATTAAGCCCTGCCCAACTAATTATTAGAAGTCTATTTTAACTTGTGTATAGTCTAGTGGATCCCCATGGTATAGTGACTCCGCTTTTACGAAGAAAATCTGAATGGTTAGATAAAAACACTCATTATTATAACCGGTTTTACCAGCGATTGTTTTGCTGAACGTCTTGTTTATTCTTACTTCTGTACGCATACTTACCATTCGCTTGGTTGCCATCTTGCTTTTGATGCTATGTAACTTCTTCCATTTTCTCAGTCATGATTTCGGTATTCTCTCGATGCCACGAAATCGCTATAAAAATATATTTCTTCGTATTTAGGGAAGGGTTGTTGCTGTGATAAAAGCCACATGAATTGCAGGATTGTACAGAATGAATTATCATGTCTCAGAAAACATTAGGTCTTCAATAATGCGATATACCTGTATGAAGATAGGTAAAAGGTTACTTAGTTATATTCCGTTTTGTTGGCCATTACTCTGTCATTTAAACCTATTACCCTTCATGAAGCTTAGGCAGTCGACTGACAATCTCCAACTTTCTTTCGACCATCCTTTACGGTTCTACCTGATTTCTGCTTATTCTTCTCATTTCTACTTCCGATTCACGGCATGAAGTTATAGTGATTTACTATTACGAAGAAAACACAACTGCCGAAATACAAACATTTATTATTGTACTTAATTCTGACAATAATTTTTATATTGTACTTCTCTTCATTATCTGAACTAAAGACTATCTCTCGCGCACCAAGGGTGTTATTCTCATTCGCCTCTTCGCACGTCTCCTGCGTGGACCTTAGCTATTTGTAGGCCCTCTTGCCTCTATATCATTTCGATATCACGAGGACAGTATCAAATATACTTCTTCCTCTGGGATCTATTTGTTACTTGATTCTCCGATTTCGTGGATTAACATTTGTCCTCCCGCGAAGAAGTATATCGTACGAATCTCTATAGAGTGTTCTTTGGTCCTTCTGTTTTCATTTTTTTCATAAATGAAAATTGATGATAATATATTCCTACTTCTTTCAAAGTCTCAGTTCGTATTTATTAATAATTGACTGTATTTCTAATAATCATCTGTATATTTCAGTTTCTTCTCAAATATCTGGTATAATAAGATTATGATTGACCTCTATCATTACAGTACACACTTGTGTTATAAGACATCGTTATTACGGACAAAAACTTGCGATTCAGTCACTGGTTTTATTACAATGAACTTCTGTTTTCATCTTTTATGAATATCGAGCTCACTAGAGACTTATGACTCTGACAGTAAAAATACGCTCTCATATAAAGCTGCTCGTCGAATATCAGGTAGCTACATATATTGTGAGTAAACATGCTTCTAAAATGCATCGTCTGTAATTAAATGTTCCCATTGGTTTGTAGCTTTGATTCCAACAGATATTTTGGTTGCATAGGTAGGGAACACTGAAACCGATTACTCAAACTTTTTCTATCGCTGATGAAGATTTATATCTGGTGAACACATTATTAGGTGGGAGAAAGAAGATTATTTACATCTGTACTAAACTATACTCATCTCAGAAACAGTATTGGGAGAGGTTTGTGTTTAAGGAATTCTCCAGCAGCTTTAACGTGACTTCAGAAAAAAAATCAATGACAAGTGTAAAAATTATATTCAGCTCAAATGTGCAGTGCAATGGAGGTAGTTTCGATATCCCATAAATGTATTCTCAATTTGCATAGACCTACTGATGGTTCGAATTCGCATTTCACTTTAGTAGGGTTTCAGGTGTTTGTCGTCGTCACATTTTTAGAGAGTTGATTAAATAATAGGATTTCAAATAATTATATGAGAAATATTTTTCTGTGTGTACCTTATTCAAGTTTGTGTTTAACTGAATCTATTTCATCATTCTCCTAATTTCCCGATTTTCAAAAAGCTTCATAGCAGGTGTGATGTGATGTTTTTTTAACCGATGAGTTTTCAAAATGTATATTTTTGTGCATCACTTGTAATAATAATTTCGATTATTCAGTGCTTTTTATTTGACATGAACCGGTGATTTCCAAACCCAAGCAATCTAATATTTTAGAGTTGGATAACTATAGACTTGCGAAGTATTCGTTTATTACCTACTATTTTTTAGTTCAAAATAATTAGTGTGTGGGAATGCCTGTGTAGTGTGCGTACAAGACTTGCATTTTAAGGCGAAACGAGACGAAGCTAGCTCTCAGTAAACATATATGACCAACACGTGTTTGATCTGTAATTCGATTAAATCATGAGCCCGAATTCTTGGTCTACTTGTTCTCCACTTTTTGTGCTCATGATTTCAATAAGATTTTTCAATTCTGATCACAGTTTCAACCGGGAAATCATCTAACCTACTCAACGTTAGTCAGATATCTTGAAACTATCAGTACTGCTGTTTAGCAGGATTTAGAAGACGTGCATCGAATCACTTCAAACAGGCCCACACTAAATTTTTTCTCTTAGTACCATTTGCCTTGATCCGCCTGTAAGTGAACTGCATATTAATAACGCTTTTCAGCCGATCCTGGTAACTCGATAATCTCCTCACGGCTCTGTTTATCAATAGTTATTAACGATGATATTCAACTATTTTTGTTTATGATGGTAGCCAGGGAAGAACTCTTATAACCAAAAATACTTGGTATCATTAACGTAAATCAGTTATAAGGTGCTATAAACTCCACCAAGCAATTAGCGGATTAAAAATAAGTTTATTGTAGAATAAAGTTTCTTATTGAAACCCGTAATTTAGTCACGTCTTAATATGAGAGCATAATCCACAATGGATGCCTCAAACAAACCCTGGTAAAAATAATCACAATTAAAACACTGAACAACACTGAAATTCATCATAAAATTCTACTGTCATGTAGTATACATATATTTTGAAGTGCGTATTTCAGCTATTCTTAAATGAGAGCTTTGAGGTGCATATAGTGAGCTAATCTGATAATCGGCATTATTTGTCAGCTGCATGACGTTGTTGGTAATGTATTCCTTATGAACCTCATGTATAAAAGTCGAGCAATGTTTAATGTAAGAGTTCCGTTCTTAAATATTTGACGAAGTTTAATAATGTCTAAGTTCGTAACTTCTAGGTCACGTATATTCTTAGCTAATGCGTCCAATAGTATTATTTATCCAATAAATACTTGGTAATTACCGACCACTTTATCACTTTCAAGCCCTAATTTTCGTATATTTTCGTCAACTTATTAATTATGCTCAGAGCATAATATCTGATGTTTATTCGTAAATCAATATTTAAACAACCTTAGTATTTGATCTCAAGCCATAGATTCACATCCCACCAATATTTATTAGTCGTCTTTAAAGCACGAAAAAACCTCACAGTATGGAATTAAATGTACTGCGCAGAGATTGTAAAAGGATGAAAGTTGGATTTCATACAATCGAAAGAAGTACAGTCCGATGAAAGTAATGTGTGCAGATTCCTTTTTAAAAAAGGCCCATCTATTTTTTTTCAGAAGAAATATCAAATGGATGTACAACGACATCGCGGGATGTGATTGTAATGTGCATTTGATAGCTATTCAAGCCACTAAGTTACCTCTAGCATTCCGTCCATAGAGTCATGATCTGCCATTACATACTAATTCCACACAACTATTCTCCAGTCTACTATCTCTAGCCATAGGCTAGTGATTCCACAAAAATTAATTTTGTATGAACACCGCCACCTCTAGTGTCTAATAAATCAGTCAGTTACAACGTAGAACTTCGTACGTATGTACATAAGTTCAGGTTGCCATGCCCCATCAGCACAGAGACGCAATTGTCAATTCAAATCCCATAGTGGTAGAGATAGTAGAAGAATTACTGCTAATGGAGAAGATTAGGATTTGAAGATAATGTTCAGGAAGTATAATTCAGTAAGATAAGTTTAGAAAGACAAAGGTAGTGGTGTTGACGAATCCAGAAGGTTAAAACTCCAGAGAACATAAAGCATGGATGCACTTGCGACATTGCAAACGATTTTAAGCCATGTCATTCAGAGTCTTTAACCATCGGTGACTTTCTTCTGGCAGACCCCAACCAGGTAGCCTACGTCTGCCAACATGACTCAGTCCACTTGTTAGTGATTTCATGGATTTATACCATGTTTTGGTTTGTCCGCACCTAGCATTCTTCCAACCTACTCGTACACCACAAAACAGCTCATCGAGGCAGTCGGTGGTTAGGCATTCGTAACACATGTCCCGACCACGTCAACTGATGACGTTTCGATACTTCATCAGTTGATCTGCCATCCTTACCTGGTACTAGCTTCCTAGTGGCAGCGTTTCTTACTCGGTTGTCCCACAATGTACGAGCAATGCTCCTGAGACATCTATGATCGAATACTAGTAACCGACGAACATCTACTCTTAACGGCCATGTTTCGCATCCATATAGGAGAACGGAGCGAACTGCTGCGCAGTACACCCGTCCTTTTGTTTGCGAGCGGATATCTGGCCTACGCCATAAATGGCGTAAGCTCGATTTTGGAACAAAATAGGCTCTTTTATAGAGTTGTTAAATTTAATTATTCCTGATTACATTCTATCTTCATGCATATCTGCATAATCAGACTTTCGATATCAGGTATTATTGTACACATAACGAATGGGATGGAAATCATAGGCGAAATATGTATTTTATCTGTGTCATCGTAATATTATTTAGATGTATGTTAATAGACAGTTGCAGACTTAATCATTTTTCTGAACAATCAAACGCTCTTGTTCATTCACCTGCTACAATCAGAAAAGTTATCTATGCACAGTAGATAAAATTAATAAGTTGTCGTATGGGTTTAAAATGCAGTAATCTGTATAGAAAAACTCTATTACAATCGTAAACATTTTTATGGTTTTTCCTTTTGTTTAGTCAACTAGTGCAACGTACAATGACCACAGATGATCCAAAAGTACTATATCCCCTACATTATCATGCTTGGAATAATGACTATATGGCTTTGGATGAACTGCTTCACCAAAAGAAAGTACAAATATGTTTATTTTAAACTAAATGAATTTCTTCTAGCATGATATAGAAAAACTGGATCCTCATGGGCGAACCCCGTTAATGTTATGCATTGTACTTGACCATTTGGAGTCTGCACGAGTTTTACTTCGTCATGGTGCAAACGCTTGCGTTTCTACAAGTAAATTCTGGACAGGTATTTGTTTCGTAGTTACATTGATAAAAATTTAGCTGCACAGGAGGCTATTGCAACAGGGGATCCTGAACTTGTCAAATTAATTTTGGTTCATAGAGACGCTCAGATTGTTCGTCACCAGGCTGCTATAGTTGCGGATTTGCTGCAGAAGCTCAGAGAAACCCCTGACTTTTATATTGAGATGAAATGGGAGTTCACTAGTTGGCGTAAGTTATGAATGTATTTTGATTGTTATAAGTTTTGGTGAAGTCGTTGACGTACTTTTGCAATGTACGAATATGTAGCTCCTTATAAATAACATGTTTAAGTAGCAAACCTTTATAGTTCTGGTTAAATCGTAATATTTCTATGGAAACTATTTTTTTAGAATGCAATTTAATTAAGTTTCCCGTTTTAGTAATATCTATTTGTAATATTGAGAATGTGTTGATAGACTATTTTCCACTTGTGACCATGTATTCTTACGAGTAAACTACTGGAAATTATGACCATATGATCAAACTGAAGTGTGACTATCCTTATAAATGTTGCTTCTACTAATCTAGCAAATAACAATCAGAATCAGTACTAATTTTTCATTTTGGCATACTATTATCCTGTGGTGAAAGTTAACCATGTATTTAAATCTACTTCGATGAGCCAATTTTATACTAGGGATATAACCGACAGTCTATCGTAGAAGCCTGTTTTTTATTGTTTTGCTGTCGTTTTTTCGCAGTGAATACAATTGTTGTCCGTTGATGTCCAAACTCATTGTCAAATGACTTGGTGATCAAGACTCTACTTTTCGTCGTTCAAATTTCTCTTCATCTACTTCATTTTATGACAAATCAGAGTCGTCAGCTTCTACAAAATGTGTTTTTCGGAGCCCAATTCATGAGGCTGCACTTAGTGAATGTAGTTACATTATAAATAATGTTTATTATTAACTGAATCATAATCAGTTGATGGAAGATTTGCATATTTTATTTATTCAGAAGGTCTTTAAAAGACTTTATCAGTTCTTTTTTCCTTCAAATTGTATGAATTATATTTTAATAAACGTAAATTTTTTGAGGTAATTGTTTTGAATTCTGCTTAAAGTCTCAAAGTGATTTACTTTCTAAATTTGTTTTAGTACCTCTTGTATCGCGTATGTGTCCAAGTGATGTTTGTCGTGTATGGAAATGTGGATCAAATGTTAGAATCGATACAAATCTACTTGGATTTAATGGGTCAGCATCATGGGTCCGTGGTCATCTGAGCTATATGTTTAGAGCTGGAGGTATAATATCAGTTATTTCAATATATCACTTGTTACTTGTAATAAGTATCGTAAATTGGTAAATATCATTCACTCTATCAATGTAGCTGTTTTCTATGTCAAGTATTCAACTTTGTGACCAGTTAAACCTATCTCTCTGCTTGCATATAAAGCAACTCTACGTTTTATATTTGTGGATAGTTAGTAAAAGAGTATATCTACAATGTGTTTAAAACCTGTGAAGGATATTATCTATTTTAACTTCCTCATTATTAACTTTGCTGTTAACAGTATTGTATTATGGAAAGAAACCATTAAAAATTGATTAACAAAATTGATCACTTATTATTCGTCAATGAAATGATGACCAGAAAGTTGGCATATATTAAGATGTCAATCATATTCACTCGTCACACAAATTATCTCGATTGAATTTTCTTCACATTCGCTTCTGAAAAAAACATCGGCTGGGAGAGGAAATTTTATTCAAATACATTATTGTTAGGGTAGATATTTGTCGGGTGTTAAAAAACATCTATAGTCGTGTTTGAGCTTAAATGATATAAGGAGTTTTTTTAGCTTTACAAATGTATTGATCAATGTCTCGTAAAATAAACCTTAGTGTACACATTCAAGAAGATATACTGTCATGTTACTTTTTTCATCCTAATATAGAATCTGGAGCATATATGGATGAGGTAAATCATACTGATCGAACTATTTATCGACACAACGTAAATTTACCGAGTCGATCTGATGGAATAGATGGTGCACCAAGTGCTGGAAGTGGTGCCGGTGCCGCAGCTACTGCTGCTGCCCAACTCTTTGTACGTGAACCTTCGGAAAGTACTATTGCAAGCAAATTGACTCAACCTATTTTCGTCACGTATTTGGATACAGACAAAATAGAGTTTGAGAAGTGAGTTCTCCGGCTCATACAAAATACGTTTTTGTTTATGCAGAAAATATTTTGCTGCTTTTTGGTAATAAAATTACCAACTGACTAACAGTTTCTGTTGCTATCACTTATTTAAGTTATCTTAGCTTTGCTTATATGTGTGTGTTCATATAAACATTCGTATAAATATTCTATACACAGTCAACGATGTTACAGTTATCAGCTATAATAGAAGCTAAGCATGAATCTAGTAAGAAATGCAGTTGAAAATATGATATTTATTAGTTTGCGATTATAATGTAATTCATTAGACTACTCTTAGTTATTTAAACTTACCTTAGAGTATCCTCTTTCTTGAAATTTCATTTAAAGTAAAATTTTCACTAACTTTTTGCTAATCTATATTGATGTAAACTTGCAAAAGATAAATAGGGGATGTAAAATGAGGATATTTGTTAATGAAATCAATTGTTTAAGTGAGTTTCCTAGGTCCTGTTTTACTTCGAGCACACTTTCATTGATTATTTAAAAATGTCCAAGTGACTATTTTTCGAAATGGAATTAATTGTTAATTCGTGGTTTATTGCTTAAATTCATATTAGTTCACCGGGGAGTTTAATATTACATCCAAAAAACATTTCTCATTCATAATGACTTTTTGAGACCAATACTATAAGACCATCAAACTACTCAAAAACTGATCGGTTATCTTATGTAATCAATGATATAGTTTGATAAGATAGAAGCTAATTTTCTTTAGATTAATCTCTTGAAACTTATGAAAATAGAATCATTCGATAAATTTTAAAAATCCATCGTTGCCGTTTAACTTTGTGCACACAACTTTGAGTACGAATGATATTCAACAGTTACCAAAGAAAGTGGACCGAGACTTAAACTTATTCATTATTTGAAAACTAAGTGCTTTAATCACTGGAATACCGTTTACATGAGGAAAGGGTCTCTAAATAAAGGTTATCATTTTCAGTCAGTCAGCCAGCTATGTCATACGTAGAATCTGGCAAATATGTACTCATTTCAAGTTATCACAACATTATCATGGTGATATAAAATGATCAAGGAAAATTCCACAGTGGTAGGATTAGTAATAATATCGATAAGAAAAATTAAATTTAGAAGATAAGACTCAGAAAAACATAGGGTTGTGCGATAAAGAAACACTAAAATAACTTAGATAACAGAAATAAAGGAAGTCGAAAAAATAAATTCACCAACACCATTCCAAATTATTCTAAGCCATTTAACCCACAATCCCTAACGATTGCTTACGAAAATCGCTCGGATCCCAACCGCGTTTATAGCTGTGACCTAATTCTAGAAACTGGTTAATAATTAGCTGAACAGGTCCATTGAGTGTATTTCAAGACTCGCCAAGAAAAAACCATAAAACCCCGCTCTTATAGTCTTCCTGCCCAAATAGGCTGTTAGTGTTTTATTTATGTACTGCTGTAATTTTAGTATTTCGTTAATGAAAACATTTATTTGGTTAGTAAAATGTATGTATTTATTTGCATATTTTTCTGTTTGCGACACATATAGAAGCAAATCAGGAATTTTAGGATGGCGATCGGATCGTAAAGAAACCATTAATAATCATCCTTGTCAAGTAAGTTGGACTAAAATCAAGTATTAAACCGTTCTGTTGATTCGATTAGAACATTTATCAAATATATTTTATAGAAAAAGCTGATAAAGTTTTCCTTTAAGCATAAGTATTTCATATACTTCTTCAAGTAACACTGTAAAACGAACACTTTTTTTAGATTGTTCATAATTAAATTACTAAAACAACTAGAGTAAAGGGAGTATGGTAAAAGTAACCGATGAATTTTAGTACAATAAACAAGAGTTATCGATTGAAGATATATAAGTTATCTGTCTACTAAGAATTTATCATAAAATAAAGTCAGCATTTGTAGAGTTAGAGCTGACGGGTTTTTTTAACTCTTACGGAAATGTAACCCAATTTCCTAATAGTGAATTCATGCTTTCCATTTATGTCTACCTTGAGTTTCATATACTATCCATGAAATATGCAGAAAAAAAGCCAATTTCTTGAAAGCCTGGTAGGATATTACTCCCCCAGGAACGTTTAAAGATTTTTTGATTAAAATGATAAAGATTGAGTTTTATTAAAACCTTAATGATCAAAGAGGATTAGATGAGATTATTAATTTTCATTGAAGTGATAAATCCATCATCGTTGAACTACCATTAGAAACTTGGAGGCACTAAACAGCCGTTTCGTCCTAGTATGGTACTCATCAGCAATGCGCATCCATGACCCCTGCTCGCAGGATTGGAACCTAGAACCTTCAATCTTGCGTGCGAACGCTTTACATCTAGACCACTGAGCCGGCATCCAAGTGTGTTAATGTCATTGGTCAGCCTAAAATGTTTCGCAACCTCACTCATTGTCTTCAGTAGGTAACTGCCTACATCGGACAAGTTTGAACTCCACTGGTCAGGACTTTTCATGTGAACTTCAAGAATTTCCTGACGAAGCTAGTCATAATTTCAATGAAACTCAACAATCCTCACAACTTTATAGTGAAAATTAATTATTTTCATAGAATATTACAATAAACCCAACTAACCTTTCGGTTGTATATTAACACAAGGGCATTGTTATTCGATTACATTTACAAATGTTCTATTAAATCAGTCAATCTTAAAGCTACGGTGAAAATAACAATTTACCATTTTGTAAAGTGTTCTTTTTCGATTGTTAGCAGTATTAGTTTAAACTAAGTTACCTTATGCTACTCGTGTGTTTTTCTCTTACTAACAACTTGACTATCGTACATGATATGAATCAACTTTTGTTTGATAAAAAACATAATTGAGAACAATGCAAAGGTTATGTGCACAGATTAGTGTAGATAAAGTAATCATTTTGTCTGAATTTCATTAATCTTATCGTATCGTGATAAATGCAGACATTTATTTTGAACTATTATGACATTTGTGAAATTTATTAGTTTTCTTATAGAACACATTAACTGTCTATGCATAACAAACACGCTACAGAGTGTGTTATTATTGTAAATATTTAACTTGACAGAAAAAAATCGTGTACACCGCATTAACTCTTTTGTAATATGAATAGATTTGAAACTGAGCATGCTAGTGTAGTGGTATTTCTTCATTGATTTCTGAAGTTATCTTGTCCACAGACTGAAAGTAAACATTTTCTTATGGAAATAACTCAGCTTGTCTACGTCGCATTGGATTAAGATCTGAGTTTTAATCTTTTAGTTGGATGGTGTACTTCTGTAACATCGGTTTCATTCAGTAATAACTTCATATGATTATTGGTAAGTTCCAGAGGCGTGTAGCGTGTCAGTACAGAGTTTATTATTTTAGAAAACCTAACAAATATGTAGTCTTCATATCAATAATCTAAACAATAGCCCTTATTTATGTAACTCAAAATTGTTTTGTTACTTTAAAGCTGGTTAGATAAATCCTGATGACGATGAGTCTAGATCATATCATAGGATTAAAAGTTATTCTACTCTGTGAGTATATTTCATTACATCATAAATCCCTACCTATATAGAAGTAAAAAAAAACTAGTAGTTAAGGTTTTTTTCTAAATATGATTGTTGTTATTTTTCTATTTTCTAAGGTATACTGTGCTTCAAATGTACAAATAATCACATTACGTCGTACAGAACATTTAACCGAAGAAAATCTACGTGATCTTAATCAACAGCATAATCCCAATGATAATGAACATGGTACCAGTGGGGGTGATGGAAGTCTTGTTGGTGGTGGTTGTAGTGCTGCTAGTGATATAGTATTCCCAGGTGGCCGGGGTAATCTACTGACAAATTTACTACAGACAGCTGCATCCGAAACTAAAACAGACTTCGCTGTTACACACGTAAGTTGAATCGAACACTTCTCAGGGATTGATCTACCAGGATATTTACTTGTTACCTTAAAATCCACAGATTACATAATTCTATTTTGTGAAGTCTTCTGACCACCTTCAGCATCTTTGGAATTCGATTCTCTCCCGTCGGCGCTTGGGACTAGTTATAGGGAGTGAAGTAATTGCGCGTGTCGATTGTCTCATTTATCTTATATGTCTCATCACTTCTGATGATTTGGTGTCTGAGGAAATCCCGACATGAGTACTGATGGCTCCACTGGCTTTTGCCAAATTGTATCGCTTATGGTGTGGATAATATATCCATCTGCTAACCGAGGGACGAGTTTGCCACTCAGCAATTTACTCCGTTTTACTCCATTAAGAGTAGAGAATATTCATAGGTTACAAGTATTCGGTTAAAGGTGTCTTTGGAGCATCGCTTGTGTATTTTTCATGATCGAGTAAGCAATGCTTAGTTTAGATATAGAGCATTAGTTAAGGATGGCAAATCGATTGATGAAGTAATCCGTCTTCATCAACTAGGGTGACTGGGATATATCTTACCTATCCTAAACCACCGACCACCACGACGTGCAATTTTGTTTGGTGTAAGAGTAGATTTAAAAAAGGCAAGGGGCGCCTAAACCAAAACGTGGCACCAGTCCATGAAGCTATTGACAATTAAGCTAAGTCATGTTAATACGTTTAGAATACCTAGTTAGAGTCCACGTGGCAATCGTAACCAGTGGTTTGAGACCCTGAATGACATGACTCAGAATCGTTTTTAATCGCGCAGATACATCCATTCTTTATCTTCTCTCAAGTTCTAATTCTCTGACTTCCTCATGACCGTTTTCTCTCTTTTTAAACTGACTTTACTGGTTTATATTTTCCCGAGCCCCA
Organism: Schistosoma turkestanicum; assembly: GCA_944470395.2. Lineage (NCBI taxonomy): Eukaryota > Metazoa > Platyhelminthes > Trematoda > Strigeidida > Schistosomatidae > Schistosoma > Schistosoma turkestanicum. The sequence continues at coordinate 34,839,030 of OX103971.1, read as the reverse complement.
TCTTCGATCCCTAATCTTTTTTATCACTAAAACTATTACTGCCTCTACTACTCTGGAATTTTGCCTGACAGTTTCTTCTCTGTGGTGTGGCAACTCGAGTTAATGTGTGTAAATACCAAGTTCAAAGTTGCAACTGACCGATTTTATCATTGACGATTATGAGTATATTTGATTTACAATAACATATTATTGGTCTGTTTGTTTTTTGTCTGGTCATATTTCCAATACTTGGGTGATGACCTATTGTAAATTAAATATTTTACGAGACCAAACAGTATAATCATTTAAATTTGAGGTCACCGGTAATTTTTGTTACTATACTGGCTTTTTGTGAGTTGTTATTATGATTACTGATTGTCATAAATAAATAAATTGGTTATTGAGTAGTATACAGTTATACTTGTCCTAGTGATTAGTAGTGTTGTTGTAACCGAATAACTTACTTTTAGCTGAATATTTTGTCCATACTTTAAAAGGCAACAAATATGGTGTTTTTATATTTGTGGTTTTAATGTATGATTGTACTAGTTTAAACATTTACTCGGTTTTCACTGATAAACGTTGGATAATAAATAGTATATGTCATTGTTGGCAACATTCATTTTTAATATATCTATATTGTGTAAATTGTTTTGATGCATTTTATGGACATGGTGAACATAGCCTCATTTACTCTGAAGAAGTAGGCTGCATTAAGCCACAAAATATCAGAAGTATAAATTTCTACTCATTGGAATATCATCAAAAATTATAATTATTTTATTGTCATTGCCTTATATACTGTGTCACTGAGTCTCCTGTCTCATTTCGCTAAAGTTCTGACATCATTTCCATTACCCTCTAATTTTTAAATTGCGAGATATCAGATTTATTATAGCGCCAAAGTCAAAAGTCAGTCAATCGTAATTAATGTGCCTAACACAGGTGTGGATTAGCCATGATTGTCATACCACATTAAAACAGGGAAATGAAATTAGCAAGATAAATGTCAAAGTAGTTGAAATAGTCATGGAAGTAGTGTTAGTGAAAAATACTGAGTATTGATAATATGGTTCATGGAGGCAAAATGAGAAATCATATACGAAAGAGTAGTGAGACCCAAGATCTAGTAGAAGAAAAACAGTGAATACATCTGAACTACTGTAACGGACTCGGAGGCTTTGCATTAAACGTTTTCAACGACTGATGACCGTCATCACGAAGATCCTAACCAGGTAGTCTACATCTACCAACACAGATCAGACTTACAGTCAATGACTTCATAGCTTTATCTTGCATAATAGTATCTCCATCCATAGATTTCTTCCCTACTCCTGATAGCACTGGGCATCGAAGTCAGCAGTAACTAGACATACATAACACGTGTTTTAGCTATCTCAGTCTTTAACGATCTGCAGTCTTATCAAATTATGTATTGTCTTTCCCCAGCAGTCAGTGCCTAATCTCAGCATAGATAGAGGCGTTGTTCTGTGATACACGAGTAATGCTTCGAAGGCACCTATGATCAAAGTTCTATAGATTGTCTTCCACTTTCATATGAAGATGTGAACATTTATTCAGACAAACCTAAGAGAGACGGTTTACCCCCCAGTTTTTTTTTGAATTATTGCATAATACTTGAAGTTATTTAGTAGAATCTTGTGTAGCTAGACTGAAATAGAATTCATATTTACTCTCATTGGGTCTGACAGCTTAGATTCCAATTAATCTTGCTTTTCATAAAAATATCTCTACCCCTTAAAGAATTTGAATATAGCAATAAAGAAGAAACACGTTTAGTAAAATAATGTGAATTCACTTTATTTGTGGGTGTTTTTGCTTTGCTTATAATAATAATAGAATTAACAAACGTATAGATCAACTGAAATTATATTGTTTAACCACAACTAGTGATTGTGTACATTCAATATGACAAAGGCTTGTCAATAAGTTTGTCAGTATGCAGGAGATGGAGAAAAACAATTTTCTTGTATCCAGAAGTTGCTGACAAGCTTTGTTTAATAGATGCATTATTCTGTGTCGATAGTTGCTCTTGTTTTACGATATTCTTTCACTAAGAATAACTAATGATTGGAAGTTTAGTCAAATCAATCCTTACATCCCTGTGAATATCGTTCAAGAGTTATCACACAAACGTTTCCCATGTGAATTTTGCATTATAAATAATTTGATGGTTAGAACTAAAATGTTTAAAATAGTGAACCATGCTTGTACTAAGATAATTTGGAAGTAATAAACTGTAATCTCTAATTATGCTGATAAGCGGAATTTTATGACTCATTGTCACCAATGTATAACTAGTTAACTAAATGTGATCCGTCTACTGAATTTTGTTCTGTTTATATTAAAGTCTTAGAAATATCTCGCAGGATATGATGTAAATCTCTTTGTTTTTCCGATTCTTCTGTTTAAAGTCTCATTGAACAATAAATCTTCTATTACGAACCATAGTTTGTTTATTTTCGTGAATACTTTCTTTAATTACTAACTCTAGCCAACTGCTCTGAAACTTTTGTAAACTTTTCATCATTCCTACATAATTCCCATCGTATCTGTTTCCGGACCTCATTTAGTTATTGTCTCACTACTTATATGTTTTTAACTTCAACTCTATACAACCTCAATTCTCTTCACGCACAAATATATGTATATATAGTTATTATTATGAATCTTTGTTAATTTAATCCCTCTTGTTATCAATGTCAATCACTTCACACTATGTCGTAATTATTGTCTAACCACATGATTAAGCGTATTATTTACTTCCATTCATTGTTAGATTAGCCTGCGAAAACGATTCACTTTACGTATGAGATTGAAGGCACTTCTGATATGAACAAATAATATAACCTATATATATTCTATTGTTGCTGATAAATCGCTTATTTAAAGAAATTTTTGTGATTTATTAATTTGTACAATACTGTTGATCACTTATCCACTATGCTAAATCAATTCAGCTAAACTAACGTGAGTGAGAAAAGCTTCTCGTTCACTATTTCAAGCTCATGAAATTTTACTTAGATGATTTGTCATTTTCAGTCACACATTATATATTGAAAGTTATATTCTCCTGATAACTGATATCTTACAACGCCCAGTCTCCAGTCTCTTGCTACATAAATATGACTGTTTTCGTTGAAAGTCTATTGTATATATTTAAGCATTGAGTCTATTTAATCACGTTGTATCAGTTCTCAAATTAGTAATTTTTTCTCACCATATTATCACTTCATTAAAATAACACAATCACCAGTAAAATGTTAATTGAATTTAATCACCAAAAGTATGTACACTTTTTAGTGAAAATCATAATTATCACTTTTGATCTTTTTCTACAATTAACAATTGCGGTTCATTTTATCCGTTACAGTAGGGTTAATAAACATTTTGAAAGTGTATATTTTATCATATACGACTCACACTGCATTGTAATTACTAATTCTGTCCACCTGTAACTTGTAATGAATAGTTTTTTTTACACCGGTCAAAATAAATACTGATAATAAAGTTTTTATTCTACACAAATATAAATAAATAATGGCAGACTGATAAAGTTTATTTTAGATAAGAACTTTTCTAAAAACAATTGTATTATACGTTTCATTGAAAGTGAGATATTTCGTTAGAAGAAATCTTGTATTACATGGATCATATATTATTTATATTTGATCCACCTTACTCATTGAATAAATCTTGAGATAACTTGAAATTCTTCTACATCAATTATATGGAAGACTTATAGTGCTAAAAGGTTTTTTTACATTTACTTCTTTTGAAACACGAAATATTTCCTAGAAATGTAACCAATTTCCTGAGCACAAAATAACCTGTCTAATCGTTTGTGATTGTCTAATGTAAGTGAATTGATGATAATCAACAAGTGACATTAGTTTTCAAATTAACACCGTTGGATGCTGGTTAAGCGATCACGCGCAACACCGAAGGCTCTGGGTTTGAATCCTGCGAATAGCAAGAAACGTGGATAAGCACTGTTGACGAGTCCTATACTAGGACGAAACGGCCATCCAGTGCTTCCAGGTTTCTAATGGTGGTCTAACAATGATTAATTGATGATTTAATTGTGTAAAAGCACTCATCTCCACAAATCTAAATAAAAAAATAATATCACTATATAGTATATCTGAAGAGGTTGGTGTTCAGGATTATTTGCTTCAGCGTCCTTATCATCAAGAGATTCACTGCAACCATCTGTTTCCCTTTTTATTAGTTTTCTCATAGCTTGGTTTTTCATCATAGGTATGCCTTTCAAAATCGGTCTAAGTTTAGTTGACAGTATGAATTAACAATTTTTTATGAAATCTCTCGAAAAAATCTCAGGATCGTTTAGACTTCTGTTCATGTAAAAACAAATAGGTTTGTCTGCATCAACATTTGAGCACAAGTAATTCAGTCGTCTTGAATATTTAAGCTACAGCATAGTTTTTCTTTCTAACAATCAAATTACCTTTCACCTGCTTTTATATACATCAAGGTAGTCAATCATCATGCTGATTATGTATGGAACGAATGAACAGTAATGTCATATCAACCGTTTTTCTTGTGCTGCTTCAAATCATGATATATTCACAGCCGTTTTTCTCACTATGTTCACTGTTAAGTTGCATGCACGCATAAATGGCATTTCTTTCGTCTTGTAAGAAAGGAAAGTACGCTATTACATTATTTATAAAAATCATTAGCTTCGACAATCACTTAAGAATTTTGTAAAAACATTTTCACAAAGGTTTCATACTGATGCTAAAACAATCATAAGATTGCTCCTTTTTTACTTTTGGTAATTTACGAAGCTTTTTAACCGTCATTTTTAGAGTGAATAATTTTAGAAATCTATTTACACTGATGCATTTGTTTAGTAAATATTAATACTTATCATATATATTCCATATTGAGATGTGAGGTAGTGGTTAGAGGTAGGTGGTCGAAGGGAAACCCCTATATTTATATTTCATACTGTTTTAAACTCATCACAAAGTTGTACTTGTAATCTTGAGAGATCTGATGTCATTGATCACTACTCAGTGATTAATATACTCTAATTATATCTCAGTCATATAGGTCGGTCACAGCCCGTATGACCTCTTACTGTAGATCTGAATGAAATGAGGTTGAATCTGCAATGGAGCATTAATTACCCCAAGATTGCAGGCACACCTTCTTGACGAGTGCCAAATAGTATCAAACTTAGGTTTTGTCAACTACCTCCAACCACCATCTTACATCTCAGCATTGTGCATGCAATGTTGATCCACTTAGATTAGTAGCTACTTTACAGCTTGATCTATAGAATTCAGTCAGCACCGACAAGGATTTAGCTTACATAACATTGGTCACTCACTACTCTGTGATCAAACAGTTGTAGAATTTATATTCAATGTTTTTTTTAATTCATCAAAATGAAATGTTGGCTTGTTGAACATAGTTTGCATAGTCCCTTCGATGTATAAGTTATGCATTATTTATTCATTTTATAATTTATTTGACTCGTTATGCAGGTCATCAACAAGAAACCACTACAAATATAGAATACTGGTAGATTTTCTAACTACTGTTATTTGTAACAGTGGTAAGACGTTTGACTATCTACCTAAAGTCAGTCAGTCAGTCAGTCAGATGCAACGTAGAACTTTGTACGTAAGTACATCAGTTCATGTTGCCATACCACATCAGCACAGAGATATAATTGTCAATTCAAATCCAATGGTAGAAAAGGTAGTAAAGGTATTAGAAGTAATCGGAGAGGTTAGGATAGAAATATTATTCAAGAATCCAGAAGATTAGGATTTGAGAGAACACAGAGAATAAATGCACCGGCGCCATTGCGAACGATTTTGAGCCATGTCATTCAAGGTCTCTAACCATCGATTAGTATCATCTCGCGGACCCCAACCAGGTAGTCGACAATTACCGACATGGCTCAGTCCACTCGTCAATGACTTCATGGATTTCTGCCATGTTTTGGTTTGGCCGCTCCTAACTTTCTTCCAACCTATTCCTACACTACAAAACAAAGCTCGATGAGGCAGTCGGTGATTAGGCATACGCAACACTTTTCCCAACCACCTCAACTGATGAAGTTTCACCACTTCATCGATTGATCTGCCATCCTTACCTAGTACTCGTTTCCTAACGACAGCATTGCTTACTCGGTTGTCCCACGGTATACGAGCAATGCTTCTAAGACACCTACGATCGAAAACCAGTAACCGACAAATATCTTCTACTCTCACTGGCCATGTTTCACAGCCATATAGGAGAACGGAGCGAACTGCTGCACAGTACACTCGTCCTTTGGTTAGCAAACGGATATCTCGCCTACGCCATAAGTGACGCAGGTTGGCAAAAGCCAATCGAGCCTTCTGTATCCGTGCTGAGATTTCGTCATTCACCAGGCTATCAGCGCTGATGAGACTCCCAAGATAAGTGAAGCGGTCTACACGTTCGACTACTTCACTCCCTATCACTAGTTCAGGTGCCGATGCAACCCAATCTTGAAGCAACATTTTGCATTTCGAGGGAGAAAACCGCATCCCGAACATGCTTGCATTGTTGCTTAGGGTAGTCAGAAGACTCAGCATTTTGTCAGCATCTTCACCAAGTAGGACAATGTCATCGGCATATTCTAAGTCAATAAGCGAGCCACCTGGTAGAAGGTCTACTCCTGAAAATTCAGACGAGGATAATGTTATGTCTAGGAGCATGTCTATGATAAAATTAAACAAGAATGGAGAAAGTGGACATCCTTGACGGACACCACTTGAAGTAGAGAATTCCGGTGACAGTTCGCCATAAGCCCTCACTCGACCAGTGGTGTTCGAGTAAAGGGCTTGTATAAGGTTAATGTACTTCTTTGGTACACCTTTCAATGACAGACACTGCCACAGAACCTCACGATCCACAGAGTCAAATGCCGCCTTAAGGTCCAGGAAGACAACTATTGTAGGACGCCTAAATGTGTGTCTATGTTCCAGGACCTGTCGTAGTGTGAAGATGTGGTCTATACAACCACGTCCAGGTCGAAAACCAGCCTGGTTTTCTCGAGTCTGCTCTTCACGAGCTTTCGTTAAGCGTCGAAGTATTATTGAGGCCAATATTTTAGATACTATATTAGTTAGACTTATTCCCCTGTGATTGTCACAAGAAGACTTCTGTCCTTTCTTATAGATTGGGACAATCAGTGATTGAGACCAGTCGGATGGGATCACGTCCAGTTCCCAGATTCTACCTAAGATCTCAGTCAGCCTAGTTGATAAAACTGGACCACCATCCTTAAATATCTCAGGGGTCAGTCTATCAGGACCTGCAGCTCGACCTCGCTTCAGATTTCCTAACGCTTTTTCAACTTCATTAAGACTAGGGGGACTTAGGTCGATTTGCCATTCAGGATGACTGGAGATCGTGGGTAACCGAAGAGTGGCTCGTGGCCAGTTGAACTGATCCCTAAAGTGTTCTGCCCATCGATCCAGTCTCCTGGATTGAGAATAAATAATCGTACCGTCATTTTCTGAGATAGTCTCACTCACATTCGGGTTCCTAATACCAGTTTATTTCATAAGGCGGAAAAGTTGTCTAGTGTTGCTTATCGCCGCTGCCTTTTCCATCGCTTTTACTTTCGCCACCCACCACTGTTCGCGGTCGTGGGACAACCGAGTAAGCGATACAGTCGTTAGGAAACGAGTACTAGGTAAGGATGGCAGATCAATAGATGAAGTGGTGAAACTTCATCAGTTGAGGTGGTTAGAACATGTGTTACGTATGGCTAACCACCGACTGCTGCGACGAGACTTGTTTTGTGGTGTAGGAGTAGGTTGGAAGAAAGCTAGAGGTGGCAGAAATCTATGAGGTCACTGACAACTGGACTAAGTCATGTCGGTAGGTGTAGACTGCTACCTGGTTGGGGTCCGCGAGACGACAGTAGCCGATGGTTAGAGAACTTGAACGACATGGCTCAAAATCGTTTGTGATGGCACAGGTGCATCCATTGTTTGAGCTCTCCCAAATCCTAATCTGCTGGATTCGTCAGTACCTCTACCTTTGTCTTTCTAACCTTATTTCACTGAATTATACTTCTTGAATAATATCTTCGAACCCTAGTCTTCTTCTTTACCATTAATACCTCTAATATCTCTATCACTATGGGATTTCATTTGACAGCTGCGTCCTTGTGCTAATGTGGTATGGCAACATGAACTTATGTACATACGTACATAGTTCTACGTCGCAACTGACTGACTAACATTAAGATTACTAAGGTCAAAGATCTGAAAGTGAATAATATTTCCAATTTAGTTCCATGAATTATGTATACCGTTGTAATTGTATTACATTTTTATTTAGGCTAGAAATATATCGATTTCATGCATACTCTGGTTATTCAAGATGACCGTAATTTCATGATGATTCGTTTTTTTTTATACATATTTGGAATCATGAATTGATCAGTCAGTCAGTCAGTCAGTTGCAACGTAGAACTTCGTACGTATGTACATAAGTTCATGTTGCCATACCACATTATTAGCACAGAGACGCAAATGTCAAATCAAATCCCATAGTGATAAAGATGGTAGAGGTATTAATGTTATAATAAAGAAGACTAGGGTTTAAGATATCATTCAAAAAATATAATTCAGTGAGATAAGGTTAGAAAGACAAAGGTAGATGTGCTGACGATTCCAGAAATACGATGAACTACTGTACAGCATATTGAACTTTATCTACCTAAAGTTCAATATGTTGTACTGTAGTTCTTCGTATTTTAATTTTCAGACGTGAATTTTAACCATTAAAAATTAGAGACATGTCACTTTTAAGCATTCGATGAAAAATACGACTACACTGTTTCTTCTAATTATGTAAACTATCGGATAAGTTATAACAGTATTCTAGGTAAAAGAAAAGTAATTCAGTCAATCTGGATCGTTTATAGTATTAGCCTGATTGAAGTGTAAAAGTTTCAGTCTATACACTGTTGTGCTGTCTTGTAAACCGGTATTTTTTTTCCTGTCTAGTAACAATATTTCATACTTTTAAAATAGAACTTTGTGTCCGTGTGTTTGTGAATAAAAGGATTCGTTTGTCGTGCCTTAGCGCCTTAGATATAAGTCACTTATTCGCAGTTTTTCCACAATCACTTTTTTATAGTGGTATTATTTGGCCTTCTTTGTTAACTCATGTCTAGTTTTCAGTCGTCGACAATCAGTTTATTTATTTCAAAAATTTGATTCTTTATCACTGCCATCTTACTACTTCCAGAAATCTAAAACGTTCGATTTCATTATTATTCTCCATATTAATTTCGTGTTCAGTGTTCATTTAACATTTCTGGTTTTTCACAATGTTCTAACTTTTTCATGATATCAAATGTCAGTTACTTTTAATTTTATTCTGTTCAAATTATTGTTATTTTTTAACCGTTGATAGTCAAATTGTTTCGATTATAATATTTATAACTTTGCTAATATTGTTAACACATACATTGTTAACTTTGCTCTTTTTCCAAGTCAGTTTAATTTGTCTCAATATTTAAGTAAATATTCATATACAGTTATCTTTAAGTCACATATTTTATTCAATCTGAAAGAAACTACTTAAATATTTAAATCCTAATTGTTGAATTGACCAATTACCAAACCAGAATATGGTAAGAGAAGTTTTTATCTCTTTTCTAAATGATTTATCACATCAAGTAAATAATAAGCGATATTGGTTTACATCATGACAAATTCTTTGAATTGTTTTATTAGACAATCTTATTATTATTGTTTAATAATTTTAACCAAATATAATATATTCACATGAGGAATTCTAATCTGAATTCCTCATGACTATTTTCCTTGTCTCAAATTTATTTCACTAGAATATATTCTCTGAATAACATCTTTAAACCCTAGTCTTTCCGTTTACTGTTCACACTTCTACTACCTCTACCATTATGGGATTCGAATTGACAATTTCATCTCTGTGCTATCGTGGTAAGGCAACTTGAACTGATGTACATACGTACGAAGTTCTACGTTGTTTCGAAGCAACACTTAGCGACAACAGAAGAAGTTCTAAGTTGTTGTTGATTTACTGACTGATAATCACATATATTACTCAGTAATATCTTAAAACGTTAATTTCGATATCATTTTTATTTACCATGTAAATACTACAGTATTCACGATATATATATATATATATATATATATATATATATATATATATATATATATATACTCCATTTAATATTTTTCTTTATTCCAATAAAAGTCTAGAAATTTGATAAAGTAGAAAATGTAAAATCGACAAAATATTTCCTATAATTTATCTGATTTCATTTAACCATTTAACAAGTTCCATAAAGCTTGTGAATCCGAATTATCAAAGCAAATCCCAAGTTTACTTAATAAGTCAATCATTATCCGTATATATCATGTTTACTAGTGAAATCATTTATTTTTTCATCCTTCATCATTCTACCTTTAATTTTCGCCTTCATTTTGTTTTTCTCGTAAGACTACTTTGCTTTTCTTACCCCACATACACATACCTATTTGTTCATTATTTATATTTATTTTGTAAATCTCTATAGGAAGCAGCAAGCTACAATCCAAATCATGTAACACCACAACAATATTTCTCGCCTAATATCAGTACACAAATTCATTTAGATGATATTGGTCGACCGAAAGTGATGACAACAAAAGTGAAAACATTTAAGGCACGTTTATGGATATGTCGTGATTATCCTTTATCATTGAAAGATCAAATTATACCAATTATTGATTTAATGTCTGAATATAATCCATACTTTCATAAATTAAAAGAATTTCTTACTAAACAATTACCTAATGGATTTCCATTGAAAGTTGGTAAGTTATTTGAAGCTTAACGAACAATGTTTCCTTGAATGATTATTATTATTATTTTTATTGTTACCACTTTATATCATTGTTTTTACTATTCATTTATGTATAAATAATTATCAATCAATGTATGTGAATATATTCGTCGTTTTCATTTAAACAAATCATTATGTATGTTTTCGGGAAAATGTTTGTTTGTATGTAGGTGAAAGTATCTGTGTGAACATTCGTTTAGTATTTGAACGAAAATTTGAAGTTCAGAGACATATATAGTTGAATTTGTATGTTGCATTATATAAAAAGTTCCTCTGAGACGTTTTTAATGTGCATGAATGCTTTTTGCTGGTGCTGTGTTCTTTTTAGCGATGTAATTGTTACTGTAAATGTCCTGTATTAATAAAAACTATGTAATATCTAATAGTTCGAGATCGATGAAGGTTAATTTATGGATTTTTTTTATTGATATCAAAACAATATATTTTATGATGGCCATGTTTTAATCTGATATTGTTTGTGACTTATACGAAGAGCAATAAAGGATGATTGTAACCTCTTCTATGATCAAACTGAAATGGTATTTACACTACTTTTTCTTTAGTTAATCATCTAAGAAGATTGTAAATATTTTTATCCTAATAGGTGATAGCATTTTCTAGTTGTCTCATGTTTTATAAAATCTTAGTTCTGAATTATGGTTGGCCTTTACTTCATACTTAGTGTAGAGGCTACTGTGAAGACATCAATGGTACAAAGGATCACTAACCCTCTTCACCCATACGTCGACTTATTAATACACTAAACATCAATACATTCTTTGCTATAAATTTTTATTTGAGCGTTGAACGTTTTCCTTCTGTTGACTGAGTCATAAGTTTCAATTGGAATTTACTCCCTTCACATCCGCTTGTACAAATGTTTTTTGGAGTTATCTGTTGACAAATGAGGTCATGTACCATCTGTTTGATTGTTTGTTTCGACTTTTTTTTACTAATTTAAGGTCAAACTCAACGGGATATAGCCATCGTTGTGCTTGTATTTAATCTAATCACTTGTATCATTTTGATTCCATCATTCTTAGTCCTGTTTCCTATCTTCACTAACAGCACGACGTTTATATATCAAACAAAAATTTTCAAATTATAATATTCATTCATAACTTTAGTTACATTTTTTTAACATGTTACAGTTTGCCAAAAAAATTTCTATTGTCTACCCCTTTATTCGCAATTTTTTAGTTGCTTAGACTATGATTAGTTTTTGCAGGGAGATTCGAAGTTTTCTTGTCAAAAGCGTATAGGTTGGGCATTTATGAGAACCATAAATAGCCTTGGATACCAGTAATGATTCATGAATAATTTTTGACTAGTGATATTGTAAATTAAAACTATCTTGGAATTATTTGCTTTTATTGGAGATATTTGAGAAGAGTTCTAACGAAAACGAATAACTCTGAAGTGTGACATTTTAATATTCGTAAAACTATTTATATGTACCAGCATTAAATGGATTGTGTCATACAATTTAGAAATTGAAAACTATCTTCATCACTTAGTGTATTAACTTTGCATACATTTATTACATTAATGAATCGTATACTAAAGGATTTTAAGGTATATATTGTCCTTTTGACGAGATCGAAATGATAATGATAATACTAATAACAAATTTCACTTATTCGGACTATCAATTACCTGGATTACTGAACGATTCATTACATTTTATCTATTACACAACAACCTCAATAGGTGAAAACTCTTTAAAACAGGTCCTGTTATTGATGTTTACTGGTGTAACTACTAATATTTGGTTGTTCTAATCTTGGTTTTTTAGGGCGTCCTTCGAACTTGCGTCCTAAGTTCTGATATTAATGAGCCCTACAACTCCACCAAACGTAAACGTTTGAAACTTATCTGTACCTAGATATTGAAAATTAATTCATCGTCAGTGTTTTCTTTTCTTACCGAACATTCTGTTATCTACTTTTTCCTTTTCACTCTCATATATTAATCCAGCACATTCCTAAGGAAGTATTTCCTTGTATTTTTCTACAAAGTTTATTTTCCTTACTTTTGGTTATTGAGCAGTTTACTAATTTAAGACGCTTTTTTTGTATATTATTATAATGCATTGGAATCGATATCATCTCTTCTGTAGAAATCACTGCATATCTTATTTCCTTTTTCTTTTTATTTTTATGCCCTAAAACCCATAATTCATATTTCATTCATTATATTGTTATTATTCCTGTTGTTATTTGCATAAATTGGATTCATGCCAGTTAAGAAACATCTAGGAGATTGAATTTTCTCTCTCTCTCTCTCTGCTGTTGCGATCGATATAAAGGCTAAAAATATATTTGTTATGGTTGTTTTTTTTTATACCATACGCTGTTAAAGATAGATACTAGTCTTATATTTATGGTTGTTTGACGTAAAAACAGAAAAACAACATCAGCAGACGGCTGACCACCACCATAATCAACAACAAACACATTAAGATTATTTAACCGATAGGAATGATTTGTTTTGATTATATATGTATATTAAACCACTTAGCTGTCTTCATGAAATATTTTTATTCGAATTTCTCGTCATTTCTTTCTCAATGCTTGTTTTTTTTCATTTATTCTTAAGAATTGGCACTAACATGACTAATTATCATTGAAAGGAGATAGACTGCTGTTTCATAAGTGAATTTACTTATTTACAGAGTTTAACCAAACAATTTGTCGATTCGTCTACTTGAACTATGCATCGCATACACATAATTCTAGATAGTCAAATCATTTCAATGTGATTTATATTTTTGTCCATTTCTTATTGATTGTTAAAAGAAAACATAATTTAACTATACGCCTATCAGTCAGACATAGTATTTAATAGAAACATTGAAATTTATTTCTAATTGGTATCCACACTAATGTTCAAATAACTGAAGATCAGAGTAAGACTCTGAAGTGTATTGATTTAGTTTTTAATATGATTCATATTCCTATACTCATCTAATTGTAACGACTTCGTGCAAGACTATTCATTGTTATCACTTGAACTCAGTGCTGAATGCTACTGCCAGTACGAACGATTTTATGGTTATGGAATAACTGTTATGTGCTACTTAGTGAAACGGAACGAGACTGCTATGTTGATCCAAGGAAGGAAATAAGACTGTAGAAGAAGACTAACTTATTCACCTACTCTAATCAAATGGCGTCCGCAACAATAATTTAATGTGCGAGCACCGCCTGAAATCCTTCTAGGGTTACTGCCATTCCCAAGTTCTGATAAGGGAAGGTGAGAACTTCTATCCCATAGAAAACAAACTCTCTCAAAAAACACTAACCATTTAAACTCGTTTAAACTATGTGAACTCTGTCCTGTGAGTTGAACGGTTTTGATTTAGAAGATTTATGACACCTCATGGTGAAAGCCGAAATTCCTCAGAAGTCACGAGGTCAATACCCCCTTCTGAAAATCAGACAAACAATTAATATATGAACATGGAATGTTTGCAAAATGTGGGAGATAGATGGAACCACCCAAGCTCCTAAGGAAATGAAAGGCGACAACCTGGAGGTACCTGAAATAAGTGAAACCCATCGCACGCAGGCTGAACAAAAAAGTTTGCTTCAGGAGAGATAATGTTTTACTCTGGCCATGAGGATTAAAATGCCTCACACAGACAAGGAGTTGAACTGATGCTTTCTAAAGCACAGAAAACATTGATAGGACATAAATCTTATAGACCGAAAATCATCAAAGTCTACTTCAAGACAAAGAAGGAGGGTATTACAATGAAAGTAATTCAGTTCTGTGTGTCCTCTTGAATTCCTATTCAGCTTGGTCTAAAAGCGTTTTCTCCATCATGCTGTAAATCTTGTCAATATGGGACATAATTTTCTACATTCATCTCTGTATTCGACTTTATTGCGTTGCTAACAACAGTGTTTCTTGAAACGATAAGATTTTGCAAAATTGCGCTATTCATTTTAGTACCAAAGAGCTGATGAACGTATTTCTTTGCTACCAGATTGTGAGGGGTAGTTTGATGATGTTGTTGACGTTGCCAGCGCATGTATTGCATTAGATTGTTCCTATCGCCGATCTCTGTTTGTATATGTGTATGAATATCTTACATCCCTCAGGGATGTTGCTCAATTTTACTGTGAAAATATTTACGGAATTCTACAACTTTTAGAGAGCATGGACCTTAGACGAAAATGAAATATTTGAAGTCATCATCTGCGGTAGACCATAACTTGAAGCATTCACGTTCTCTATCAATAATGTTTGTATCAGTGACAGAGTCATCAGATTTTCATTTAGTAAGCTTTATGCACTGATATCGCGTATGGAAAAGCGAAGAGTGATCTTCAAAACTCACAGATGATTTCTCACTGTGTCTTCAAAGTTGAGATCGTGTAGTTGGTATGGCAGTCTAAAATATAAGTACTTTTCGTGCTATTTGATGCCATGCATACCTTCCATCGGCAATTTAGCTTTTGCTCTTATTTTCTGTACAGTTTTTAATCAAGGGTGTAACGACATGGCTGTGAACTCGTATCCGGACAGACAAATCAAGTAACTCATTTTCCGAAAACTCATATCTAACAACCTAATATTTACGTCTTCATCACCGCGAACTGGAGTACTTTTTGTTTGGCTAAAGATATTTTATGAAGTCAATAAATAAAATAATTCGATTGATTTTCGAATTTTATGTTCAAAAGCTGTGGTATCACCAGTTTATATGGAGGGAATATATAATATTCTCTTACTTAACTCTTATCAAATTCAAACTAAGATCTCAGTAGCTTTCAAAATCATGAAATTTCCACATCACATATGAACTACCAAAATATATTGTGTGTTATTTTATTTCATAAAAATTACAAATATAATGGAAATTTTCGTAATTAAAGAATAAAAGTTTCTGTTTGTAAATCAGGTGATTATTGATTCGATTTCTTTGTTTACCTGTGTAAAGTGAAGGTGATTAATATGCATTTGTTTGCGTTTGTTATAACTCACGTGTTATTTTTATCGGTGGAAAATATAACACTGGCGATTGTTTTGTATAATAGGAAACCTCTAAATTACAAAATCTAAAGAAAACAAGCGTCTTTTTTCAAATCAACTTTTCACTTTTATCTTCCATTGTGATTAAAGTTTTCTAAATTGTGCTAATAGATGTTTTTTCATGCTGATAAAAATTTCACTTACTAGTTGCATGATTATATATATAGACCACCGATCGTATAATTTCTTACTCGTATAGGATTTAAGCCAAGTACGTGAATTCATCAGTTGGCAGGCTTCTGATTACCCCACTTTTTTGTGCCACATTTCAAGTTATTTGTTACTGTACGTCTACATTCTTAAACAATCAAATAACTGACAAATTCTTGTTTCTATCTGTTTAACTGTCTAATTATATGAAAGCAAAGCTATGAAAACCGTTTAAGCTTTTCTGAGTAATGTTCGTCCTTGCCTGATCAAATCATATTGCTTGTTCCGGATGTTTTCTACTACTATTTATGTTGTTACTATTTCTACTATTCTAGTATCTTTTTGAGAAATTCATCCTGATGTGCTTAGCATAGTGCAGTAATTTGAGCCGATCATATATTCTGCTGTGTTTGTGACTGACTACTCTGAATAGAGTCACCTATGCATGTCATTTGTTATTTCAAATTGTTGAGTATTCAAGCACTCACCATTCCATAACATTGTTATTTCGATCAACTATTTCTTGCTTATTGGCTAGTAAACACCTATTTTCGCTTTGAAACCCACATAACAATGAATTTCAGATGTAAAGGTGTATTTCAATAACGTTCACTTTTTAATGCAACAAAATGTTTGTTTTGACCACAGAATTGATATTTGTCTACTGGTTGACTGCTTCACTCTGTAGCTTAAATAGTTGAGCTACCTATTCCCTAACATCGAAATATTTCAACAAGTTACCTCTTTCTGTTTGTTACCATGTCAATTATGTATATTAATGGCATAATTTATTCATATGCATACACACTAAGTTTACGAGCTACTCACTTTACCAGATACAATTCGAGACATCATGATAACTGGCGATCTGCTGAAAGAAGGATAAACGTTGATAAAATGTCATTTCCTGACCAGCTTACTTCCAACTCCCAATCACGAAATGTTTCGTAAAGGAAACTTGTGGAATTATTACGTGCGGAGAAATCCATATTACACTAAACATTTAATATTGAATAAAGTTATTAGTATTATTATTACTTCATAACTTTTTATTTTTGTCAGTATTGGTCAAAATTAAATTGTTAAATTTGAAAGAATTACTATCTGAAAACTATGTATCAGTGAATAAATTAATTTGAATACATTTTCCACCCAATATTTTGAGTCGTCGGAGCTTATCGATTGTCAATTTTATTGTAGATTTTATTTAATTTAAAAAGTTTGAGTATATTTCTTAAGTATGAGATGTAATGATAAACATTTATCATTGCATTGATTCGCATTTTTATATCGTTCACTTCTTATTTTTTATATAACTCATTTAACTTTTTATGCGCAGCATTTACATTGGTTTCAAACAATTTTAATATTTGTAGAAATTCCGCTTTATCATGTCTTAAATGCATGCGTCTCATTTGGCAATTTACATGGTCAAGATAACAGTGTATATGGTGTTTCTACTGTACCTATTGGTAATAAAGATACTGGTCAGCATCATGCATCAGATTCAGCAGATAAGAAAATAAATAGTTCCACAACTAGTAATCAAACTGATCAACCATTACTTGAATCTTCAACTGAATCCAGTTCATCATCACAGGCAGTTAAGTGTGTAATAGATGAAAGTGTATTCGACGTGGGCAAAGGATATCATTTAATAGGTAAATTTTAAAAAATTTGTACTTAGTAGTTTCTTTTTTATCGTCTGTGTGATGATTGACTTCTTTTAAACTGTATACATTATGACAAAATATAAATATATGAGTTATGTGTAGATTTGCTTTCATGTATAGTGTTATCTGTGGATGAATAGTATGTAGCCGTATGTAGCAAACCGTTGTTTTTATGTTAAAAGCTTACGAGTCAAGTTATCAAGAAATTTTTTTTTGTAATTTATGCACTTTTAAAGTAGACTTTTTACTGTCAGCTTTCTATTCCAATTTACATCACTATTTTCCTTCCTCGGATTATCTTGTTATCATTGTTGTTATACTGGGGTATGCAGCATAGTAATCTGAACTGATACAATGGGAAACAACACAAACCTGGTGATAAACTTATTTTGACTATAAAATTCTCCTCATTAAATCTGTACTTACTAAACATATAAAAATAATTTTTATTTTTTAAAGTTGAAAATTCACCTGGACACTATGGAGCTTTGTATGATGAAGAACAAATGGTTCAAATGGCTGTTCAACGAAGTTTGGTAGAGTATGGATCATCTGAGAATTTGATACAAAGAGATTATTCATTGGTAAGTTGTTTGTGAATGATTTCTCATCTTGAAAAAATTGATTGTCAGTATAGGCTTTTTTTGAAGTTGACTGCAGTCTAATTAATCGAGAATACATTGTCTAAAACAACATAAATCATCTTTTCAAAATATTTCATAGTTATAAAGTAAATTCTTCTGATAGTCATAGGAAATATATTGAATTCGAACTGTTCTAAAAAATATACTTTATCTCCCAATGTTATTAAATTATAACTGGTTGAAGATAGATATCATTTCATTTTTAGCTTTTGGTATATCAATATTGTTCGATCATACAGTTAATCGAAACTAACCAACGTATTTAAATAAAGGTTATTTAGTGCTCGTATTCAATGTGTTGTTAGACATTGATTACTCACCATTTGCTTTATCACACACTAACTTCCTGACTCGGCTCCATTTTACTGCGTTCCATTATGAGATGATACTTTCATTTTATGGTTGATCGGTGTTAGTAGTCCTTTTTCAACAAAACTTGTTCAGTTTAAAAAAGATAGGATCATCCTGTTGATGATATTTTGACTGAAATTTGGTTGACATATGCGCGGATTTCGTCACCAAAGCTATTGTGACCCAAGTTAGCATGTAGGAGATTGAATGTAGATAGCGGTGGAATTCAGGACTTACTTTTTTTCTATTTGAGACTTGTCAACTAGATGTAACTGCATGTACCCGAATCGGGATTCATACTCGTTACATAAGTGAGTAGTTATTTGAACTCTGTGGAACTCTAAGTGGGTAACGCGATGGCATTTGAAGCGAACAGTACTGATTTTGAGTTCCCAAGTAAACATCAACTCTATAATACAGGTAGATCAAGCTGACTAGTCCTACATTAAACGAAATGCATGTGCTGGATTTCATTGTGATATGTTCGGCACTTAGTAGTATGCTTGATGCTATTACGAGTTTACCTTAGTCGATAAACGCGAACGATACTTTTACCAGCTTCCAGGAAGGCTACCTTGAATCCAAACGGTAAAACAGAAGTCTTGGTAAGCGTAGAAAGTATATTCTACAAGCACCCAGCAATCCAGTACAATCAAGCATACAACTCTCGTTTATTTATACAACATAACAACGTCCTTGAGACAGTTAAGAAAATAGCATACTAAAATACACAGCAGCCAATCACAGCCATGGATTTTCCTGGTGGGAATTGAAATCTCAAGGTCATTTGATCAGCCCCTGCTGGCGAACGTGAAAAACCGAAATACGGCATTATCAAGCGAATTTTGGGGATCTAACATCCCCAACACTCCTCCCCTTTTTAATAGCGTGTTCTCCTGTGGTTGACTTGCATCTTGACTATTGTTCGCCGCTGTCTGAGGGGATACCTTCGGGAACGAAGAACAGCTTGCTGCTGAGTTTCTTCTCGTGGCGGGGCTCTCGGTAGGTTGAAGGTATCAAGCAAGATGTCAAGGGGAAGGCTTTCTGCTCTTGATGGGCGATCTGGGGCTAGCCGTCTGCGTATCTGATTGCGATGACGTGACCATTTATCACCTCCTACCTCTACTTCGTACATAACTCGACCAACCCTTCTGACCACTCTCGCTTCTACCCAAGGACCATGGTTCGTTCTGTAGTCGCGGGCAAACACAGGGCATCCTACTTCGTAAGCGGATTGTCTTTGCTGCTTTGTCTCTACTGATGAGGGTGCATTGGTCGGATGCATCAGGCTGTGAATCGTTTTCAATCTTCTTCCCATCAGGATTTCAGCTGGGGACTTTTGCTCCGGTAACAATTCATTTGGTGTTGTCCGATAGACGTACAAGAAATTTTGTAACGTTTCGGCTGGCGTCCCCTCCCCTTTTGACTTGAGCAGTGCTCTTTTAAACGTATCCACAAACCTTTCCGCCTGCCCATTCGATTGCGGGTGGTATGGTGGCGAGCGTAAGTGTTTAATAGCTAGCCGTTGACAGAAATTCTGGAATTGGGAAGAGGTGAATTGAGAGCCATTGTCGGATACGATCACATCTGGTATGCCATTCCGTGAGAAAATTTCAGTTAGGAGCTGTATAGTCTTAGTTGTAGTGGGCGGCGTAACGGGGCTGATTTCCGGCCATTTAGAAAAGGCGTCGACGACAATTAAATACATAGTTCCATTTATTGGGCCCGCGAAGTCGACATGTATCCTGGACCAAGGATGCTCAGGTTTGGGCCATGAAACCGGCGGAATTTTGGCATTCATCTTTGCCGCCTGTTGACACCGCATGCATTTTTCAACCAACGCTGTGACATGTTGATCCATGTGAGGCCAGTATGCATAACTTCTGGCTATGGACTTCATTCGTTTAATCCCAGGATGACCAAGATGGAACTGTTTCAGAACTTTTGCACGAAGGGATGCTGGCACCACTACTCTTTCACCAAACATCAGACAATCGTTGACGATGCATAGTGACTCCCGCCGCTGATACAGTTGCTTCATGTCACCTTCAAACTTTTTCGACGGCCAACCTTTAGTGACATATTTCATCGTCGTCTTGATGATGGGGTCGTTTCTAGAAGCATTTTGTATGTCTGTTGCAGACACCGGTAATGCGCGAACTGCGGTTGTCAGATAACATTCTGCGTGGTCTTCTACTGACAGAGATGCGATCACCATGTTTTCCTCAGCCGCCACTTGATCATTAATGAGTCGTGACAAAGCGTCTGCTTGACCGAATTGTAGAGTACGTCGATATTGGATTTCGAAATCATACCCCAAAAGTACCAAGGCCCATCGCTGAAGACGATTTGCAGAATGGGCTGGAATGCCGGACTTTGAACCAAATATTGCTAACAGAGGCTTGTGATCTGTGAGGAGCGTGAATCTCCGACCGTACAGAAACTTATGGAAACGGCGAACAGCAAACACAAGGGCAAGAGCTTCTTTCTCTATCTGGCTATACTTCTTTTCTGCTGGGGTCAGTGTACGGGATGCATGCATAACGGCTTTTTCCGACGCGTCTGGAAATTGATGTGAAATAACAGCACCTAGGCCATATGCTGAAGCGTCTGCTGCTACGATGATCGGCATGGATGGATCGTAGTGTGTTAATAACAATTCCGAGCTAATTATAGACTTGAGTTTACCAAAAGCCGCGTCACACTCTTTATTCCAGTTCCATGTGCTATGCTTCTGCAGTAGACAATTCAATGGAGCGCGAATATCATGCATCGAGGGAACAAAAGCTGAATAATAACTGATCAAACCGAGAAAAGATCGTAATTCGGAAACATTAGTGGGAGTAGGCATCAGTTTGATAGCTCGGATGTTTTCAGGATCCGGTCTGCGACCGTCGGCATCAAAGATAAATCCCAAATACTTTACCGACTGCAATAGAAACTGGCATTTTTCTGGGCGTAACCGGAAACCATTGTCACTGATGCGTTGTAGTACCAATGTCGTGCGTTCCCGTAGCTGTTCTAACGTCTTCGCAACAATCAAGATATCATCGAGATAAGCTGCAACCCCTGGGATATCTGACAGGATTGTATCCATTAGTTGTTGGAAGATAGACGGCGCAGTCTTAACTCCAAAAGGTAGACGGTTATACTGAAACAAACCGCGATGAGTGTTGATAGTAAGCAGCTCTTTAGATGCTTCATCGACTTCCACTTGCAAATAAGCATCAGCTAGGTCAAGCTTTGCGAAGAACTTTCCCCCATTCAGCATAGTGAACAGATCTGCCGGGACTGGCAGAGGATAATGATGCTGTTCTAGAGCTGCGTTGAGACCTGTAGAGAAGTCAGCACATATACGTATCGTGCCGTTGGCCTTCTTGATAACGACTATAGGTGCTGCCCAACTGGAGTAAGAAACGGGAGTAATAACTCCTTGTCGTTGAAGGCGATCCAGCTCTTCATCTACTGTTGCTAATGTAGCATACGGTACAGGTCTCTTTGGACGAAAAGCAGGCTTAGCCCCATGTTTCAACCGAAGTGTTGCTTTCATAGCAGTGCACCGACCTAATCCAGGTTCAAAAATGGTTGAAAACTCTGTCATCAGCTTCTTCGTATACGCTTCTGGGTCATGTCGTTGTGATACCAGGTTGCATATGGTATTTAGCGGGACATCAGCCAATTTTAGCTGGTCGAACCAATCTAAACCAAGTAAATTTAGATCAGCTGGCGTTATATAGCATACCCCAGTAAACGACGAATCTCGGAAAGCAACTTTACATTCCAATTGTCCTAACAGACGAAGATAATTACCACACGCTGTGCGAGGCTTTTGTGTTGTGTGCTGCAGGCTTGGGCTGCCCAACTTGGTCCAATTTTTGCGTGAGAGGATAGTGACATCAGATGCAGTATCTATTTGCATTCTACACAAATAACCGTTAATATTAAGAGTAATAAATTTCCTCTCACCTGGTGATGAACTTTGGCAGGAAGATATTAGGCTCAATGCATTGGTACTGGATCTAGGAACAGGCTTCTTAGCACTTCTGGATCGCTTTGGCTTTTTCTGTAGGCAAAAGCCATCTTTATGACCGATGACTTTACACTTCCTGCATCTATGCTGCCTAAATGGGCAGTTCCGTACATAGTGCCATGAACCGCAGTGCCAGCAAGCAGAAGGTGGATTCATTTTGGGTTTTTGGGCCGAATTGGAATTTTTCTTTTCACTAATGGAATGCACGTATGATGAGAGGCCCTTGTTTTCGACCATGGAGGTATCATGCTTCAAGTTTACTAATCTCTGGCACTCTGCAGTTATTTCTTGAAGCGAGATGTTTGGGCACTGTTCAATTTTACTTAGGATTCTGGTTCTTATATCAGCATCGTCGGGAGATTGTAAGCTGCACATAAACACAAGGCACTTAAACTGATCTTCCGTCATTGATGATAATTTAAATCGTTCGCATTCACGATTTACTAAGCCAGCATGCTTTACCCAGTCATCTTCATTTGACTTGATTATTTTGAGGCATTGATAACGAATATTAAAGAGAGATGACTGTTCAGAGAAGATTTGCGACAGCGTATCAATTGTAGCATCAAAAGAGAAATCTCGTGGGTTCTTTGGGAGGATGAAATTACTGTAACGTTCGTGTTCGATTGTGCCGAGCTTTCTCAAAAGGATTCTGACTTTGGTGGCGTCATCAAGATTGTTGAGGTCGACCTTGAACAAATCCTCATACTTCTTAAACCAAGACTCGAAAGTCACACCAGCAAGGCCGTCAAAATGAAATTCATGAATGGAATTAACTATCGAGTCTGTATGCGGATTATATGAATCATCGGCAAAACCTCTGTGATTCAAATTCATTTGTTTCATTAACAGCTCCAACATACGTTCCTGGAACTGTTCATATCGTTTACCTTGACGTTCCAGTAAAGATTCTAACTGTTCAAGATTAATTGACATTGTGAATTGTGAGCCCCGTCGCCACTGATATGTTCGGCACTTAGTAGTATGCTTGATGCTATTACGAGTTTACCTTAGTCGATAAACGCGAACGATACTTTTACCAGCTTCCAGGAAGGCTACCTTGAATCCAAACGGTAAAACAGAAGTCTTGGTAAGCGTAGAAAGTATATTCTACAAGCACCCAGCAATCCAGTACAATCAAGCATACAACTCTCGTTTATTTATACAACATAACAACGTCCTTGAGACAGTTAAGAAAATAGCATACTAAAATACACAGCAGCCAATCACAGCCATGGATTTTCCTGGTGGGAATTGAAATCTCAAGGTCATTTGATCAGCCCCTGCTGGCGAACGTAAAAACCGAAATACGGCATTATCAAGCGAATTTTGGGGATCTAACATCCCCAACACATTGCTAGCCACATTCCATATATTCAATAAAGACCTCATACTTCAACCAAGTATCCAAACGCCATCAGAATAAGATGATCTTACTAATAAATTTTATGGGAAAAAATTTTATGCATACGACTTCCTTCGGACATTAGTTTCATTTACTATTGAAAACAGTCTGTTTTGTGAGATTTTATTGTAATAAGATAGTATTTTCTCAAATAAAACTTTATAGATATGACCACTAATTTTGTTTCTTTTTCCGATTCTCCGTCATCAAGTCTAAACGTGGAATAATCGAAGCAAGAGCTGATGAGTACGTTGAACCCGAAGAAGCTTGGCTGCAACAGTGAGTATTCATAATTTTGTTACTTTTTATATCTACATCATGTATCGCTTTTTAATGAAGTATTTATAAAATATGAGTTTATTTAAAACGCTGAACAGAAAAAAGATTGAATACATCCAGGTCATCGTGACTAGTGGTGATGTACTTCTCTATACACAACTATGGTAAGTACCAGGTCTTCATTCGATCACTAAGAGACCATTATAGTTTCATATTATGTTCACGCAGTCGCATTATAAATGTTCACCCTAAAGTTCTGTGCTTCGTACTAGGTACTTCGATCAGTACAAAACTAGAGTGCAGTCTCGTCAAAGCAAACTGATGATATTTAATATTCTAACAGGCGAACAAACAGAAGTTTACACAATCAGCCTAGAATTGTTCAAATCATTGAAAGCTGCCAGTTTAGGTCGGTTAAATGATTTTTCTCAACAATTATAGAACAGTTCACAAATACAATGAAAGAATATTCACTTAATACGATGATGTAAAAATGATTGTTGATTCATCAAGTGACTTTTTCTATCTGAGAATATCTACAAATTAATCAATAAGCTCTGGTTGAATTGATGTAAACAAATCACGTTCAACATTGAAATTATTCAGTTCAGTGTTTACGGAAATAGTATTTAATTTAAAGTTAGTAGATTACATCGAAAATAAATGAGTAATTATGGTTAGCCATTTATTAAAGCTTTTTGTCTTCAAAACGAAAGCAAACTTATTTACTTTAATTCACAGCTTTGCTCAGTGGATTTTTTTCTTTCACTCTCTATTTTCGTTCTGAACTTTTATTGATCGGCATTAAGGTAACGCCCAGAAAAATGCACTGTCTATAAATATAGGTATTTCACGAATCCTAGAATTTCAGAATAATTCAGTCATGATTTCAGATAAACAAAAAATATTTTTTGCCTAACTTCTACATCAAAATTAATTTCTAGTGCTACTTATTAGTGTTTGGCCATTTGCGTAACTTTCTAATTGTTAAAGCTTCCCTTTCTTTCCCTCAGACGAATGCTTTTTGATGATAGTAGTAGTAACATCTCTAACACCAGACCATATTGTGCTCTCTGAGCTACTACTATAGTCTGTCTGTTAAGTGCTTAGTATACAACTTGTTTATAAGAGCATTACATCTCTGGTCTTCAAACTATGGTTTCGGTAGGTATCGTGTGAATAATTTACAATGGTAGTTTCATCATTTAGTCACTATGAACCTAAATCAAAAATGGAAAGTGGTTCTCAAATTATAATATGACACCTTTTCATGAAATTGAGTTTAACAAGACTGATAACTGTTGATCTACTACAGCTTACTGCTTGAAATCTCAGAGATCATGCAAATCATAAGTTTGATACATTATCAAACATGACTCTAAATAGAAGTTAATAAGTGTCTTTCTGTAGTTTTCTATTACATTTTCGATAAAGTTATGACGAGCCTTTTTAATTAGAAAAATTTCCCTTGTTTTCTTAATTGAATTATATAATTTATTGAATCTTATTCTAACCTATTTATTCGCTTATTGCATAATCTCTGTTGTATTTATTTTTGGTGCCCCAATGCATCAATATTTTATAAGTAAACAAAAATGACTAATTAGTACAACTTTGTGATTATAATAATAAAATATTAATGTCTGTGATGTCCCAAAGTAGGAATTCCCGACTTTTTGTGACTTAGTGTAAGGCACTTCGTCAAATTAAATAAATAATCGAATTAAATTAACACAAGTTTAAATAATACTGGAACCAAGTTTCATTTCAGAACCTTATGATTTTGACATAAAATTAATTATAATGGCTAATAAAATTATCATAGAACTCCTTTTTCCAATAGAATCTCATCTAATTTAATGAAACAATAAGTGGATAATCCATAGGTGGCTAGTTCAAACCCATACCATGTTTCTTTTTTACACTTGGTGTCATATCCTTGTTCAAAGATGCTTCATTAGAAGTTATCTTAGATAATATAATGAAGAACTAAATTTAAATAGGCTATTCACTACACATCTTAGTCTTAAATTCATTAGATATTTCTTATATTTTGGTGTTGTGAACAAACAAATTGGAATAAATCAACTAAATTTCCGTAGCATCCAGCTCTATATTATTTAGAAGTACTGCCTGTCACTTTATTGTTAAAGTACTCCATATCGATCGTTCCTGCGCAGTTATATATATTAAGATAGTTATAAAACTATAAACAATAACGCACATTATGTTCATTTTCACAAACTACCATCTATTTAGAAAGCATTTAAGGTTTTACAATAAAATATCCTTGACTTCTTCAATTGAATACTCTTGTATGAAACAAACAGACAAACTAGCATCTTAGCTTCACTAAATACTGAATATGTAAAATAATACAACTAAGTTTTCTGTTATCCTAAATAGTCTTGCAGTTAGAACCACTTGATCATCTTCGAGGTCACTATGTTATTGTGATGTTAATTGGAACATTGATTAGATTTTACAGTATATTGAAGATAGATGAATTAGTATTCTAAGCCTTTTCACTCATTCAACTGTAATTTGTTGACATTGATCTTATCTAACTGGCGATTCATAAATTCTATTGTAAAATTTATTTAGATACTCATTGTTCTTAGTAAATCGTTTAATTCATTTTAATGTTTTAACTCAATCATGTTGATATTGATTGACATTTCAAGATGAAATTTCGTTTAATTAGAGAATAGTCATTCACATCTTAATGGCATCATTTTAATCTAATAACTTTATTCCTTCTAGAGCAATTGCAGCTAGTTTAAGTCTCGACGGTGCTGAAATTCCTTTGACAAGTGCAGATGCAGCTTATATGAAAGCTTTAGAAGAATCTCGTATTGAACAAGAACTTGAAGAAAAACGTCGTCGAGCTGAAGATGAAGAACTAGCACGTATACTTGAATTGTCAACCAAAGAAAAATAATTCATTGTGTTGTTCTGTTTTACAAAATCTTTGTTCATGTATCCATATATGTATCTTTCAAAAAACGCTTACACGCAAATATATATTATTTTGTCAAATAATACTAATAATCATCGCAATCGCTTATCCATATCACATGTGATATAATGACAAAATTAATCAGAATATATTGTATGCTACTAACTTGATCCCTGTATACCACTTATCCTACTAGATGATAGTCAAACAAATCGCTTTCTTACGTCTACTTACTCCAAACAAAAAGTTCACATAAATAACAGTCATTTAGTAACGGCTTTTAACAATATATGTAGCCGTAACCGCATTATGTTTGCCTTCCTGCTTTGAAATTCCTAATGAAATTTAACGCCGAATAATATCATTTCAAGTCTATTCATAATCTGTAACCTTGTTTAATACACTCATCTTACATTTATTACTAGTTGATGATAATGTAAAACAATTTTCACAATGTTGTCTTTACTGCCTTTTGTTTATCAAGTATAATATATGCTGTTAGTGAAAACTGTACTGTATAATCACATTTTTCTGTTCAACCAATGCTCTCCGTTGTTTTATTATTTCTTACGCTTGATGATCATCATTCTAGTCAGTGGGGATATATGAATATCCTAATCCTTCTTTGTTGAGCATTATATTCTATTAGTTTCTCCTATCATTTGTGTAATTGTTTATTTTTCTTTGGTAATATCCATATAATTTGATATATCATTCTTTATGACCATTATTGTTGCACATCAGGTCTCTCTGAACATGATGTTTGCTACTATTCTTATTGTCTTTGGTTTTACATTGCTTATTTAATGTGTTCAACTGATTTCTATAATACGGTTGATTGATGCTTTTATATTCATTCTTTTAGTTGAGTAATTGACGTAGTATGACACAATATTAGTTAGGCTGCTGCATCCACTCTTTGTGTTCTCTCAAATTCTAACCTTCTGAATTCCTCATAATCTCTATCTTTCTCCTTCTAAATTTATCTTACTGAATTATACTTCTCGAATCATATCTTCGCTCCCTAATCTTCTTCATTACTGCTAATACTTCTACTATTGCTATCACTCTTGGATTTGAATTGACAGTTGCGTCTCTGTGCTGATGTGGTAATGGCAACCTGAACTGATGTACTTACGTACGAAGTTCTGCGTTGTATCTGTCTGTCTGTAAAAGTACCATCAGACTGGAAAAAAGATATCTCATCAAAACACCGAAGAAAGGGAATCGCAGCAAGTGTGAGAACTTCAGAGGCATCACTCTTCTCTCAATACCAGGCAAAGTCTCCAACAGGGTATTGTTAAACAGAATGCTGCTACATCATACTTTTCAAATGAAGTTTTCGAGCCCTTGGTTATTAGGACAGTAGAAATAGTTTTCCCAATCGCCCAGTACTAAATCTGTCAGGGAAGTTATTAATTCATCCTATCCGATACACATCGATCCAAGTGAAAGTTAAACATCTATGAAAATTATTTAAACTCTCTTAGCCCTTTCGAATCAGTTATCTTATGGATTAATTGATCTTGCTTATCTTAACTTTAATATTGCCATCTCTCCTGAGATCAGATCTATCAATAGTTTATAAATTCATATAGCATTTTAGCATGCATTATTCGGTTTCCCTGTCTCTTCTAAACTAAAGACAGATATTTGTCGTAAATATTCCGCGTATAATTGGCTGCTTGCGATAGACAGTCAAGCTAAGGCTAATCCTTAATAAAACTCATTAAGTATTCTATAATTTCGTATCTGAAATGTAACTTATCGACAAAAAATCCCTAATCCTTTTTCTTTTGTCAGATATTTCTCAAAAATACCTATTTTAATCTGATGTGCTTACAATCAAGTGGGTTTTTTCGAAGTATTCGCTCAAACTAGCAACGTAGGTGTGTCTGTAACTTCTGCCTACCATCTCCGTTTCAGAACAGTCAGTTACAACGCAGAACTTCATGCATGAGTATATAAGTTCAGGATGTCATACCCCATCAGCTCAGAGACGCAACTCTCAGTTCAAATACACTGGTGATAGCGATAGTAGAAGTATTACTGATAATGGAGATTAGGGTTCGAAGACATAATCCGAGAAGTATAATTCAGTGAGATAACTTTAGAAAGAGTAAGAGTTTCGGGACAATGATAGAAAGATATTCCACTTATAAAGCAGATTAAGCTTAATTAAAACACTAGGGAGACAAACCACGAAATTATGAGAAAATATATAGTGTTTAATGTAGTGATTTACGTAGGTCTAGAATTAGAAAATACAAGTGTTTATCAACAGCTGTCTACGCAAAATACTTTGTATTCGTTGGCCAGACACCATCAGCAACAACCTACTATGGGAGAGAACAAACCAGATTCCAGTGGAGGAGGAGATCAGGAAGAAGCGGTGGAAGTGGATAGGAAACACACTGCGAAAAGCACATAACTGCGTCACAAGATGAAACCTCACATGGAACCCTCAAGGTCAAAGGAAAAGAGGAAGGCCAAGGAACACATTACGCCGAGAAATAAAGAAAGATATGAGAGGAATGAACAAAAATTGGACAGAACTGGAACGGGAAGCCCAGGACAGAGTAGGTTGGAGGAAACCGGTCGGTGGCCTGTGCTCCAGTGGGGGTAACAAGCGTAAGTAAGAATTATGTCTATAACTGTTCATTGCTCCAGTCGCTATTATGAAGTGAGAAAATGTTTAGTTGGATTTTTTTGGTAGCTCAGAAATAGGTAGTATGATGTTATCACACGACGTGCACTGATATTTATCCCCAAAAAATGTGACTTCGTCACAGTTTTGGAAGTTAGATGTACGGAGTTCAATGGCCGTTTAGAACGAAATTATTAGTTACAATAATCGTGTATATTATTCATGAAAGGTTTTTCGTATAGTTACTGTTATTGAATGTGACCATTCATTCGCAATCGCATTTGTTACAATAAATAGATGTAGTTAGTTGTTATTAGTCGAAGTCAATATATATAAAGGATTGTCATATGGATATATTTTCCTTTGTTTGGCTATGTTTAACAAAACACTGCATTTTCCTTTCTACATATATATATATATATATATATATATATATATATATATATACACGAAAATGTTAGGATTTTTTGATGTTTAATAAAGCTTTTTCTGAATAAAGTCACATTAAAATACAAATATGCTGCAGTTCTGTTGGTAGCTCTATACTTTGTGTTTGTGATATTACTTGTAGAGCAAAAGTTAATTGAATAATTATATACATGTATGTATAGAATACTTCTACATTTGTAATGGTTTTCTTAATGAACAATAGAAATCGCTTTTTTACTGTGAATATCGATTTATCTACCACTCATAGATCATAACTAGGAAATAATTCATGACAAAACCAACCTTTATTCTTATGTGAATTTTGTGTTTGTACATCAAAATGTCATGTTATTTTTTAATACTACATTTAATCACCTTGAGTATGGTGCTTTTTATACGCCAGTGTTTAAGACTGTAATTTTTTGATGAAACAATCAAGCGGCTTTACAACTTTTTCAAAAAAATCAAGTGTAACAGAGTAAATAAACTACATTGTATATTATCTTCAATTGATAACAACTTAAAGCAATTACTAGAATCAAAATTGTAACTTTATGAGCGTGCAAAAAATTACAAATACTTCATGTAAGAAACTATCAATTAAAACTGAAGAATACGTAAAATAAATCCAGTCAGCATAAATTCTATAATTCAAGCAATAAACAAATAGATATCTAGATGAGAATTTAAGACTGTGTGAATTTGAAATGGGAAACAAAGTAATGATCATTATAATACCAAGAAAACATATAGGTGATAAGATCGTGGAAACTTAAATCACTAATGTAATGTAGGTGACAGCAATATTTTCATAATGATCACAAACGATGGATAAAGTCGATCAATACACTTACAATCCTGTGAAGTTATAGGTATGTCTTTCGTACCAGAAAAGCGATTACCAAACGTTTTCAAAACTACTCGGTAGTAAAATGTAAAACTTTTCAAGATTAAGTCGACTAATCTGTACCTAGGTTTAATAGACTTACTTACTGGTGCCTGTTATCCCCAATGGAGCTCCTCCACTGGAATCTGGTTTGTTCTCTCCCACAGTACGTTGTAGCTGATAGTGTCTGGCCAACGAATCCGAAGTATTTTGCGTAGACAACTGTTCATAAATACTTGTATCTTCTGGATGATAGCTTTGTTAGTTCTCCAAGTTTCCGCTCCATACTGTAGAACCGTCTTGACATTTGTACTGAAAATCCTGATTTTGGCGTTGGTTGTTATTTGTTTGGAGTTCCAGATGTTGTCCAATTTTAGAAATGCACCCCTTGCTTTGCCGATCCGTGCCCTAACATCTGCATCGGATCCACCTTGGTTGTTGACGATGCTGCCAAGATAAGTAAAGGTGTTAATGTCCTCCAGAGAATCCCCATCAAGAGTGATTTGGTTGGCGCATGTCGTTTTGTATCGTAGAATCTTGCTTTCCCCTTTATATATGTTGAGACCTACTGCTGCTACACTGGTCGTCTTCTCTTGCATTTGTTGTTGCGTGTGTGATAGAAGAGCCAGGTCATCTGCGAAGTCCTGATCGTCCATCTGCATCCGAGCTGTCCATTGGATACCGTGCTTCCCTCCAGGTGTCGACGTTTTCATAATCCAGTCGATCACCAGGAGAAAGAGTGAGAGCAAGCAACCTTGCCTGAGACCGATCTTCACCTCGAACGAGTTTGTTAGCTGACCTCCGTGCATGATTTTGCAGTTTAATTCATCATAAGAATTCCGTATGACATTAACTATTTTCTCAGGCACACCATAGTGTCGAAGAAGCCACCACAGTGTTTTCCTGTCCACGCTTTCGAATGCCTTCTCGTAGTCAATGAAGTTGATGTAGAGTGGTGAGTTCCATTCTATTGATTATTCCACAATGATCAGTAATGTAGCAATTTGGTCAGTACACGATCGATCCTTACGAAATCCAGCATGTTGGTTTCGTAGTTGGGCGTCTACGAAGTCCTTCATTCTGTCTAAAAATACCCTGTTGAAGACTTTGCCTGGTATTGAAAGAACAGTGACGCCTCTGTAGTCCTCACACTCGCTGAGACTGCCTTTCTATGGCACTTTGATAAGGTATCCTTCTTTCCAGTCTGATGGTACTTGTTCCTCATCCCAAATCTTGTTGAAGAGAATGTGAAGTATTGTTGCAGTTGCTTCCACGTCTGCCTTCATTGCTTCTGCTGGAACGTTGTCTGGTCCTGCTGCTTTGCCGCTCTTGATTTGTCTGATGGCCATACTGATCTCCTCAATCGTAGGTGCGCCAATATTAATTGGGATGTCCGTGGATGCTGCTTCGATGTTGGGTGGGTTCAGTGGAGCTGGTCGATTCAAGAGTTCTTTAAAGTGCTCTACCCACCTATTTCACTGTTCTTCAGTTTCGCTGATTACTTTCCCTTTCTTGCTTTTCCCTGGTCGTTCTGGTTTACGATAGTTCCCGGCGAGCTTCTTTGTTGTTTCGTTCAATTGTCTCAAATTTCCGTCTCTTGCAGCCTTTTCCGCCATCATTGCTAGATCTTCCACATATTTTCGTTTGTCAGCTCTGATGCTCTTCTTCACTTCCCTGTTTACTTCTGTGTGTGCAGCTTGTGCGGTAACTTTCTCTGCTCTTGTTCGGCTGACATTGATTGCTGCCTTCTTGTTCCTCCTTTCTTCAATTTTTTTAAGAGTATAAACAGAGATCCATTCCTTGTGATGGTGTTTCTTGTGACCCAGAACCTCTTGATATACTGAAGTGATTGCCTCTTTGATCCCTTTCTAATTGTTTTCCATGATTATCTCCTCTCCATTGAGTAGATCCTGCAAGGCCTGGAACTAATTGCTGAGGGCTATCTTGAATTCGTTGAGTTTTACGGTATTCAGAAGAAAGGCCGTATTAAACTTCTGTGATGTTGTATACCCCTTTGGCCAGTGCTTATGTAGTTTCAGTTTCATTTTGGCGACCAGCAAGTGGTGATCTGTCAGCTCCTCTCTTGGTTCTCACATCATCCATGGTCCTTCAGAACTTTTTATTGGTGCAGATATGGTCGATTCGGGTCTGAGTAGTTTGATCCGGTGAAATCCATGTAGCTTTGTGTATGCGTTTGTGCGGGAATATTGCGCCACCGATGACCAGTTTGTTGAAGGCACATAGGTTTGCAAATCTCTCACCATTTTCATTCTTTTCTCATAGTCCATGTCGTCCCATGATGTTTACATATCCAGTGTTGTCCATGCCAACCTTGGCATTTAGGTCTCCCATAAGAATCGTCAAATCCTTTGGTGAACATTTCTCGACGATTCACTGCAGCCTTTCGTTGAATTGATCTTTATCGTTGTCATTTTAGTCATTGGTAGGTGCATAACATTGGATGACGTTCACTGAAATGTCCTCTTTCTATGTTTTGAAGGATGCTTTAATGATCCTAGGTTCATGAGATTCCGATTTTATCAGTGCCTTTTCTGCTTGTTTGGACAGCATTAGTGCAACTCCTCGTGTATGTGAAGCATTTTCCTCTTCATGACCAGAGTATGACGGCAGTTCCCCTGAAGCTAGTCTCAGTTGTCCTACCTGTGTCCAATGTGTTTCGCTGATTGCAAGCACCTGCAGGTTGTATCATTTTATTTCTGCAGCAACCTGAAATAGTCTTCCAGTCTCCCACAGTGTTCGAACGTTTCATGTACCCAAAAGAACGGTTGCTCTGGTTGTTAGAAGAGACATCAGCCTCGTGACTTCCGAGGGAACTTGGCTTTCATCACGAGAAGTCATAATTCTTCTTCCAACTCCCAGGGTACAGTTAAAATGGTTTGGTTTATTTTCTCTGGTTAACGCTTTTTTGTCAAGTTAGTTTTTCTGGTGGGATGGGGTTGCCAAAACCATGCCCAACCCTCCTCCTTTATCCAGGCTTGGGACTGGTAGTAGCCCCTAAGGTTCTACAAGTGGAGTTCTAGGTTTAATATGATCCACTAAAAGACAACGCAGTAACAGTTAGTCAGTCGGTTACAACGTAGAACTTCATACATGAGTACATAAGTTCAGGATGCCATACCATATCAGCACAGAGACACAACTGTCAATTCAAAACCAATAGTGGTAGCGATAGTAGGAGTATTACTGGTAATAAAGAAGATTAAGGTTCGAAGATATGATTTGAGAAGTATAATTCAGTGAGATAAATTTAGAAAAAGAAACAGAGATCAAGATGAATTCAGAACGTTAGAATTTTAGAGAACACAATGAATGAATGCACCTGTGGAGGCAGTCGGTGGTTGGGCATACGTAACAGATGTCCCGACCACCTGAACTGATGTAGCCTCAATACTTCATCTACTGGTTTGCCATCCCTACCTAGTACTCGTTTCCTAACGATAGCATTGCTTACTCGGCTGTCTCAGGATATACGAGCGATGCTCCGAAGACATCTATAATCGAATACTAATAGCCTACAAATGTCCTCTACTCACACCGACCACGTTTCGCATCCGTATAGTAGGAAGGAGCGAACTGATGCACAGTACACTCATACTTTCGTTAGTAAACGGATATCTCACCTGCACCATGAATGACGCAAGTTGGAAAAAGTCAGTCGAGCTTTCTGCATCCATGCTAAGATTTAGTCAGTCACCAGGCCATCGGCACTGATGAGACTCCCCTGATAGGTGAAGCGGTCTAGTTCAGGTACCGATGCAACCCAATCTTGAAGCAACATTTCGCATTTCGAGGGGGAAAACCGCATCCCGAATATGCTAGCATTGTTGCTCAGGGCAGTAAGAAGACTGCATTTTGTCAGCGTCTTCACCGATTAGGGCTATATCATCAGGACACCCTAAGTCACTAAGCGTTTCTCCTGGCAAAAAGGTCCACTCCTGAAGAGTCAGACGATGATTATGTTAACTCGAGAAGTATATCTACGACAAAGTTAAATAAGAATAGAGTGTGGACAGCCCTGACGGACAACACTTGAAGTAAAGAATTTAACATGTTGTTTAGAATAGTTTGTCGGAAGACTAGTTGTTATTTTTCTTGTACTCAAATCGTTTGCATCAGTGGTGCAGGATGATAACGGGATATGAGAAGGGTGAGACATGGAGATAAGAGAGATGCCAGGGTGTGTAGGAAGGATTTGATTGTGACCAATTCAGTCTCGTGTGTTGTTACGAGCATGAGGGCGAATGTCACTTCCCGGCTGCCCACACCGTGGGTGTTTCTTGAGGAACCTGTAAAGGAAGGCAGATTAGTGTCGGTCTTGGAGACCTGGTAGCGTGACCGCAGAGCCCAGGGGTCAACTGCTTCCGGCCGGTCACACACCACCTTTTTATGAGACACTTTTAAAGTGTTAGCTCCGCTCTTGTTTAAAAGCCTTACTGCCGGAGACGAAAATCCGTGAGGAGTGACATTCTTAGAGTCGACCTTTTCTAACCCTTCCTTCCTTGCGAGAAGGCAGATTCGCTGCAGATGCTGGTTGTCCGAGGGAAACAGCTTACTGTTGTCACACCCCTCTGCAGTCAGCAGTACGACTTCGCCCTCAGACCTTCAGTAGCTGCTTTTAGTCTCATCGTTCTCCGATCGACCTGCCTGGCATGGTAGAACCTAAAGGAACATATGTTCCAGCCAATATAGGCCGGTTGGGTCATCACGATAGACAAGCCCGACCACCACGACATCGTAGCAGCTATGGTCGAGGATTAACCAGAAAGTTTTAGACAAAAGCCATATGTTTTGAGAAGAATTTATTCTTAAAGCCCAGAGCATCCAACCAAACTGACAATACCATATCCGAAATTAAAGTTTTTATCGAGTTATGAACAAAAGAAGAAAAATTTAACAAAAGAAAAGAAAAAAGTTAACAAACGTTTGTGTGGAAATAGGTTTACTCAATGATAAATACATATTAGATTTACTAGGAAAATAACATTAGGTATCACTGGCGAGTAGTATCCTGTCTTTCAAGTCCATTATGTTTCTGATCGATTTGGGTACACCAATCTGGGACTAAACCATTCTCCAAGAAACTAGAACGATTCAGTGAACGTCCTGGTAGACACTCAAGCGCACCGAAAATCGCCCCTGTAGAAAAAGGATGAGGTAAATCAACTTTATTCTCTACTAAAATGATTTATTGAAGACTTGTAATTATGAAAAAATCAGATTAGTAAAAACTTGAACTACTATTCATAGATCATTTCATCAAAAGTTATGTCATCCGCAAGTAAATAGGTTTTCTCGATTTTCCTTTGAAAAACAACAAATCACTATCGCCATTTATATATTACTCTGAAAATTTCTCAACACCGTACCAGCTGCAATGTTTAAGCAACTGAGTAATGTGGATAGCTCAAAGCAAAGTGAGCAGAATTAAACTTGGTTACTGAGTTACATACACTAAGAATGCACTACGTTCGCTAAGAATCATTTGCGTGCTTTGTTTCATGATATCAATGTGGAATTATTGCTTATTAGTTTAATTATCTGCCTTTAAACCAGATGGCCATTTACAACTGTAAAGGCTCTGAGTAATACAAATATCTAGTACATTTTGTTGAACATCTACCGAAACTAACCCATCAAGAACACATGGTTGGAACACTAGCACAAGCTTTAATCATTATTTTTACCACGATTTAAGAATAAAACGCTATGAAAGTTAGTTTACACGAGAAAAGTTTATGAATTGGGTCTTTAGTTATATAAACTGTATAAACATTAGGCACTACACGACTTTGCTGAAATCTAAAAGCATAGGACCGACGATAAGCCTACAATTCAATAGCTGAAATGCGAATAACCACATAACTGAATTACATTTCCACATACGTAATACTAGCATGGAAAGTAGGAACTACGAAAGACGTCAATAACTAATTGTGGTGAACTTGTAAAATGGGATAAAAATACTATGAAAGATGTAGTTCAAACACACATCACACTTGAAACAATTTAATAACGATAAGATCCATGTTTAATGTGAGTATTCTGATTACATTCGACTAGTAAATTTGACTTACTTAAAAAACTCTAGTAATAAAATTCCAATGCAATTATCGCAACATGCATGACATAAACCATTACAGGAAAGCTAAAAGCAATTCTTTTAAGGCTACTGGAAAAACAAATCTAGGTAACCTTGCCTAACTTATATCAGACAGACAGACAGATATCAATTTACACAGTAGGTGACTCCTGACCAAATATTTATTTTAATTTGTAATTACACTATTATCTCTCTTAGCCCTCAAAGTTACCTATATTTAGCCTGACCATTAATCTGACAATTTCATTTAACGTATAAACTTATTCAAGTTAATATTTTATATTATTCAGCCCGACATTAACGATTTTGTTATTTTACACACATAACAGAATCCATATATACCTTAATATTGGATGAACAATTTGGTGATTACCATGTCAACTATCAGAGCTTAGCATCAAAACGTTTAAATATGATTATTTAAAAATGCCCATAGAATATTCAACAGAAAGAATATTTCAGTGATCAATTTTTATTATTGTTCTTCTATTTATCCATTAAATTCCGCCTACTAAGCATTTTATTCACAGGATTAATTGTACACTATATTGATCATAACTTGACACCTTACTTTGAATCATTCTGATCTTTGTTAAATGATCTTTCCAATTTAAAATTAACACAATCTTAAAGCATTTATACAATAAGAGTAGCAAATTTTCACCATTTTCGACGTATAACATTGTCCGATCCATTAATGCATGACTTCTTTTGGCTTTGCAAAATAACACAACAGATATGGAGCCTGATAACGGAGTTATTGAAAATAATTTTTCGCCCAAATATTATTTGTTTTTGAATACGATTATTATCAAAACCGCTAAACGAATTCTTTACAAATAAAAAACAGTTATTTTCTACATATTTTAAGCTCATAAAAATTTGTAGCCTACAACCCCTTCCAAAAAAATAGGGGCCCGAGTCAAACAACGTACATTGAATGAGAAATGATCGTTTAACAAATAAGTTGGCTATGAGGAACCAATGAACACTAATTTACTAAGAAATGAAGAATTTGTTCAAATTAAGATAAATAACCCAATACGAAAGTTTATTCTCTATGAAACTTCCAAAAATTTACCACCAAGCCATCCAATATAATTTGCTTCACCAGGAGGATTGTGAAATTTGAACGATCCCTTTAAAGCTTGTAGTTTCGAGAACTCAGGAAGTTCAACATGTGAATTGAGTTCCTCTATTAAACGAGATACGAAGCCAGGAAGCATGGTTGTGCCGCCGATGAGTACAATATTTTCTGCCAGCTTCCTGTCATATGGAGAAGATTACCATAAATTACAGTATAAAGTGAAAATGGAAATCTTAAATAAAGTTGAACGCCAAGAAATACATATTTCTTCAGTTAACTATGTTCACCATGGCTTTTAGTAAGACATTAAATACCAATGTCTGAAACTAATTTTTAAGAACTGATAAAGTTTATCAAAATACGATGTCGGTCACCATATACCGGTAAACTGTTTGTGGAAATCATAAAATGAGTACGCCACAGAAGTGAGAAAGCAAACACTAACCAGAACATTTCATCAAAACCAAATACACGCTTTTGTACGAAGCTATAAGCCATGCATTTTGCGTGGGTTAGTGTTACTACCAGTGTCCGAAACGAAGTAACAGTTAATGTGTAAGAATTCCTGGAATTTCAAAAAATTTCTGGACAACTCTAATTCTAATTATAGGAAAAAATCAACGAAGTTGGCCTTATGGTATTAGAAAGTGATACCAAACGTTTCCCAAAACCGCCAGCCAACACTGTAGCAAGACAGTTTAACAACTAGTGAGCTTTTAAACTATTTTTGTTCCAAAAAATTTAATGACATTTATTGGGTAAATTTACTTGACGATATTTACGAGACTTAGCAAAACTGCTCTGGTTCTAGTATATGTTACAGCGTAAGTGCACTGTCTGTAACTGAATTTCTAGAACTACCTATGTCGATGTCTACTCAGATTGAAATCTGCAAATCTCAGGTTATAGTTTTGACTAAATATTTAATTCGCCAATAACTGAAGTCATCGCATGGCGGTCTTTTGTTTGTTTGACGGGTACAGGCTCATGAATGCAGGGTACTGTACTGCCTAATCGCATTAGCTATGTAGAGTGGGGGTTCAAACTTACAACTTGATGACCTAAAATCGAACACCTTAACAACTGAGCCTTTGCTTAACTTGTGAAGCAATAAGATTAAAATAATTCATCTCATTTTCTTAAATTCAGGTCACCTACCTAAAGAGATACCGCCAGTATTCCAATCATATTACAGAAACCATCGTCAATCTAATGCATAGCTTAAGGTACTTTTACGTGCAAAGATACTCAAGAGCCAATACGTAACGATCACAGTATTTGAGGAAAATTAAAAGATTTATGAATAGAGCAGTTTTTGCAAATAATATTAAATACCTTCTAATATCAATAGGTGCCAACGAAATAGACCGTAAAATTAGTGTTGTGATTGTTGTTTGGTCGTTGTCCCCGGAAAACAAACATTCGACTGCCAGCTCGCGGATATCTGATGGTACTTGAATTGGTCTTTCGTTTCCTAACTTATCTAAGGGGAAAACAAATGTTTCTTGATACATATTGGGCTTTAGGGCCGATGATTCATTAGAATCTTTCCAAGTCTTCCACTGCGCTGCTCTGCTTTGCGGACTAACAAAACATGTACGAACTAAGAGTAAGCAAACATATGCGACACTACACCTTTTATATCTTCAATAATATGTTCCGAAATAAAAGAATCTGGACAAGGGGTTAACTGCGACTCTCCGTTGATAACATCCAGCAACTTTGCATTTTCATTTAAGTAATACCTGATGTCTCTAAAAGTTAGCAGACATTATTGTGTATTACACAAGTTATACTCGTGAATTTTTCTGCCACCAAGCTGGGCCGACTGCCAAGCGTTTAGTAATGTGTAACCTTCGTAAACCTACAAATAGAATGAAAGAGAATTCCCCTTACAGGCAAGACTTGTGCATCCATGTAACCACAGTCCAACACAACGGCTGACGAAATCCCAAGAGTAAACAGTGCCATCAAATGGGAAGTTGCAAAAAGTATAGAAGGAGCCTATATTACAACCAACAGTTATGTGTTTAGTCTTTTACCTCGAAGTGATTAAACAATACGTCGGCCAAAACCTCACGAAATAATGAGGGACATAACACGCTTTCGACTACTACAACTCGTCTGTCCTTCGGGTTTACTAATAAGTGTCTGCGACGTATGAAGTGAATTTAGAAGATTATACCGGTAGTATATATTGTACAGAAATGTCACCAAGAACTCTCGTCTCTCATCCTTACCATCACAAGAGGAGATACTTCTTTTGCCACCAGTGGGCTGAAAATATTAATGTACTTTGAAAGGTCGCCAAACCAAAGTAATCTCTGTTGGTATAATAAACCTTGGTCCAGTTTCTCCAGCAAAACCGCACCTGTCACTTTCGCTAACTGTGTTAAGAACACTTACTTGGTGTAGACTGAGCCTATGTCAAAGACAACGGCTGTCTTTTCACCTAGCATAAGGGCCTCGAGCACAGGCATTATGATTACTACATGTAACGTTAACGATGTATTTCCAACCCTTTTCAGTGCTCAATAGTTTAATAGCTTTAAACTTCGCTCAGTATAATTAGACATTTGTTAACTACTTAAAGCTCATGTCCGAACTTCAAGGAGAGATTTAGATTATAGCCTAAAAAGAGCCTCTAATCACTGTATCTTTACATAGAACGGTTAGATCCATACTTAGGCTCGTGACCATGGGAAGCATTTACCTAATTTTACATTGTCTTGCTGATGAATTTATCCTAATCCATGTCTGTACTTGGGGAATAGATACCTTTTGCCTATTTGTTGGAGATTTCAATATGTTTCACATCAATTTAATGAAGCTTACAGCTTCAGGTGGATGTTTTGACGTTAGCCTGCTATCAACTATTATTCTATGAGCTCTAGTAAAATTTGTTGTGAAATTTACATATACTGGCTTAGAATATGAGCCGTCAATGCTGATTCTGGCTCGTACACACCACTGTGGTTATTTTGCTGACATTAATTACGAACCTTGACCAAGAGACAGCAATCTTACCCTAATATAAATCGAATTTCAGACGTATTATATTTGCTCCTTACTTATTTACTTACTTACTTACTTACTTACTTACTTACTTAATTAATTACTTACTTACTTACACCTGTTACCCCCAATGGAGCATAGGCCGCTCACCAGTTTTCTTCAGCCAACTCTGTCCTGGGTTTCCCTTTCCACTTCTTTCCAATTTTCATTAATTCTTCCCATATCTTTCTCTATTTCTCGGCGTAATGTGTTCCTTGGCCTTCCTCTTTTCCTTTGAGCTTGAGGCTTCTATGTGAGGGCTTGTCTTGTGACGCTGTTCGATGCTTTTCGCAGTGTGTCCTATCCACTTCCACCGCTTCTTCCTGATTTGCTCCTCCACTGGAATCTGGTTTGTTCTCTCCCACAGTACGTTGTAGCTGATAGTGGCTGGCCAACGAATCCGAAGTATTTTGCGTAGACAACTGTTCATAAATACTTGTATCTTCTGGATGATAGCTTTGTTAGTTCTCCAAGTTTCCGCTCCATACTGTAAAACTGTCTTGACATTTGTACTGAAAATCCTGATTTTGGTTTTGGTTGAAAGTTGTTTGCTGTTCTACATATTTTTCAATTGTATAAATGCAGCCCTTGCTCCACCACATCCTAATATAGGGCGAGCTAATGTTTCGGCAATCAGAGGCTGTGTTTTCTTAACAGACTAGTTGGTTACTGTAGATGGGTCTGTCTTCAACGAACGGAATACATTTAAAACCATATTCGAGTTTGTAACGCTACCGTTGATCCCATTTTTAGCCAGTAAGCCATCAAAGGTAAACACTTCAAAAACAACAGATCAGTCAGCTCTGTGCGCCAAAATATCCAGTGATGATTGCTAGATTCCTCTGCTCACTGTGTCCCTTGGTCTTGATAATTCCGAGTCAGAACTCGCCTTATGACGCAGTTGGGTACCTTACGCAATGTATGACACATCTAGTTCCTAAGTTTTTCCCTGATTTCTTCCTCAGCTGGAATCTCGTTTGTTCTCACCTACACTAAGTTGTTGTTGATGGTGTTTGACCAACGGATCTGCAGTATCTTGCATAGACAACTGTTAATAAACACCTGTCTTCTGGATAGTGACTTCCGCAGTTTTCCAAGTCTCTGCTTCGTATACTAGAACTGTTTTGACGTTCGTTGTGAAAATGCCGACTCCAGTGTTGATTGATAGTTGTTTTGAGTTCCACTAGTTCTTCAACTGTAGAAATGTTGCCCTTGCTTTGATAATCTGTGTGCTTGTATTTGCAGCATATCCTTCTTGATTATCAATTATACTACCTAGGAATGTAAAGATTTCTACATCTTTCAAAGCTTGCCCAGCAAATACTAATTGTTCGGTACGTGTTGTTTCATATCAGAACATCTTACTATTTATATTGCGTATGTTGAGGCTGCTGATCCAGTGACCATCTTCTCCTGAATTTTCGTCATTGTATGCAACAGAAGAGCTGGGTGATATGAGAAGTCTAAATCGTCTTGCTAGATCCGAGCTGTCTATTTTATTCCTTGCTTTTCCTGAGATTTTAAGGTTTTAATGGTCCACTTAACCATAAAGAGAAAGAGGAAGGTTGAGAGTAAGCAGTCTTGTCTGACACCAATCTTTACTTGGAATAAATTAATAATTTGTCCAACGTGTACCATCTTGCAGTTTGATCCATCATAAGAATTGCGTCTGGTGTTGACAATCTCCCCTAAGAGCTACAACGGTCTAACACATTAAGGAACCATTCCATACGCCTTTGCTGTTGGTTGCTCTGGTTCTCAGGAGTATCAATCTGGTGGCTTCGGAAGAAACTGGGCTTTCGCCACGAGGCATCATTATTCTGCCAAATGAAGACCCTTCAACTTAGAGGAGAGAGTTCAGGTGGTTTGAACCTTTCGTTATGATCAGCGTCTGTTTAGCTGATTGCTCTGATAAAATCCAGAGGAACGATATTGCTAATAATAATGTTGATTTACAGAATATAATAATGAGGCTCAATGAAATGAAGCTTTTGTGATATTATTTTGTAGGACCCAAACTGAGGTTTGGACTGAAGAATAACTGTCTTGGTGGTTTAGATTCGCGCCTGGCGCAGTTTAAATCCAAAACAAGTGATTTGGGAAAATAACAGTTCTAATATTCATTATAAATATAAATATACATAATTACCTGAGCAAATATTACCGCTCAGTCATTCCACTAACAATTCTTCAGTTAGTCAAATCAACACCAGCAGATAGCTGATATTCTATCGCTCCTGGATAGATCAGATTCGTTCAAAGGATAATATTTGTTTACTGTATGACACAGAATGCTTCTTATTTTGGAAGGGTGCTTCAACTTACAATCAAAATGCACAATCAGAATCTGTACAAACGACACAATCAAAAGAAGAACAAATCTATATTGGTGTCGCCATAATTAGGCATCAGCTTAAACATAATTATGTAGTTCAGAAAGAAACACAGAAACTCAGCAAAAGCAAAAGAAGTTGAAACTATAATAAAATAAAAATATTATCATCTCAAAATGGAATCGAACAGACTAACAAAATGTACAACTGAGGGAATCAATAAGGACAAATTACAGATGTATACATGGGGGTTTCCACAAACAAAGCCATCTGAAAATGGACCTTACATTTTTCTTTTTAACTCTGTAGCTGAAGAGGTCATTAGTGAGCTCTTTTTCAGTATAACTGTCTAGATCTGCTTGCAGTAGGACTTATTGGTAGGGGATTAAAACCAGTGCAAGTTTACGAACATGAGTTGTACACGAGGTTAACAAGGAAAAGTAACATCAATGTTTCAAAATGTTCGACCACACAGACATGGGTAGATTGAGGTTATCGCCCCAGCGTCATGAATGCTGGTCAGATACACCATTCTCCCTTCTTTTGTGATGTTA
Source organism: Schistosoma turkestanicum (assembly GCA_944470395.2). Lineage (NCBI taxonomy): Eukaryota > Metazoa > Platyhelminthes > Trematoda > Strigeidida > Schistosomatidae > Schistosoma > Schistosoma turkestanicum. Next base: position 34,794,485 of record OX103971.1, on the reverse strand, counting down.
GACTCTCCTACGTTTAATGGTAGATTTTAAACCATGTTTTTTTAGTCTACGCTCTATTTTTTATACGCCTTGTTGGAAAACATTTTCTCTACCAGCTCCACGTTACAAGCAAACTAGACAACTTTGGCTTCTTCATGTAGGACAAAGTATCTACGTAGTATATCACACCGATTTTAAGTAAACTAATTGTATAAAATGTGGGACAGGCGTCAGTTAATAGGTAGTTTGAAGATAGGAAGGATAGGGATCTTGAGAAATAAAAGGGTTGAAATGATATTAAAAATTACTGAGTAAAGCTATACGTTGGTAAGTAAGCGAGGTGTTTAGATGTTAATGAATTTGGGAAATAAAAAGTTAATTAATTGTTATTACTTATACTGGAAGGAACTCACAATTATTCCGGAATTTTGAGCTCCTTGTAATTGAAGGTAGTTGATCAACATCTACAGGCTTTCCAGTTTGTCTGTCTACCAGAAATAAAAGCGAAAACTGCTGTGAAGATGATGAAATAATGACTGAAATTTAAATTCGGACAAAGTCACGGGCAACACTTCAAAAGCGTAACCCATTACTGTTAGTAGAAGCAGGGGGGTGATACCTGCATGGATGGTAATGCGGGTATAATAAGTTCATATGCTGTAATTAGTCTATATAAATATTTGTGGACCATAAAAGAGTGCCTCAGGGCTTGTTATGAGTTCTGAGAATAGTCGATAAATCTCTTTAGAGTCTAACATGTGCAATACTAGTTTCTTGAACTTGGTGACTGTCACAGATTCGGATAGTAGTTGGCAATCTGTTCCACAATAGACTGTATCGTTGTACACGGAAATTACAACGCAATGATTTTTTGTGTTTTGCAGTAAATGGAGTATATGAGTCGTTTCTAAGTCTGTAAGCAGTGTCGTGGTTCATAACTGGGCCGTATTTCACGAACAGGAAACCATTTATCAGTTTATCGAGAAGCATTAAGTTGTTTTTCAACCGATGGCGCCATAGAGGTACTGAGGAAAGATGTTTGCATCTTTCTGTATAGTCGAGGTTATGGCTCTATACTAGCAGTCGCCATGGGAAGCTTTTTTGGAAATTTTCTACTCGTATTTTGTCCATGATATTCACGTTTGAAAACATATGTGAGCAATATTCAAGTAAGCTTTTTATGCACGTTTTGAAGAGTGTAAGCTTATCCTCACTTGCCAAGAAGTTCTTATTTATAGTTGGGGCATGTTCTCCAAATTTTAGGCTTCTGGAGTAAAGAATACTTAGATCATGCACTGATATAAGTGTCTGCACCCTACATTTTTGTAAACAGAGTGGTATATCATGGTGATGCTTACATATATGGTTTATGTACATACGAAACAATAGTGGACCCAATATAAAATTATATTTACTCTTGCAGCTCGCCTTTAATCGAAAAGTGCAGGTTCATACGCGTCTCACCCAGTCCAAGACCAAAAAACGATAATTCTGGGAGAAAACGGTTCTATTTAATGATGAAAAGGGAAATACAGACAATTCCCAAAAACAATATTACACCTTCGAGTTTCCAGTTACCACAATAGGTTCCGTTTCTGGAAGAATAAGTGCTTCCAGTCCGTTACTGCTAGAGTATCAAATCCAAATATGGCTGTAGCCATATTAAATATCAAATTTAAACAACATATGTACAGTTCAGAAGGAAACATAAAAACTTCAATATCAGTACAAGATATAGAAATAATAACAATATACAATGATAAAATCTCAAAATGGAACCAAATAGAGTACCAAAATATCAACAGAAAGAGTCAGTCATATCATAACGCAAATATATATGCATGGAGGGATTTTCCAAAAGCAAAACCTTCAAAATAGATTCTACACCCAATACAATTCCCTGATAACTGCACTAGTTATTGGTCTTGGTGATGAAAGGCAGTTGTAGCATTTAACAATTTAGGAGTGAAACAAACCATGAATTTAGTGAGTTACTGATTCTGATTGACTTTATTTTAAGAAGCCTTTGGTTTGGGACCTTATGAAAAGCCTTCTTGAAGTCGAAGAAAAGGACTGACACTAGAATTGAGTAGACTGAGGCAGGTGAGGAAGATTGTATTATGCAAATTTACACTCTGAGTCAGTTAAAAACGAATACAATATATTGAATACTCTATTTGCACACCATCTTTGAGTCATGACTTCCACCACTACATCCTTCTTCCATTCCTGTTGTTGCTTCCTTTCCTTCCTGTTGGTACTCCACTTACTTCTTGCTTTTGCTCCATTTGCTTTCCGTTTTCCTCTTCTGACCGTGAGACTTCTTCTTTCACGTCCCTTCTTATACTACTTATATCGTTCGTATAAGTAGCACACGCCACAGAAGCCTTTTGTCTCGTTTTTGCGTGCTATCACTGAAATAACCTAGCAGGCATGTGTCACACGACCTAAACCTAAAGAACCCATGCTGTGAGGTCGATATCAGATTGTTGTTGTTTTAACTCTGAGAATAAATGGAAGGAGAGCTGAATTGAAAATGATTCAAAATAAAGTACGACAGGACACCATCTGAGTCCCGCTATCGATTTAGTGATATTGTTTAGTTTATCGACAGTCACAAATTCCAGGAAGTAATCATAATACCTTTTAATGCAGTTTTGATATAAATATTGCAAATACGAAAAGTTAGACCACCAAAATTTTTAATGGCTATCTCAAGGTTCAGCAGACACACTTTCAATTGCCTCAGAAGCATGTTACTCTCTACTGAGTGTTATCCTAATGCCTGAAAGACTATACATATCAGCTCCAAAATAAAGATAGGACCCACTGCAAACTTTAAAAATTACTGACAACGAAATATCACCTTATTAGTGTCTAAGGTGATGGAGAAAGTCGTAAACGTGTCGGCAATTCAACATCTACTTCATGATAATCTCATTTCAACCTCCCAGCAAACGTTTTGAGGTCCTCAATATGAGACAAATTCCCGTTTAACTAAATAAACGAAATAACTCAAAAACAAGATCAAGGGCTAATAGCATCACTCCTATTCTTTGAACTCAAGGAAAATTTCGGTAAACCCCTACAAAAATCTGCTCATCAGACTAAAGTTATTGAAAATTGGTACCCCACTAATTTCAAGGTTTGCACAATCTCTAAACGAACTCCAACAAATTGCAAAGTACACCGCCTCTCTAAGGTTAACAACAAATAGGGAATTGTGTTAGCTCCACTCTTGCTTCTTACATAAATACACGATATATTAACTATGAGATGTGGGTCGCTATAGTTATATGCTGATGATCTGAAATTCGTATACAGCCATAGAAAACGTGGTAGTAACCATCTAACCACGCAAAGCGTCGGATGATGCATTATAGTAAACAACGCCATGACATCCTACTTTACTGGCATAACTGTAGAAACGAGACGCTCATATCCATGCACGATCTGTATATTGACTATTTGAGAAGCCTAAAATTTACAGAGCTGCGGACAATATTCTCTTGAAACCTACACCATCGGCGGGAGTCAAAATAAGAACTACTCGCAAAAGGCGGCTAAGGTTATCGTCTTCACAACGTGTATGATATCTTCCTTTGAATACTACTTGTTTATCTTTTCCGGAACATGAATACCATAGACTAGCTTTGAGTGAAAAAAGTCCAAAGAAGCTTCATCCGTTGCCTGCTAGAATGTGACTATACTCTCAGCTATAGAACTATGCGCAAACATGTTGACCTAAAGTCGTTCTGGCGGCAACAATGAGAGAATGATGTGATGTTTTTCTACAAAATAATGTGTGATTTCTCATCGGTAACTTCCATCCAACTTGTTAATGATGACCTTGCTAACTGAACGAGAAAGAACACATATATACCACAGATACCGCTTAGTTATGCTTCACCGCCAGAAACTTAAACAACCCCATATCACTAAGTACTCCTACTAGTTAATATAATACTAGTTTAATTCTTATATTTCGAAATTTATTAACAATCAAACATCTCGTTCTTTTAATTGCTAATCACCTTACTCATGAATTCTCAACTCTTTATTTCTTAAAGTTCGTTCGACTGCCCTACCAATCTCAAAAAATATATTACCCACCCACGTCTCAAAGTTTATACCATTAGTTAACTTAATATCAGTGTAAAATGATACAGTGACATATAATCCATCATACAGAAACTAAAGCTAGTTAGTTAGTTTGTAACTTCCAGCTGGTAGAGACAGTGTATTCCGACACGATATGCAATACTGAAGCTTAGACTAAAACTTTTGTTAAAACATACCACTAAAGTAAGGGAGCGCACCATCACAAAAGGAGGGAGGGTGGTGTATCTGACCAACAGTCATGATGTTGGGAAGATAACTTCTATCCAGGGGCAGAACATTTTGTTTGTTTACGGCTTCTTGTGATCTAGCAGTATGTAACTAACTAATGATAATTATGCTACTTTTCCACGTCAACCACTTCTATGACTCATGTTTGTAACATTTAACAGGTTTCAGTTCCTACTGAGAAATCCTATTATCAGTCGACATTACATAACTATCACTTGTACATTCAATCAACGTGCTGTAGATCTGTTCTGTCCAATACACTAACTGCGAAATCCATTTCATTTACTGACGAATTATCGCATTTCGAGTACAAAACTTCACATGAGATTTTTCAGTTGCTTTCAGTCAGTTAATTTCGACTGAAACGGACTCTCAAAGACAAAGCAACTTGGAATGCTCTCCCAGCCGAGGCGACCACAGCCCACTCAGTGGACTGCTTTAAGAAGAGACTTGATGATCACGTACTCACATACGGACTATCATCTCCCTCTCGGACAAGCTGTTCATGATGCATATCTTGAGACCTGCTAGTTATTACAATTGCCATCTCCTCAGATAACTCAATTAATCTATCTCGCCTATTATCTCTGTTTCCTCTCCCCTGCTTAAACTTCGGTCCTCTCTCACAATCCTCACTACCAATTAAAAAACTAAATTCATCTACATATTACTCTGTTCTGAAATTTTATTCATATTATCATTAGAATTTTATCCTTATTACCCTTATCACTCTCCACATTGCAACTAACTGATCTCCGGTTTGGTAATGAAACGGCTGCTAGTATCCAGAAACTCTACTACCCTGAAACAAACGTTTCATTCAAATCCCGAGACATACAAACTCACAACCATCTGCCAACTGACTAGAATTAGACAGTCGAGTCGCTAGACCTCCGTCCATTGGACATTACCGAAAACCTGGAACCGTACCGAAAGAACAAGAATCGAGCGCGAAGAAATCAAATTGGTTTACACTAGCTCGTGAAAAAGATATTGGATATTGGATACCTAAACAAATAGTTCCAAACATTCAGTAAATCCGATTTAAAGAACCTTTAAAAGTGATAGCGAACTGTCTCTAGTACTAGGAGAGGCCTTTTACTCACTTCTATTTCATAGATACAGAATTAAGCTGCGGGTAGTGTTTCTTGTTCGAAAGTTTGGTAAAATTTGACCTTGCCAATCCGTTTAATTTAGAAGGTCGGGCGACTTCGTGAAAATGAGCATCCTACAGAAAATAGCCGAAATAGAAGCAGAGGTAAATTTGTGAAATAGCTGTTTCGGGCAAATTTTAACATTTATTGCGCCTGTTTAGCCGTCATTTGGTTTATGTGGCTCGTAGACTACTTGCATTCACTTAGTTATATTGATTTCGTTTTGAATTCATATTTTGGCCAGTGTAATCAGTTTATGGTATCGCATCCTAGTTCTTAAGAAAATTGATAGCAACAAAGGCCAAACTGTCTTCGTTTCTACTTATCGGACTACATTGGCACTTTGTAGGAATTTTATTGCTACCACATATCCCTCGGTTTATGCTTCGTATGACAAACCACTCTTTAAGACTTGAGATTGACTTAATGGTCTCATTATTGGAGGTGCAATCGCCCTTGCACCTGATATTTCGTACGAATTTACGTTCACGGAGCCGTTGTACCACTTGTAAGCACTTTCGTAGATCATATTATAAGAAATCACAATCACACCAATAGCATATTATAGGATTAATGGGAAGTTAAAATGTTGGGACTCTCCTATTATTAAACTGGCTCCCATGATTTGTTTGTATACTTGAGCCTGTCTTAAGGATCATTCCAAAAACCATAGAGACTACAAATAATGGACGAACCAACCATATTTGATATAGCATGTCTTGGATTTTGGTGCCGAATTAATTCATTCATATGGTTAATTGACATTTTGGTGTTATGATTGATGGCGATTAGGAATGAAAACCCGGATTTCATTCCCATCACTTACATCCTGCTCTAATTGCTTTTCTTAATTCCTCACTCCGATTTATGACCCACTTTTAACGATAGTTATCGGGCGAGTACTCTCCAGGTCATTTTGACATCGTCCAAAAGTCGACCATAAATTTTAGTCTCATCACGTTCATGGTGACCACGTAAAACATAATTCTGTATTTATAGCATGTGTTTGTAGCTTAAGTAAATGAGTTGACCTGTACATATGCATCTTCAAAACAGCTACTGTAGCATCACATCCACCAAAGAATTTTCTTATATGAACCTGTTTAAAGCCCAACTCCCATTTGCGTATTAGTGTGTCGTTCATCATCCTATTCATTATTTTGACGAATAATTATTAGCTTTCTATTTCTAAATTAATATGACTTGTTGTATGTGCATGTGTGTAACCATACTGAAAGGTATTAATAGTATTCGACTCATAAAACGGACAAATCAGACTTGGTTTCCGAATAATATTCTGCTGAATCAAAGTTCAGTGCTTTAGCCATCAAGCCACCAATCTCCAATGTCTAAATTATTCTATCAGTCTGCCTATAAACTATCGCTTTTCCAAAGGTTTATGTAGTTTCCTTCGTCGACCGTACTGTGTATGAGGATTTTCGGATAAACTCAAATATTTTAAAGTTTTTTCTTCAGCCTGTTTTCTTATGCTCATTTTTAACCTTAGATGGCTAGGACACAGAAAAACAAAAATACCATGGGTCACTTAGGATTATTAAAGGCTCGATTAGCAAAACTTAGACGGGAGCTTATCGAACCTAAAGGAGGTGCTGGTGGAGGAGGAGAAGGTTTCGATGTTGCTAAGACAGGAGATGCACGTATTGGCTTTGTGGGTTTTCCATCAGTTGGAAAGTCAACACTTTTATGTAATTTAGCCGGCGTCTATTCTGAAGTAGCTGCTTACGAGTTTACGACCCTTACTACTGTGCCAGGCGTTATTAGATACAAAGGAGCTAAGATTCAGCTGCTTGATCTACCTGGTATCATCGAAGGTGCTAAAGATGGAAAGGGTAGAGGAAAGCAGGTGATAGCTGGTAAGTCATGTTCGCAAGATATTTGAGTAAATTTGTTTACGTAGTTGCCCGAACTTGCACTCTTATTCTCATGGTGCTAGATGTCCTCAAACCTTTGCAACACAAAAGGCTTTTAGAAAACGAATTAGAGGGATTCGGTATTAGGTTGAATAAAAGCCCTCCTAACATCACACTACGCCGTAAAGAAAAAGGAGGTCTGAACATTCAAACTTTAGTAAGTTTTTTCCATTCTATTTTACTTAAAACAATGTTTTCAGGTTCCTCAATCTGAATTAGATAAGGACGTAATTAAAACTATTTTAAGTGAATACAAAATACACAATGCAGATGTTTCACTCAGATGCGATGCAACTGCTGAAGATCTAATTGATGTTATTGAAGGAAGTCGTGTATATATTCCGTGTATCTATGTTCTAAACAAAATTGATCAGATTACTATTGAGGTATGAAATTGGGCATATAATTGTTTGGATTTTATTAGGAGTTAGATATCATTTGCCGTATTCCCCATTGTGTACCCATTTCAGCTCATCACAAATGGAATTTTGATGATCTTCTCGAACTGATATGGGAATATTTAAGCTTGGTAAGAATTTACACAAAACCCAAAGGACAGCTGCCTGACTACAACGCACCAGTTATTTTGAGATCTGCTTCACACACCATTGAGGATTTTTGCAATAAATTGCACAAGACTTTAATCAAGGAATTCAAGTAGTAAGTTGAAATAACATTTTATCGAATAAATGGAATTTTCTATCAATAATGGGATCCTTTTTGGAATCTTTTATTATCGGATCGGTCGTAAAATACGGTATATCAGATTCTATAGAAGTTTCACAAAGCCATCTTGTAGCAACCTAAGGATATTTAAACAACATAAAGCTTCTGAGAACGATGAACTACAGAGTAAGATACGGAATAAAAGGAAGTTAGGGAGTATGAAACAACGTACTTATCTTACAGGCGAGTAGTTCATAATCTTCGTCTTAGTCATTATTAGTTGTTGCTAGTAGTGTCTGGCTAACGAATTTAACATAGATAGCTGTTAATGAACACTAGAATCTTCTGGATGATGGCTTCGGTAGTTTTCCAAGTTTCTGCTCCATAGAGTAGAACTGCCTTTGCATTTGTATAGGAAATTCTGACTTTGGTGTTTGTTTATAGTTGTTTTGAGTTTAAGACGTTCTTCAGTTGTAGAAATGCTATCCTTGCCTTGCCGATCCGCCCTTTCACACCTACATCAACTTCACCGTACTCATAAATTTCGCTGCCCAAATATGTAAAGACTTTTACATCTTTCAAAGGTTCACCATCAAGTGTGATCTACTTTGTGCATCCTGACCGTAGCTGCTACCTTGACGTGGTGATCGGGCTTGCCTATCGTGATGATCCAACCGAACTATATTGGCTGGAACATATGCTCCTTTAGGTTCTACCATGCCAGGCAGGTAGATTGGAGAACGATGAGACTAAAAGCAGCTACTGAAGGTCTGAGGGCGAAGTCGTACTGCTGACTGCAGAGGGGTGTGACAACAGTAAGCTGTTTCCCTCGGACAACCAGCATCTGCAGCGAATCTGCCTTCTCGCAAGGAAGGAAGGGTTAGAAAAGGTCGACTCTAAGAATGTCATACCTCACCCTAACTCACGGATTTCCGTCTCCAGTGGTAAGGGTGCCCACTAAGGGTTTTTAAGAGAGGAGCTAATACTGAAAAAACCTTTCATCAAAAGGCCGTGTGTGACTGACCTCAAGCAGTTGACCCCTGGGCTCTGCGGTCACGGACCCAGGTCTCCAAGACCGACACTAATCTGCCTCCCTTTTCAGGTCCCTCAAGAAACAACCTTCTATGGTGTGGGCAGCCGGGAAGTGACAACTGCCCTCATATCCGTAACACCACAAGACAAAATTGGTCAAAATCAAATCCTTCTTACACCCCCTAATATCTCTCTTATCTCTACGACTAACTGTAGTCGCATTCCTTCAGCTCATTGCACAGCTAATGCAAACGATGCGAGTTCACGAAACCTCGTTCCTGGTTTCCTTAAAACCCGTTCCAAACTACATGCTGGAGCATTTAATGTACGGACATTGTGTCAAATAAGGCGGCAGGCATCATTAGCTAGGACTTTAGAATCTTGCGCCATCGATGTATGCTGCGTCTCAGAAACACATATACAGGATCCTAGTAAAATATCTGATTTGATTTCAACTTGTCAAAATAAAGAAGCAGCTCGATGCCCTGATGCTGCTTCCCGGGGTCTCGCTGGTGTAGGTATAGTATTGAGTCGTAGGACTAGATCCCAGTAGATAGTCGCTTGTGCGCTGTCCGACTAAACGGGGCAGTAAGAATTCGAAAAGATAGGGACACTTGTCGTTGCCTCTTCGTCGTATCTGCCTATGCCCCCACTGACTGCAGTTCAGACGAGGTGAAAGATAAGTTTTACAGAAAGCTTTCGGACCTCCTCCAAAATGCTAGGCGCTCCGATGTAGTGATAATGGCTGTTGACTTAAATGCCCAAGTAGGTAGACTCAGTGAGCAGGAGAGATACCTAGGTGGATGTTATGGTGTCGCGGCTCAGAGAACAGACAATGGCGACCGTCTGTTACAAGTATGCTCAGATAACCGCCTATTTCTAGCAAACACTGACTTTAGGCATAAGGAAAACGTCTCTTGACCTGGCGACCTCCAAAGTCGTCTCAACGTTGGACCCAACTAGATCACATCGCCATCAGCCACCGATGGAGGGGTTCGATAGAAGAAGATATATATATATATATATATATATATATATATATATATATATATATGGTGTACATTACATGTAACTTTATTTTTAAATAGAATTCTCTCCTAACTTGACTTTGATGTAGAAATAGGTTGGAAGAAATTTATGGGCGGCCAGGCCAAAACATGGCACAAACCCATGAAGTCACTGACAATTGGACTGAGTCATGTTGGTAGGTGTCGACTACCTTGTTGGCGTCCACGATATTATAGTAATCGATCTGGTGTGGCAACCGTGATTGACATGGCTCAAAACCGTTTGCAATGGTTCAGGTGCATTCATACTTTGCGTTCACTCAAATCCTAACTTTCAGAGTCCCCCATCACCTTTATCTTCTTCTTCTTAAGCTTATTTCACAATATTCTACTTGAATAATATCTTCGAACCCTAATCTCTGATTACTGCTGTTACTTTTACTACCTTTACTACTATGGGATTTGAAGTGACAAATGCATCTCTGTGCTAATGTCGTATGGCAACTTGAAATAATGTATTTACGTACGTAAGTCGGTGCGTAGTTGTTTTTCTATAAGATGTGTTACATTAAACTATGTAGTATGTTTTTACTATACATTACTAAACTTGTATTAGGTAGAAAGTTACGTTTCAAACTTATTTTAACAAGCATCTATAACAAAGGAGTCACTAAGACCGGACTGGTTGCACTGTTATTTTTTATCTGTCGTTTTATAAAAGTGCATCAAATTGAGTATGCTGTTTCCGCATGGATTGCTCAAATACGATGTCTTGTTTAACTGTCTTAACTAGCTTAATTGTCGAATGTCTGACTGCGGGGATTTAGTCATTTCTTACAGTTGGGTTACCAACCTGTACGTACAACATATTATAAAAACATTTGGTAATATGATTGCGAGCGAAATCATGTCGACCAAATCTTACTTACATCCTTATAATTTATGGACTTTATTACCAATTTACACCGATGATTTCTTCTTTGATTCATTTCGGATTTTAAATATCTGCTTAGAAAGAGTTCTTAAATCGTCTAAAATTATGAACTTAGCTTTTTAAAAGGGAAGATGATTGATTTTAATCGAAACTCTACATTTAACTGAATATCATAATTCTTTTCATTTTAATTTTGATACTAAAGTATGTCGATAAAAACAATTTGTAATTAAGAATTTAAATTGTTTTATTGATTATATTCTTTAGAAATATCATTTGTGAGTTTTCAATGAAGTTGTTCCGAAATAATCCTATTACAACAGAATGGTTCTGTCTGAATAATTTAGTTTAATTTGACTATGTTAATTTCTTTTAGCCAAAGAACGTAAATAATTTTGTTTTCGAATTTCTGTAACTTTAAGTATTTTACATACTATATTTTAGTGCTTTGGTTTGGGGTTCTTCGGTAAAGCATCAACCACAGCGTGTGGGTAAAGAACATATGCTTCACGATGAAGATGTAGTACAGATTGTCAAAAAGTAAGTTTATACTGATCGTCTAAAATATATATATCGAAATACAATACATGAAAGAGTGATATTCTCAAGAAATCTTCATCACGTTCTAAGGCTAAAAGTTCACTATACTGATGATAAATAACCAAATTTATGACAACTTCATCTTTTAAAGATACAGGGTATGTATCCAGGTTATTATCAAAATAAGCTTGTTATCTGGCGTCTATAAATAATTGTGTAACAATTAATGTGTAAGGTATACTTAGACTGGAGCTTCATTTCAATGGTTTCACTGTCATTCAGTTAGTCATTTACAACGTCGAACTTCGTACGTACGTATATCAGTTTAAGTTGCCATATCACATTAGCACACGGAGATCGAATTGTCAGTCCAAATCTTATAGTTGTAAAGGCAGCATTAGCGGAAAAGATTATGAATCGAGGATATGATTCCAGAAGTATATCCTAATGGAATCAATTTGAAAAGAGAAAAAAATCTGCCTTCCTTTACAGGTTCCTCAAGAAACACCCACGGTGTGGGCAGTCGGGAAGTGACATTCGCCCTCATGCTCGTAACAACACACGAGACTGAATTGGTCACAATCAAATCCTTCCTACACACCCTGACATCTCTCTTATCTCCATGTCTCACCCTTCTCATATCCCGTTATTAGCTTGCACCACTGATGCAAACGATTTGAGTTCACGAAACGTCATTCCTGGTCTCCTAAAATCTCATTCTAAACTACATGTTGGAGCTTTTGATGTTCGAAACGCGTCAGTAGGAGCATAGAAAGAGGCATCGTCAAGTGTCCTCATGTTTCCGAGTTCTTACTGTTCCATTTAGTCGGACAATGACTTTTTGGATCCAGTCTAACAGAGCTACCTATGCTGTAAAACTTAATCCTATACCTACAGCAGCGAGGCCGCTGGAAGCAGTAGCAGGGCTTTTAGATACACAAAGAATAGATTGAGTTGGTTATTTATCAGGACGTGGTGAAGTCAAATTATTGATTCTACTCCGATTCTATATGCGCGTTTCTGATACAATAAAGTCATAGCTAAGGAAGCTTGCCCTATTTGACGCGTTACACCCCTCTGCCGTCAGTAGTACGACTTCGCCCTCAGACCTTCAGTAGCTGCTTTTAGTCTCATCGTTCTCCAATCGACCTGCCTGACACGGTAAAACCTTCAGGAGCCAATATAGCTCGGTTGGATCATCACGATAGGCAAGCCCGATCACCACGTCAAGGTATTAGCTACGGTCTGGTAATGTTTCCACACTCCGGATCTCATAGCTGACGACTGAGCCTTTACTGAAACGTCAATTTCTATTAAAATGGAGGTTGTAAATTCAGTCGTGCAACTAGTTTATTTTCTCTAACTAGTAGTTTGATAATCACATTATAACTAATGTCGGAAATTCGAGTTTTAAATTCGACGCATTTTTACAAGTTTGCTGCCTAAAAAATTCAGTGAGATTTTACCGTTTATGTTTCTTTATTTATCGATATTTACCGAACCTTTAGTATGCATTACTGTTGGTTCACTATAGTTTTGTTTCAACCGCTTATCACTCAGTACGTTGTACATCCTAAAGATCATTATACAATGTCTACTTAGATACTAGTTTACTTTGATCATACATGGACCTTATGCATTTATGTATTATAATTATGTATACTCGATTTTGGTGCGTGAAAATTTAATTAACTTTCAATGTCATGAAAAACTTGTTGCGTATTTATAAACAACACTTGTTTTTCTTTTTGTTTCAGAGTTTGACTGATTCGCTATCCAATTGGTCGCTTTTCTCTGTCTTTCTCTGTAATAAGTTTGATGGACAAATAGGTTTCAGTGACATGATTTTGACAAGTGCCCTATATCACTATTATTGTATTTACAGATTTCTAATAGGTTTTGAATAAAAATGTTTATGGATCAGATTTTTATGTGTTCACTTCTAATAGCGAGACGGTTTAATCGATACTGATGTTTTGCATGTATGAAGGTGCTACAGTGTTTGCTTGTTTGTTTCTTTAGTAAATGTACCAAAACTTCACCATAGTCCTCATTCAAGAATGTTGTTCTCTGGTAAGGTTTCCAATGTATTTTAATTCATTTACTAAAGTTTGAAGATGTCATCTTTGGAATCGAATAACGCAATAACCAAAACTCAGATATACAAATTATTTTGATGTTGACTTTAATGATTCAGGGTTATGCTTATCGTCATTAGATCTCATATTACTGGCCTTGATTTTTGATAGAGTTACACTTGCGTGCTGCTGAGGACTAGGACAGTGTTTTTTATGGTCCTCTGTAGTCCGTAACGCTTACTTTTGTGATTGCTCCTCAATTAGTTCAATAATTTGGGACATAAATTACCTTCAAACTAACCAGTTCTGTTTATTAATTATTGTTATGTTTGATTAGATCAAGGTTACAGTCAAAAGTAACATATAGGTTTTCTTAAATAAATTATGAACGTGGAAATTTTGACATACGACGGTTGGATTAATAATTTTTTTACTAGGTATTGATTAAATTATTCGTCCAGTTATAATCATTTTAGTGCAATAATGTTGTATATTTAAACTGTATGCCATTACAAGGGCTGTTCATCATCTCACTGTCTTCATTAAAGGTCACTCATCGTTGCGAAGAAAAGCTGTCATTTTTGTTTATAGCACCAAAATTTTTCAACAAACAATGCATCTGTTTTAATCAATCTCGCTTTTCAGTAAAAGCAGCGCAGATTTCATCCAACTTATTCTTACTTATTTCTTGTCCTCAATTATTCGTCCCAATTTACTGTAGTCTCAGTAATAATCATCATTATCATATATGGCAATGGATCATGTTTGTTATTATTCAGATCAATGAAGCAGAACGACATACATATCCTCCCCTAATATCGCTTTCAGAACAATTGGAATTTTATCTAACTCAATGATAATGATTTTGTGCTGAAGTTTCCAAATTTTTCACAGGAATTTATAATGTATTTATACTTGCATGTTACTCCTTCAAGTGAAATATGAATAACCGGACTCGGACAAGCATGTGTTTATTTTTGCGAATCCTAGGTTTATTATTCTTTCTTGGAAAAAATGCTAAAAGAGTACTTGTAGACGAAATGATTATATGTTTGAACTTCGACTATTTGCGGTTATTAAAACGCTTATAATTGAAAACCGATGCATTTAGTATTTTGATCAGAATTAAATAACTCATTACACACTACTCTCTCCACCTTAATTGTTGAATTTGAATCTTTACTAGTAAAGTTATTAAATCATTACTACTGAAAAATCTATATCAATTTTATTACCTTGAAACTTGTTTAGTTGTTTGCAGTTGATATCACTCATCTGTTGATTTTCATATAGAACTGATTACAGCGTCCTCAAATTGCATACTCTCGTAAGCATTTTAATTAGTAGTTGCTTAGAGGATGCAATTTATATTCTCAGTTTTGTAACTTTCCTAAAAAATACAATCTATATAGTGAGTTGTCTCTTTTTGACCACTCGAGTCCTAGTATTTGATTATAAATGTCTTCGAAGTACTGATCGCGTATTCTTGGACCGCCGAGTGAGAATTGTTGAAGCTAGACGCACGATGCTAGACAAAATTAGTAAATTGGTTGATTAGATTGTTGGGATGTGTTACATATGTCAAACAACCTCCTACCTTGGTTCGTGATGTTTTATGGCGTAAGAGCATGTTGGAAGAAAGCTAGAGGTGCTCAAAGAAAAACAGGGCATTGGTCCATGGGGCTATTAACTATTGCACTAAACCATGTTGGTAGATTCTGGTTATTTGGTTGAGGTCCGCTCAATTACCGCAATTAGTGGTTTGAGATGTTGAACAACATAATTCAGAATTGATTGTAGTGGCACACATTCGCTCATTCTTTGTCGTTCCTAAGATACTCAGTTTCAAAGTTATTTGATGCCCTGTATTCATCCTCGAATCATATTCTCTATACCTAATGTTTTTTTAAATAATCAATGAGACGGTCATTACTCCCATGAGTTTGGCATTCATCTTGATGTTATGTGGGAATGTGGAGCGATCAACATATATATATCGAATTTTATATTGCTGATGACTGAATATTGTTACTCCTTCATTAATATTTGATGTCTTTTTCTTCATCTACTGCCAGAAATTAAGTACTATGTAGAATTACTTATGTTTTTTTAAAAGATTGAAAGCTGCTGGTAACTAATATTTCCTAATGTGAATCTGGGATCATAGTCAAGTTTTAATAACACTGCCCTTTATTAAATCAAGTTATCTGTTTTTCATTGTATTTTCCACTTCGCACACATTCTTTGAATGACTTTTACTGCAGGTGCTACTTCAATTCAGCAATTTAATGTTTTGGTCATATTTTCAATCTTATGGAATTGTAGCTGCTAGTGTTTACTTTCGATTGAAATATACCGCTCAGTGACATCAGTATTTAGAAATCAACTAATTTATTTTACTTCTGTTTTGGAGATCAAAACATAATGTGCTTTGCTGTTTTCGAACAGGAAACCTGTTGACATCATCACTAGTGTAAAAAATATACTTCGTTTGTTATGGTAAAGGCTATTTAATTTATTAAGAATTCTAATAGAGTTTCACTAAAAATGGACTGTAATAAAACTTTGTCCATATGGATATTGTGTAGTCGATTTTACCGTATGCTTCTTCGGTGATTTACAAATACTGAAAACAATGGTCCTCAAATACTTTCTATCTTCATACAGGTTCTACTGAAATTACATTCTCTTAGCTCTAAGGTTTAGTCGCAACGCTTTCAATGTTAATCTAATTTCATATATATATTAGGGATTTAGATGGGTTTTGTTTCTTGTTTGCTAAGTATATTAGATTTGAACCAAAAGTTGTATAACTTACTACGAACAAATGCTTAATATAATCATACTGTTCGTTCGTATAATGCATTTTGAATCGATTTGATTTTACGCATTGCATCGTCGAAAGATTTTATTACTTAATAAGTTAACCAATAGTAATTAATTTTTAACTGATATATGACACTTTTTCACATTGATTTTCAGCTGTTCTTATGCCACCTTCGCCCGATTTCATATCTAAATCACAAAGAGAAAAATGTTGGAAATCACGTGATGCCTTTTGGGAATGTGTTAATGATATATTGCCGAAAAATTCAGAGCCTGATCAAGATTTGATTAAAAAACATTGTAGCAAACAAAGAAAACTTTATGAAGAAACGTGTCCACCAGTATGGGTTAGTTCACTTTATAGTGTTTAATTTCTCGTATGATAGAAGTAATTAGCTTCATACACTCAGTATAAACACACTGTGTAACGAATTAAACTCAATTCACTTTCCTTTTTAGATACAAGCTAGCTCATAGATGAGTGATAGTTAGAACAGACACAGTTTCCTCGGAAATTGACGTAAATATATGTTCTCTTAGTCCGTTGTATTTTATATTATATGGAAAAGAAAACAATAAAAGAACAATATCGTACTAATAATAACAATAGTTTACTTAATAGAAAATTTAAATAGTACGATTAACTTGTGTACTTCACATTTAAGGAGCGTACACTTTCCGATTCAGTCAAGTAGATCACTGATCCTATGTTATGGTTTGACCATCGTCACGTTTTTCCAATCTATTCTTAAGCTCTAACCCAGATTATTCGTCTTGTAAGTTGTAGGGTTTTCTGACACCTATGACAGACCAACTGAAAAAATTACTGCGGTTCGATGAATTCTGTCACTGCATCTATGTTATTAGCCAGTTTTACTTTTCACTGACCTTCGTTCCTATCTTTACTTTCCTTGTTTTATACCAGTATGTGACTAAAATGTAATCGTGATATTTCCTTAATCTTCGTTGTCATCGATTCACTGTCGTGGTGTGGTGAAATACCGACGTGCGGATCTATAATTTGGATCCTTTAATTTCGACCATTAGGTTACGGTTTCGGTACTGTTATGTTTTTTGGATCAATTGGTTTGATTACAACGCTTCATTTATGCCGGTTACAAAATTCCCGCTTTTGCTAAACTCTTGACTGTTGATCTTCAGCGTAGGCTTGTTAGGAAACTAGGAGTTTGTAGTTAAAAGGACCTGCGTAATATAAACTGGTCAGTGTATCACCGATTCATTGGTTTATCCTTTTATGTAGACTTATCACAAAACTAATACTTATTACGGTTTATTATTTTACCTAACATTTGCTTTTGACGAGAAACCTAGTCAAGGTTGAATTATATTTTAAATGTTTATAAACTTGTAGTTATTAAATTTTTTAACTTAGTCCTTTAGATGCTGAAATGCTGATTCTCTCAATCTTAGTTTCCATCTTAATCAATATTTTAATACTTAGTATACATAGAATAGATAGAAGTGGCTAGTAGTAGAATCCAGGATGCGCGTTTCTTCCTATTTGGGACTTGTCACTAGGATGTACCTAAATCCTAGAGTTGATTTTCACTGTGGGACTTAAACCCAGTACCGTTTGCTTCAAACGCCATCGCGCTATCCACTTAGCTACTGAGTTCAGATAATTGCTCACTTGTGCAACGGGTATGAGGTTTAATTCGATTTGAAATGGTTTGAATTATCTGGCTGTTGATATTTGTTGATAATATATAGGTTCCATATTGCAATGGATGAAAATTAGTTTCGATTCGTAATTTCTCGTTTTACTCAATTAAGACGGAAGTTAGTCTGATCTAGGTTTGAAATCTTTTATTTGTTTGACTTTGCTCGGCAAATATATGAAGGTTCGTTTAAATAGACTGACTGGTTTCCTGTATCTTTGCAAACAGAGTGAGCGTTGTCATATGTCATATTCCACAGTCAATCAAAATGTTACTTCTTAAATAATAAATAATCAAAATAATTATGAGTTATTTATTTTGTGGAAGTTGCTAGTAAATTCAGCTGATGTTTAACTAATGTGATATTTCTTAAAAGGTTCTGTTATTCATTATAATTATCTAGTGATTTTAAGGAAGTTTAATGCATCAAGTATTTATGAGTGATTTTATATTGGCTAGTTTTTCTTTAGCCTTTCTATAGTTTAACCCAGGGTTTTGTGTGTAAACGAAGTTGGTTTTTGAGTATGCTTATTGTCTTACAATAAAATGTAATCTACTCCTGAACTCAAAACACATTTTACGCCATAAAGTGAAATTATCTGAAATTTTTTTATCTAAGTTCCTATACCGAATCAAATCTAAGATTTTTTAGTCTCACGATGAATACAGTGTCTCTTAATCTGAGTCCAAAACGAACAGCTAACACTTTCCGACTTGAGGCAATTAGCGATGCAGCGCTATATTCTTTCTTTATGATTAATCATAACTGTTTTCCTCCTTACATCTTTGTAGTTCTTGAATTATGATCAGTGAAAATATGAAACTTCTCATTAGATTAGTTTTCATCAGTCTATAACCTAAAATAAGCTCGTTGGCGTTGAAATATTTACTTAGTGTCTACTTGTTTCACATGAACACCAAAATTGTGGCTGGTCCTCTTCATTTTTACTTATAGACAGTATTCTGTGATAAGCTAATTTATGATTTAAGCGCATCATATTTTGTAGGATGTGTCTCTTAATTTTTTCACGTCCACAAGAATCGTTGGTTCAGTTTATACGTTTTACTAAGCAAAAAAAATGATTCCAAAATTTTAATTGTTATTGAGTAATCAGCGTTACTCATGAAGGGTGATTCTTCTCAATATACATTTGAAGGACAACTTTTTAGACATTGATAGATGTATGATTTATTCATTGCAGTAGTATTCAGACCTTAGACAACCATACAGACTCCATGAGTTGCTTTTGTTTTCAAAGTGATATTAATAAATGATGGTGTTTTTATTAAATAATAGTTCTATGTTTTATATTAACCACATTACATACTACTGAATACAAACAATATCACTATTTTTTCTGAATATGTACGTTATCAAGCTAATACTGTGGTATTAAACAGCCTAAGCTTATGTAATCATCAATCTGTTAGTTCATATCTTTTGATATAAGTAGTGATCCGCAAAAGTAACTAGTTAGCTAAAGGTGGAATGCGCTGCTTGTCATAGTCATAGTGAATAACTGGTATTATATTTTATCTTATAAATTGTGAATATCTGAATTTCAACCAAGTATATTGAGGTGAACTTGTACAATGTTTGTAAGTCCTAGAATATAACAAAAGTAAATGCTTGATAATCTACAGTTCTTAGTCTTTATTCAGGTGATGTTAATTCATAGAGCATAATTAGTGCATTAATAAAAGTAGTAAATATTTCAACTTTCTTTTTTGATTCATTTTTTTGTTCTTCTGAAATCATCAAACACGTATAATAGCATTTCTTAATAGCAAAAACTATGATTTAAATTAAGTTCATATATATAAAGTTTAGATTCTTTACACTTGATTCATAGCTTCATAAGTTCTCTTATTAATAATCGGACTGTATTATTGTACGCATACTTTTTCTTCATACTGTTTTTCTAAACGTTTTTCTTAGGTCAGTTTATTCGATAAGAAAAAAGATTTTGAACTGTTCAAGGCTCAGAAATTCGAGGAGCAGTTGATAGAAAATGCTAGATCACAGAGTTAGTGTTTATAAGCAGCATGTGATTTAGTGTATAAATGAAACTAATTTATTTCAGATTTCAATAACTGTAAAATAAAAGTAATTTCAATTATTCGCATTGTTTTTCTCGTATTACATAAATGAAATCCAAATTAAATTTGATAACATGGTGTTGTAGATTCATTACCCGAATGACAAGTTATCAAGTTATCGTTTAATATAAGATATGATGGTAATAGGAACATACGTTAAATAACGAGTTTCGCTTTACCGATGTACTCTAAAGGTTATGGATCCTCACTACAACTTGGGGATATAATGCGTCAGAGGCTTCGTCATTGCCAAAATATATCTTGCATTATTTGTGCAGTCTAAATGTAGGGTTCGTCACTAGGGTACGCTTGAAGCTATTACGAGTTCACCTTAGTCGATAAACGCGAACGAGACAATTACCAGCGTCCAGATAGGCTACCTTGAATCACAAGCTGAAGATAGAAGGCTCTGTAAGCGTAGAAAGTATATTCTACAAACACCCAGCAATCACAATACAATCAAGCACACAACTCTCGTTTATGTATACATCATAGAAACGTCCTTGGGACAGTGACGAAAATAGTGCACTAAAATACACAGCAGCCAATCACAGCCATGGATTTTCCTGTTGGGAAATGAAATCTCAAGGTCAACTGATCAGCTCACGCTCACAAACGTGAAATCCAAGATAAGTCATTTATCAAGCGAGTTTTGGGGATCTAACATCCCCAACACTAAATTACTAAAAATATCTCATAAATATATTTACTACTCCACATACGTATTAAAAGAAAAGAAAGGCCTGTCCATCCCTTGTTACACATTTTAGCTATCTGCTGACCATGTTTCAAGTGCAGTTGTACTCAAGCTAAAGATATTTTTACTAGCTTCTCAATAATCAATAGACAATAACTTTTTACCCTACATTCACTAGTTTCAGTCAGTTGGAATGCACTAAACTGTATTTGACCCCTGTATATAAAATGAAACAGTCGTCTATCTAATAATTTCTGATTACAACAACTAATGTTCTTTGAAAATATATTGATTTCTATCGGGACCTTGTATAATTATTTATCTTTGATTGAAATCTAGACTGATCAATGTTAAACCACCATTGGAGATCTGGAAGCACTGGATGGCCATCCATCCTAGTATGGAACTTAGCAAAACGCACCGATGACCCCGGAACGGGAACCAAACCGAGGCGGTGGTCTAACACTGA
This sequence comes from Schistosoma turkestanicum, assembly GCA_944470395.2. NCBI lineage: Eukaryota > Metazoa > Platyhelminthes > Trematoda > Strigeidida > Schistosomatidae > Schistosoma > Schistosoma turkestanicum. The sequence goes on along the minus strand of OX103971.1, from coordinate 34,773,043 downwards.
TCAGTTCACGATTTCAATCAAAATCAGCAATCTCCTCAACCATATGCTGGCAGTTACCATGTGCTCATGGGTGACTAGCTTCGCGATGAAATTCTCGAAGTTCTAGTGAGAAAACGTAACCAGTGGAGTTCAAGCGTGTCGACTAAGATAGTCATACACCGAGAACAATGGATCGTGGTCGCACAATATTGTGGATTGATCCAAGTTAGACATTGACATTATCGAGTTCCGGTTCAGGGATCTAAGGGCTAAGTGTTCTTTCGCGAAACTGGTGGTCCTAGGTTCTCTTTCTGCTCATGGGGTCATGAGTACGCACTGCTGATGAGTCATTTACTACAGTGAAACAGCTTCCCAGTGCTTCTAGGTCTCTAACATTGATCAGTTCGTGATTCCCACCAAAGTTAAAAATCTCCATAACCGTATTTTTTTCTTTATTGAATAACAGAAATTTCGCTAGTATTATGAAAACCATTAAGGGCATTGTTTTATATGTTGTAAAATCTCTGGAAACATTTATGACTGTAAAGGATGGTGGTTGTGCAAACTTCCTAAACTGTTTTATGAGTACAGAATATCTTCTCACGACATATAGTCTGTTTTGGGACTCTGTTGATATTATTGCCCTCTGTTATTGACGTTTAGTTCATGCGACTGGATTCAAAAATGATCACTTATTATTTAGGAGGGAAAAATGGTAAGTTGAACCAGTCAGACATAAGCCAAGTAACAACTGAGAGATGCTGACGGGTGCACACTATTGGTGCAGATTTTGCTTAACTTTCTGAGAAAATAGACACGCTGCTGGTTGGAAATGCGGTTTTAGTTTCTGAGTAACATGAATCTACCTCCATGAATAAGCAATATTTATATTTTCATTTCAACTGCACAACACAAGGTTCCTACTTTTGATTTTCTCATTAAGGTAGATGTTTCAGGCACACACATATTTGAGGCGTAAACATTAGCATGAGATTCAGGGTATCACGAAGAATAATACATCGTAACAACAGTTAGGCTATCTTAGGTAAAATAAACCTCCTTTTTCTGGTGTTTTTTCGAGCTATCAGCGTTGATTATAGACAGTTTAAATAATAACTCAAATAATGTATAATGTTCTACTTAATTAATCCAAAACCTGAAGAGAAAATGCTCACGATTCTGGAACATGAAACAAATGTCCATTAATTCGTAAACTACAGACAGTCACATTGTAAAATGATACAGAATAAAAGTGATGTAACTGAAGAAAGTGATTATTAATTATCACTTCAACTGCTTGGTAGTCAGTCAATTACTGTTTAGATCCACTTCAATTATCTTAGTTATATAACTGAATTACATTGCAATGATGCCATATATTATTTAAACTCATGGTCACTTTTGGTTATCTCTTTTAATGCTAGACAATACCAAGAAAAGTAGCGATAATGTGATCATGGAATTTAGCTTTTGGTGAATAAAAAGAACATTTAAGTAATATAGACGAAGATTAGATGCTATCCGTTATTTACTTCTATTCTAGCCATAAGGAGTAATTTATCAAACAAACTCTAATTTTCTCTACAACCTTATCTTTTAAACCGAGCGTTAAGACAGTTAGCGAGAGAAATTAACAGTATTCCTCTAATTCTGCCCCTCCACTCTCAAAAACAAAAGAAAAACTTGATCCCAGTTACACATTACTAATTCTACATTCAGTGAGTAGTAATAGTAGCAAAAAATTACTAAATAACTGTTATATCTATAATATATAAACGTATAGGTTGATAGATTTAATTAAATTCCCAATAGTCAAGTTATGATTATGAGACCAATTACAGAAAGTTAATTGTCATTGATAATTTTGCTTTTCAGCTTTAAGATCTGTTTTCACAATAGAAAAAAAAACGCTCATTATATGTATACGATAATAATGAATAAGTAGTATTCTTCGAATTTAAAGAGAAGTATATATTCAAAACTTAAAAGAATATATGATTGAAAATAAACTGATCTGTATGAGATGATGCATGAAAGTAATGAAATAGTAAGTAAGATGATGGATAGTAACTATGTGTAGTTCAAAACAATTATCTCTCTTGAGCGTCATAAAATGCTTTCATTACCGATAAAAGAAAAAAACAATTCAAAATAATGATTCGTTTGATTTGTATAATTCATAATATTAATAAAGAAATCAATGATCAGCATACAATTTTATAACCGACAATCAGTTATTATCTGTCAGCAGGGTTCAAGTTAATTGAATGAATTAACATTTCAGTAATAATAAAATAATTTTATATATATTTATTTATATATATATATCTTATCTTACGTTTGTAAGAATTCATAATACGTGTGTTATATGAGAATAAATGTAATTCTTAAGTAAACATATAATTTTACTAAAAATGAAATCTCTGCAAAAAAATACTGAATCATGAAAGAGAAAATGATAAAGGATTATCTATATCTAATATTGACTGAATAAAGTCCAGTTTCGTTTCTGTTAACTGGTTGATGTTTGTTCTGATAATTCTTTATACAAGGCTACAGTGAATATTGTTGGGATAGAGGGAGGGTACAAATTTACACAAGACAGATTAGTAGTAATTAATGTTACAATCTGCTTTTCATTCCTGTCGTCGTCAATTGTTGCCACCGCTGTAAATACCAGAGAATTCTGTTGATAAAAGCACTTCGTAAGATTATTTTGAATCATATACACCCAAAATAGTACATGAAGTGTATTGATGCTGTTGTTTAAACAGGTAGTGAGAATAGAATCAACGATGAATTAAAAGTAAGATATTGTTTATTTTGAAATAAAAATCAAGCAAGTAGTGTGAATGTGTCTAATCTATGCCGTACTTTCTACAGTTCTGTTGATAATTGTAGACTGATCAAATCCCAATATTATTTTGTTTCCCGAGAAAAACAGTTTATTGCGAATTCATCAAAGTACTGGAAAAATTATAATCCTTTGCTTTTGTAGTGTCCCTTTATGATAAACTATTTTCCAAAGATCTATTTACTGTAAAAAATTTATTGTATACGGTGAGTGAAAATTCTGTACGTCAAGTTTGTTTTTCGCTTTATATGGATATACATACACATATAAATGGTTGGCAAAAATTGTAAGTAATGAAAGAAAGGAAAATAACAATTCACAACGGTCTATGAAGATTAGTACACGTGTATGTGAACTGAAGGAGGAGATGACAGTGTTTTATTGTTTTGTCTCCTTCAACTATTACATTTTACTAAAGAATCCTGGTTTCGGAATGCCACTTAGGCTGCCTGTTATTGTGCCAAGTATCGATCGCGTTGGACTACTTCCTAAATCAGGTCGAACAGCCTGAGCAGTTTCTTCCATCTACAGGAGAAATAGTGAAAAATCTGATAGAACACAAAAAAAAGTTGATGACAAAATCCAAATTCACTTAAACATAATCATATCAATTTTTTTTCCTAGGATTTATCATAAAATTCCTTTTAAAAAATAAGTTTGAATATTGTAAATAATACTTTTTAATGGTTTTACTGGTTTTAAAGACTTGTTAATAATTTTGTCACGCAATATTAATCATGACAGTTATGTATTTGGAAGCTTTTGTTTTTCTAGTTGAAAGCAATAGTTTGATATTGCTTGATTATTACACAACATAAATAATATTGTCAGTGAAAGAAGTTGGATGATACACGTTTATAATGAAAAGAGTATATTGTGGTGAGTCGGAGGAGTTGCTGTAACTTTGATAAATAAATTAGTAGTTTTAAAATAAATCAATTGTATTATGTAGGTGCAGAGTTTCGATTGGATACCATTCGATTTCTACTTAGTTATTAATCTATCTATATTATTATCTAATGATGCTTTAAAGTGTCTATTTTTTGATTTTTTTTTTATATATCGATGCAACAAACGTTAAATTTATTATATTCTAAAATAATAAGGTATGAAATAGTTTCTATTGATAGATCATTGAATATTTATCAACGCTAATGTTTACTGTTGACCGATCTTAATTGTTTACTTAACGTTATACTGGAAATAAGATGAACTTATCAAGTCTCTTGGAATTTAACTAAAAGCATATTATGTGCTACATTGTCTTCAATATTTTTTCAAAGCTAAATATTTATAATTTAAACATTAACTTTTAAGAAAAAAAACCCTGAATATCACAAGAATTAATCATCAAACTTAGAATACAGTAATAGCATTAGACAAGTGAGTATTATCTAGTAAAAACAATTTAAACTGAGAAATTAAATAACTAAAATAATGAGAATATGACTTGACATACTTGAAGTCTTTGCATAATTGTTTTGTAAGCCATTGTATCCAATGCATCTGGGCTTATACCTTGAAGTTCAAAATCGGAATACATTTTCTGAAAGTGTAATAATATTACGAATGAAAGAAATATAAGTGAATCTCAAAAAATATATTCAATTTAACATATAATTATTTACAAACACAAATAGTCAATACAAAATCACATTACAAACTATTTCATAAAATGATGCTACTTAAAAAATTGATAGCATGAAAATTTCCATTATATAGTTTTCTTTATCATTCAAGTGATGTCCTAGACAAACTCATTAGTGTCGTTTATCAAGTTACTTCAAGATGGTCTTCCTCTACAGCCTAATGAGAAACAATGACCTGTTGAAATTAACTAACATAAAAATAGAGATGTACACAAATCATTCACACTAAGTGATAGACATAGTGTATGACTAATTGAATGAGGCTTGATTCCAACATATTAACCCTAAGTTTACAGTAAAACATGAAGTTGGAATAAATAAGTTATTTAGTGCTTAACTGCTTTCTTCAAGTGATAATAATAAAAATAATGAATTATTTGCATTATAGAGTTGTGGAGATTGTTGAGTTGCTTTCAGATCATGAATCGGTCGATGTTAGACCATCGTTAGAAATCTGAAAATATTGGACGGCCGTTTCATCCTGGTATGGGACCCATCAGCATTTCGCATCCACGATTCCCGCTATTCGCAGGAATCGAACCCAGGACCTGATGAGTCCCATACCACGACAAAACGGCCGTCCAGCGCTTCCAGTTGGGAAACGCATTAGTGACAATACTCAGCTGAATGTTTGTGAATTAAATAAATCTTTTTTACGTCAACCATCTGATGTCATGCCTCTTAAATTCACAAGTTTGAAAAAGAGTTGTGTTACAGTTTTCACTATGGCTGGTGTTCGAGGGTCTCCAGTTATTTAACTGGTCGCAATGTTTAGGACCTGACGAGGTCTAAAACGTCCTATTTAAGAAGTATGTTAACGTCCCGTGTCATCCATCCACCAAAATGTTCAGTAACTGCTTCCCAACAAATATTATACCAAAAATATAGAAGATGATAAAGATAATTCCAATTCCAAAGAAAATATCTGGTAATACGAATTTAAAGTTCAGACCTATAGCAATTACTTCACCTTTTCTTAAAATAATGTAAAAACGTTTGCTACGCTAACTTCGACCTACATTAAAAGAGTATATTGATCCGTATTAGTTCGCTTATAAATGTAAAAGTACCTGAAATTCTGTGGTTATCCTACATCGTAATACAGTATTTAGCTTAGAAATGGGTAAGAAGTAAGTTCGATACTCTCAATTCTGCTTTTGAATCTATACCAGGACCATGACTATTAAACAAGCTCGCCCGTGTTAACACGATCAGATAAATAAACAACTAGTTGTGTTCCTACCTCTCTGGAAACGAACAACATATTGTACTTGGATTAAAGTATTCAACATCTTTACTAAGTCCAGATGTTCCTCATGGAGCAATCCCTCTGCTCATTTTTTCTACATGGTCTGCTATCTTCTACAGAAAAAATATTTTAAGTATGCAAGCGACTTATTATGTAAAGAGGCTATATGCTTTTGGCATTACTCGATATTTAATTTTACGCTCTGTAAACTCTTGCATATTACCGATTCTCCTTTACTGTTCCCTATTATTCTTCACCAGACTTTTGAGAAAAGTCTTTATCGTGTTTCAGTGAGTGCTGAAGGTGGTTAGCAGAGCTTGTGGTGAATCTTTTGCAGTCATCATGAATATGGTGGTGGATAGACAATGTAAAGCTTGTAAACTCCTGTACAGTGTTATTTTATCTAATACGAACCATCCACTCAATTTTACATCTTTCTCCTTTTATATCTTTCGATAGAACAAGATGACGATACATTAGAATCCGTGTAGGCAGTCAAAAGAATAAAAGCTCTGCGTTATCTAATTTAGAAAAGATATTATACGACGAACAAGTGATAAGAGCTGACCTAGTGAAGAACGTATATTACTAAATATGTTCCTAATTAAAAATAATTGTATAGATTCTCATCAAATTAAAGAAAAACAGATAGTGCACATGAAGTACGGCTAGAAGTCACGTAAATGTTGGTGACAGATATAATGGTACTTAAAAAATAAATCTTTTGGATGGCATTTTAGGGTCAGATAGTCTATACAGTCGTTTACAAACCTGAAACACGCAAAATCAGATCGATACCAAGCCATATTTACAAATGTAGTTTCACCACTATCAAACGTTTTATTGTTGCACGATGAATCCTGAAACCATGTAGTGATCATAAATAATCACTATGTAAATCATTAAACCAAGATTCTTGAATTGTCGTTACACCATAATTATAGCACATGTGTGTTAGACTTAGAACTAAAGATAATCCACCTTGACTAATAGTAATCTGCTAGCAGTGTCGGAATCGATATCGTACATTCTTTTCAATACAGATTGCCAGCCACAGCAACGTCTCGGATTATACTCTTTTTTGTACCTTACAAAGTAATAAGCTCATAAACGTCTTATGTACGCTCCTGAATACATCATGTGATCGACAGACATAATTGATGTGTTAAAACAAATAAAACGACGTGACTTGTTGAAATTTTTGGATGAAAGGAAGTAAGTAGCCTATATATATATTCAATCAGGCCATTGAAATTTAGTGTGTAAAAAATATTGATAAGTTAGAGTGAACGGTTTTTTTTGATAGTTACTTTTAAACGTGAAATCTATCACAAGTAACAAAGGACTTAAAAAAGTAGTACATTTCTTAGACACAGGAAAGAAATAGAAAAATGTTTCAACCAGTGAAGTTGAGATCTTTCCATCTATGAATTAATCAATAAAAATCACTTGTGAATTTACTGACATCAAAAATTATCTAAATCGAGAAAAGTAAAATGTTATGTTTCATACACAGTGCATAAGGATACTAATGTATTTGGATTCTTGTGAATGTAATTATGTTTATATGAAAAAAACATTGTGGGTTCTGTACAGACAGACATATTGTTAACTTTCACTAAATGTATTTTTTTCAACGTAGGACAACACTGAAGAAGGAATATCAACTAAGTACTAATGGTAATGAAAGACAGATGAATTTCAACACGACTAAATTAATATTTATTCATAAAATGTAAACTTTTCACACTGGAATAAGAATTAGTGGTTGATGTTATGAGCGTATGCAAGGTAATCGACTATACAATGCGATATTGTTTACGGTGCAAATTTTTAAATATTTTAAAATAGGTTGTACATTGTTAGGTTGCTGATTGAAAATGATTAGTGAATCAGTTTGAGTAATGAAGAATAATAAGCATAAAATAGTGGTAATATGCCGTAAATAATAAACAGTTCGACAAATGATGATGTTAGTGTTAAAAGGTGTGACTGTTAGCATATGTTAGCATATGTCCATCATCAGTAGTTTGCTTCGATAAAGTCATTTGGTTGTATTGATTAAAGTTGGAGAACCTGAATAATTGAAGTTCAGTAATACAGAAATACAAACACTATCTAACAGTTGAGGATTTATTTAACACGTTAGGGGCTATCTAGACTTAGTAGTTCAAAAGATAACGTGCTAGGCAACCGAAGTAAAAGGTAATGGATTCGAGTCTTAGTGTGAACATCAAAATCGATATGCAAGCATATCTAATTGATGAATGAGTATCAGATATGAAAATATGCGTGTATCACATTTGAACAAATAAGCATTTAAAATGAGGTTAAATGAATCCTTATGCTAATAACTTATTAAATTGTATGTATCCATTATGTGTACAAATAATATTGTAATTTATGAAAAAACAAAATTATTCATGTGTTGAACTTCTTGAGATTAATCGATAAGAAATCCCACTTGACCTATATTCGAGTTTGGCAGTATCTGCTAACACAGTTGGCTTATATCAGCGTTATCATTAGCATGAGAACTTTACATAAAAGGTTACGGTTCTAGCAGTTCTAACAGTACAATAAAAGAAAATCAACAGATATGAAAATAAATTTAAGTATTACAAGGATAAGACTAAAAACGTGAATTTCTATTTATCAAGATAATTTGATTTTGAGTTTTATCACGTAGGTTATCTAACCACCGATTTTAACACATTCACATAGTCCTTATCAAACCAATGTTAATTATCAATAAAGTAGGATTATATTGTAGTGTGAATACGTTCGACTTTTTTAAAACAACTTGTTAATACTTCAATAGGGACCATGTACATCAATGATGATATGGTCCAGTCATCACGATAAAGGCAAATTATCAGTTAATTAATTTATCTTAATTGTTAATAAATTTTCCAGTTTACATTAGCAATTAAAAATGATGAATTAATAGTGAACGACTAAAATAAATTAACAATTATTGTACAGAATGAACAGAAGGGTAGGATCAGTGTTGTTACTGGCAACTCTGCATATTACAACTAACCACTATAATTTTGTGATATAGTTTCTCTGAAATATATTTTGTAGATGTGAAAATTTTCGAAAATACAGTACTTACATTTAGAAATTATTTCCCATATTTATATATTAACATGCACTTCAAGAAGAAAAAATGTCAATATCACACATTGACATCATTTTTGATTAAGATATCTAGGTTTCTAGAGATTGTTCGTTAATAAATTCATATTTTCATCATAAATAGACATGAGCAATCGAACTTTTGAAAATTAACTAGGGACACACGATAAACAGTTGCTTTAATCTTGTTCAAAATATATATGCTAACTTGCAAAAATACATAAGAATCCTGGATTTCTGTTCTATCGACAGTATGTGTTTCTTGTTTTTATGAAATAGATTGTTATTAAAAAGTCTTATGTTGTGGTTTCCCTTTTTCAAAGGTTTATGCTTCTGTTCCTTAACACTATCTAATATTGTTTCTCTTCTAACATTGACAGCTATTAATCTTTTACTAAGCTTTTAGAATACTCATTAAAATTTTTTAGAATATATATTAAATACAAAAATTGTAACAGTAATCAAGAATGTCTCTGTTGTCTACCGATATAAATAAATGATTTATCAGAAAAGAAACGAGATAAATATAAACATTCTATTCTGTTAGCTTGACCTTTCATTAAAAAGTGTTATTTAGGTTCATAGATCGAAATTCAAAAAAGAGAAGGAGGAACATCCTTGTCACTTACCAAGCTAATTAATCATAATTGCTAGAGATGAAGTTTTAAATTGACTAATTTCCATATAACAGTTGAGGTCAGATCTTAAATGATTGGACAATGGATGAACTACAACTTTATTCCTCTGTATTGCATGTGATACTTGATTGTCTTTAGTTTTTGTTCATATTCTGTGTATGAGCCTGTTATTTCGTTATGTGAAAAATCTAGTCATTTGAGCAACAGTCTTGTTTAGAGTTCTTAAATATTAATCGGCTCAAGTCAATTATATGGTCTTGTAACTAGCTATCACTCGGTTACATCAGATCATAGCACTGATCAGTCGATTTAGTATTCTATTCATTGAAACTGAAAAATTCGTCTCATCGAAATAATACAATACTTGAAATTTTATACACTGTGGTAATATAGAAGTTTGTTGGTGCAAGCAGTGTGCATAACAAAATATATCGATAAAATTAATGATCTCTATAAGAAACAAAGTATTCATCAATTTTATTCGATCACAAAAATTGGTTTTTACTTACTTTTATAATGGTAGAAAGACATGTGAATTGATAAGGACTTAAAGCATTTCCTTTACGTTCAATAAGCCAATCATTGATCATTCTCGTTTGTGTCATATACCATGTCTGTTTAAGATAAAATAGAATAAAACATTGAGATATTATTTTTTATAATAAAGAGTTATCATGCAATATATTCGGCAAACAGCTTACAATCATTTTGAAAAGAAAAACCCATAATGTTCATAATAATTAATTTTAATCTGACAATAAGATTTCTGCTTCCCCTTTAAACAACACTCAATAGAATAAAGCTATAAATAGGAAGCAATCCAGAAGTAAAAGCGAATTCATAATCTCTATATCAACTAGAAATTGTTTAAATGTATAAAACACATGAAAAGCATAATAATGTTATCTAGAGGTTTAAAATAATAATTGTTTTAGTAGATTTACAGTTGTAACAAAATGATCTTCACTTTCTAGATCAAAAAATAACTTATCGGCTGTGTTCTGACCTCACTAGAATCATGCCATTCTTTGGATTGTAATCTCAAAAAGAAACATGGAACTAAATGTACTCAAAGCACCAATGTTTGGTACAGATACAAACACATAGGATAGTAAAACAGAATATTTTCAAAGTAACTGCTACATGGTTTCATTGTATAATTCATTGGATAGGGAACTTATTTACAAGCTGATATATATTTCTTACTACCAAGAATTATTGTATACTCTTACCCCATTGAGTGCTACATTTAAACTTCCTAAAGAAAATAAAAGTGTAAATTCTAAAGTGGTCATCGCTTCGAAACATCCGTATTTATAGTTAATCGATAGGTAATAATACGCTAATCTTTAGTATACCTATGCAGCAACAATAGGTTATCAGTGGTAGGTGGTTGTGTATATTGTTGAGTTTAACAGTTTGTATAAAGAACTGATCATACCTAAACAACCTCTGAAAACCTCGAAGCACTGGACAGTCTTTTCATCATAGTAGAATGCATCTACGATTCCATCAGAGACCGAACCGAGAAAATAGAGGCCTCGAATAGTACTGATAATGATGATAATAATAGGCGAAGTTTTATGAAAAGAAAAATTCAATTAGAAAAAATAATCTGTAATTATTCCATGAACTAATTAACCTAGATTCTTCTCCATATTACATTTATTATTATTATTATTTCTGGTCTTAATCATATTTTAACCTCTATATTTATACTTTAATGCCATATACAATTATAGTTAACGATAGATAGTTATTTGTTGCCCTCTTTATTATAAATATTTTAACTACAACTGTCCCTCATTTCTGTACTTTATTTTATTTTGGTCTTGACAAAAAATGAATGTTATGCGAGAGATAATAGAAATGGCAGCACTGAATACATTTTCGTGTAATCAAGAATTTAAAAAAGAGCTAAGCATAATCATAACAAGGCATTATACGATGATCATTCTAAATAGGATTTGAGGAGGGAAAGTTCATCAAGCTCATGACTGTGCATATGTTTACATTTTAATCTGAATAGGTTTTTAAGATATGTGAAGCAACTCTTATACTATTGTTACGTTGTGTGAGATTATAGTCAGTTTCTTTTATCAATTTATGAGTTATAGTACATATACACTAAAGATGAGACATCATTAAATATCATGTCATATTTTCTTTTTTATGCACATTTGAATAATTGTGACACATCGCATTTCTCTCGAATGGATTTTGTGTGTACAGAAAAAGTACAGTTTAATTTTATTCATGATAATATATTCATTCTTGAGAACAATAGAAAGCATACAAAAATGAAACATAAGAAATAATGAAGTATGAGAAAAAGTCTAATTTCTTTTCTACAAAAATTAAAAAAACAAAACAAACAGGCTTATTAATTGAAGTGATATCGATACTTATTTGGTAAATGAATTTTGCAACTAAGTGATTTGATTTACTGAAGTGGTTACTTGAAATTCACTAAATCAATTGATTACTTTCATTCCGCTTCAATAATCCTTGTTGTTTTGCAAAAAATGATAAGCATCAAATTGAGAAAAGAAAATGCTTTAAATATTCGTTAGTGTATCTAAATAAGCAAAGTTAAATTTCATTCAATTTTTTATTATTTACACAAAAATGAAATCGTTTATTGACAATTGTTTTACTTATCTACATATATATATATATATACCTTATTGCATGTAACAGACTGAAAACCTAAATGATTAAGCTGTGATCATCTATGTCCTAGGTCATTCCACTCACCAGCGTATCATAAAAGAGAAGTTCAAGAAAATAAGAGAAAAAGTATGTTTATAAATTTAATTAAAGTTAAATGAAAAGGACTTAACCTACTCTCAAAATGTTAATGAAATAAAATGAATTCAGGTTTAGTAGGGATAATATTAAAACAAAATTTAAAAAGCCTAATACAGTAAAGAAATTTGATCCTCTAATCTGATCGCTTGTGAATGACGTAAACTTCCTCTTAATATATATAGAAGGAAGGAAGCAAAACTTACTTCCATAATTGACAAAATGTACAGTTCATCTGAGACCTTTTGTCGCATTTGTTCTAAATTGACTCGAAGAAATTCAACATATGCCTTGCCAATTTCATCCGTAGGTTTCTTTGAAAAACACACAGAGAAAAAAAAACGAATTAGAAAATAACTAGGCGAATAACAATATCTTCTGTTTTTAATCTTTTAGCATGGTCATACAAAACAACTTTAAAAAATTAAAAAAAACATTACCATTATTGAGTGATAAATAAATTTAGATTTGAAAATATTATGCGACAGTATTGTAGATGGAGCTGTGAATTAAACAGATACACTTATCTCTAAGTCACTGTCTTATTTGAAGTAATGTTTAAAAGCTCATGTTAAAAGGAATACCAAAGAAGCCCTGAAAACTTATTAACCGTTTCTTGTAAGCAAACAGACATTAGGCAGTCAAACGAGATAAATAAAATGTACCATTTTGTTTAGCTTTCAGGTTTAGTGATTTATTTTAAAAAATTAGATCACCACTAATGTGATTTAATATTAGCAAATATGTTAGAATGTTTTTTCAAGTGTAATCAGAGGCTATGACTATGTACTATCATAGAAAACCTATAAAATTATCCAGGAAGAAGAGGATTCACATATTGACAATTCATTAAAAACTTGATTGATTCATTCAAAATGCAATAATGGAAAATTTTTTTTCTAACTATCAAGTGCGATAAGGCAGTTGTATACGTGCAATTAACTGTTTCATATAAAAGCATTCATTTCAAGTGTTTTCTTCTATTATTCACTGAGCAATCATATCTATTAGTGTATGTAAGTAACTGTAAAGACTATTACTACTAACTAATTTATAAGTATTCTTGAACTCATCTTACAATTCAAATGAAACAATGATTTTACTTCATAGAGTTTTCGTGCTTTACAATCGCTTCAATAATCTTATTCATTTTAAGTTGTTTTTTTTTTAAATTTAGATTAATTTAACTAATAGTGGTGACAAGTAATTCGAATGTACTATTTGAAAAATTCAGTAAAAAATTGAGTATACATATATTTACAATGGTTAAAAGTAGTTCTGAATGGAAAATCTGTTCTTTTTTCAACTGATCAGTTAAAAATCTATCAGCGCAAAATTAAATTCGTAACCAATACACATCAATGAAAAGATATTAAATAATAAACTATTCTATAAACACTGATATCAGAGTAACGGAAATTCATGGAGGCTAATTCTATCGTTTGAGTCAACTACTTTCAAATTATATAAACATTGAAATAAACCTTCCAATTTTAGACTTGTTTGAACGGAAGAACTATGAACTGTAAGTAAATGCACTGATAGTTTAAAATTTTTTCAGATTTTGAATATTGGGCAACATTATGCCTGTCAGCATATTTTCTATCGTTAAAAGAAACGAAAAATAGGTACACTGAGATTCAGGAATCATATATAGGATAAATAGGAATGAATGGTTGGAAAGCTTTCGTGATTTCAATAGAGATGGAAGATATTAACTGTTGAGAAAATTGAATAAGAAGACAGCTTTGAATAACTGAAATGCATATTAAGCATACGTTTATTATTAACCCTTAATTTTCTACCTTTAAATTATTTCAATACAATTACAATGCACTCATGACAAATAAATGATTTTACATAAACAAAATGAAGTGAAATATATTGAATTCTGACTGAGATCGATTGGTCTGTAGTTCATGATGTTATTAACAATCAACATATTACTATTATAGTTAAATTAAATGGAAAAAATCTCTTAACTCTATAGAGGATCCGTAAATATACTTTTAGTTTAAATTAGTAATATTTTGAGAAATGAGAAAATAACTAGGATGTATGTATCCATCATTTTTATCTACTTAGTGGTTTCGGTTAATATCGTATGACAAGAAAAATTACAGTGCGTCGGTATTTAATGAAGAGATAAGTAGTATCACATTTTACTATGACTATTCTAAGTAATAAACACTTGTACATATAATTGAAAAACAACAATATTACTGATTATTTGTTTCGACTCAATAATCACACATGAATAAATAATGTGTACACAAAATAAACCAATATGATGTCTTTATAGTGAAGAAAAACTCTTTGTATTTGTTTATCTAATAGACAGGTAATTAATTATATATTTTCTACTGAATTATGAGGAAGATATTCACAATAACTGAAAGAGATTATGATTAATTTTTATAATAAAACGGTGAAATGTGATTAGTATGTAAAATGTACACAGTGGAAGAATTGTTTTGGATAATGGCTAGAAAAAGAACTTGTCAGGCGGATGTACCCAGTAATCTGAACAACCATTTTGAGATTTGAGCTCAAAATCCAGCTCTTCAAATAACACAACACTATGTACTGAACTAGGGGGTTAAGATAGTCATCAGTGAAAAAATGAAAACATTTATTCGTTAAAGCTTACTTGTAATACTAATACAATTTATTAATATTTGTATAAATTTTGTCATTATGTACGTCACCATTATCATTTTTGAATTAATATATGCACACTGATAGTCGAATTCCAATTACTTATATATAAAAAATTAACAAATATTCTATTAAAAAACAATCATTTCTTTTTGTAATTAAATAATATGATGAATGATAACAACAGTTAGTAAATATGAAATTGAATTATATTTTTTGCAAATACATATATATAGAAGATGGAATAGTATTTGATGAATAGACAACAATGTTCACTATGAAATAATTGATTTTTCAGTGTGTTTCATTGTACTCGATTGTTGAAAAGGGATAATTTCTTTCGGTGTTTTATTCTAATTTATTTTTTTTTTGTTATCTATAAATTCTATGGCATATGGTATGTAAATTATTTAATATAATAGGCAATAGAAATTATATTTCTCTTAATTACCATTATTATTATCGTCAATGTGTATGTAAAAAAAGAAGAAGAAAACACACACAGTCATATGTTCGTCCAAAAAAACAAGTGGAATAAGTGATTTTCTGATGAAAATGGAATAAAATTAAAGAGTAGAAAAAGAAAATCTCAATCTATAAGGACTGTTCGCTGAGAGTTTTCGATTTTGTTTTACAAAAATCAAACTATGAATAATTAGGATGGTACTGATGAGAAAAAAAATGATGATGCGCAATATTTGCATCTTTAAAACTAACAATTATTTTCCCAGTTTACATAGTTCTGTATAATTTGTAGAAATGAAACATTTCACAAAGTTACACTTGAAATGATAAAGCTATTATGGAGCATAGAAACTTGACAAAACCATAGTTTGAGTACATATTGATTGACCTTACAAGTAAGAAAGGAATCCTGAGATTATTTTTTCTTGACCTAATTATGTCGAAAAATATTCAATGAATAATAATACAAGGAAAATAATTTTGTTTTTTTTTGCAATCTTGAAAGTTAAACTCTTTTTGTTTCTAAAAATATATAATTCACTTCTTTGTTCATTTTCCTTTTATAATATTTTTTCATGCAAAGGTCAACATTTCATGACAAGGAATAAACAGAGAAAAAAATAGAAGGAATGCGATAGAGCATCATTTAAAAATGATTTGGAAAGATTCACTTACCATCGTGATATCATTTTTAAGGAAGTAAGTGATAAAGTAGACTGTAAAGTTCAGCAAGAGAAAACAAGTTTAAATTGACGTAAAATAATGAAATTTCCAATATTCATTAAATTGATACACGTATATTAGACAATAGGAGTAAGTGTGTCAAAGATGTTCCACGTATCTGTTATTAGACCACGATTAGAAACCTGGAAGCACTGAACGGTCGTTCGGTTCTGGTATGGGACTCATCTGCAGTACGCATCCACGACACCTGAACCTCGCAGGATTCGAACCCGGGACCTTCGGTATTGTGAGCGAACGCCTAACCATCGGACCATTGGGCCGGCATCAAACGGTGTTAATGATGATTTCAAATGTGTAAAACCACAAACCTCCAAAACTCTGCCCAAAATATCGTAACAGTGCTCACTAGTGACTGGCTTCGTGAGGAAATTCTCGGAGTCCTATTTGAGGAGACGTGATCAATGGAGTTCAACCCTGTCGGGTGAAGGCAGTAACTACCAAAGACAAATCGGTGAGGTCGCGCGAAATCCCTAGATCAATCAGAGTTAGACATTAACACCGTTGGATGCCGGCCCAGTAGTCCGATGGTTAGGCGTTCACGCACAATACCAAAGGTCTCGGGTTCGAATCCTGCGAGGTTCAGGAGTCGTGGATGCGCACTGCAGATGAGTCCCATGCCAGGACGAAACGGCCGTCCAGTGCTTCCAGGTTTCTAATGGTGGTCTAACGATGATTGATTGATGATTTCAAATGTGTAAAAACACAAACCTCCAAAACTCTGCACTAAAAATTATCTGTTATTAAGATTAAAATTAGGTTGGAAATCGCATACAGTAGTTTTGTTAAGTTACTATTTATACTTCAATAGTTGGTATGAATTAAAACTAGTGATTATTCAATTTAGTATTTTATTGTTCACCTCTTTTCTGATGCACGTAATAAGAAATATAAAAGTGCACAAAACATGGCATCAAAAGTAACAACAAGCATAATTATTTAAGATATTTGTGAATTTGAAAAAGTCTAATTCAAAAAGGGCAGAGTTGGAAGGAACCTTGAACTCAGAATATTGAATCCAAATATTTTAATGACAAGGAAGTGTAGATTTTGAAGTTTTTCATATAATTTACATTCTTTATTTAAATTTTTGGTTATTTGAACTATTTCCATTAGCTTAGTACTTCTAGTTAATAACAATTGTAAGCGATTAGTTGTGAGAGAAATATGGTAACAGTAATACATATGAACATAATGTGTTACAATAACATTATCATTAATATGCTACAGAGAAATACGTTTATATGAAGTTAAAACAGACAAAAACAACTGACCGGATGTAGATAAAATTAAATGAAACAATGAGAAAGTAACGACCAATTACTAATAATTGTTGTTACTTTCATTAACAATTTTCACGAAGTAATTAAAACATAATTGCAAACAAAATATATAATCGGAAATGTGAGTTGAGTGTTAGACAGTGCAAGTATATACATTATGGCATTTTATAATGATAAAAATATACCCAATTGAATCTAATTAAGTATTTAAAAGAGATTCCGTAAAATACTCCTTTTTAATTATTTCACTATCATTCACTGGGGAAATTGAATGAGAAACAAGTGTTCCTTATAGATTTTATTATTCCTTCTTTTTTATTGCCGTTTATCAGTACGGCAAAGAATCATAACAATGGAGTGATTTTTTTATTTATTTACTTTATAGAAACTTATTTGGAAAGTTCTTACTTAAAAGCCTTACGGATGAGAATAGGAAGAATTATGACAGCTTTGTTTACTTCGTTGATAATAGATGAAAAGTAAAAGCAATAAATTCTAGGAAAAACACGTGCATCTTTATAAGACAAAAGAATTCACTTGGATGTTTAGATTATTCAGAAAAAGTACATGTTAATTGTCGGTCAGTCAAAACGACATAGAACCTGGTACATACGTACGTCAGTTCAAGCTGCCACATTATATTAGCACAGAGGTGAAATTGTCACTTGGTACCCCATAGTAGTAGAGGTTGTGGCAGTACTATTGGGGATCAAGGATATGATTTGGGAAGTATAATCGCGTGAAACCGATTTGAAAAGAGGAAAGAAGTCGTGAGGAATTAGGAAGATTAGAGTTTGAGGGAAGACAGAATTGATGCACCTGCGCCATTGCAAACGACTTTTAGCCACGTCATTCAAAATCTTCAACCATAGGTTACTAAGTTGTCTACACTTACTGACATGGCTCAGTCCAGTTGTCTGTGACTTCATGGATTTCTACCATGTTTTGGTTTGGCCGCTCCTAGCATTCTTCCAGCATACTCCTACACTAGACAGCATCGCTCGTCCGGCTAGTCGGTGGTTATGCATATATAACACAAGTCGCAACCATCTCAACTGATGGAGATTTATTACTGCTGCACAATAAGCTCGTCTTTTCATTTGCATTTGGACACCTCGCCTACGCGTCAAGTGACGAAAGTTGGCAAAAGTCAATCGAATCCTCTGTATTCGAGCTGAGATTCAGTCAGACCAGGCATCAAGGCTGCTGAGGTAAATATAGTGTACTACTGATGATAATCGTCAGCCATCCAACGTACTTTGAATTTCTAACACTGGGTTATCATTTCCTAAATTGAGAAGAATCCCTACTTTATGAGGAAATTTGGAATTACCATGAGTGAAAGGTCTGGTTAAATAGATCATTATGTAGAAATTAGTAATTTCAGTCACGGTAGTTAATTTGATTGTTCAACAGCCACACATATTCACTTCTTGCTAGTAGCAATAGTTAAGTTACCTAAACAATGCTATCGTAGACAACTCATGTACACTCAGTGGCTCTATTCCTCTCGCTTAATATCTCTGGCCAGAATTATCTCACAATTCATGTGTATCTGCGAACAACTATATGGATGATCGTTTAAACATTTATTAATGAAATCTACCTAACCTTCATCTTACATCTATAGGATTTATGCAAATTAAAGGCACTATCTCTTGATACAATTACATTTTGATTGTAAACCAAGCTTACAGTTTTAAACAATTCAATTATGAAACATTTATATTTGATTATAATTAATTTTTATCAAAAATTTATTAACTTGATTGATTAAATAAAATTATATACACATACAGATTTATACATTATATACTTACAGTTAATGACAGTACTGATGAAAGTAAAGTATTTACATCATAACGAGCTAGTTTCATTAAATTCCCTTCTAATATTTTGCCCATTTTATCATTTAATAGTATTGCCATTTTTCGTTGTACACGTTCCAGGTTAGTTTCTGTTTGATTTTGGTATTCATGCTATTTCGACAGTGAATATAACATATTATATATGAGGATTATAAAAAATATAATGATTTGCATAAAAAAATGTTCCTATACATTCATGATGAGATAATAATATACTACCTTTTACTTATTTAAATAAAACATTGTTGTAAACAATTAAATAACTTTATTTGAGAAAAATTTTCGTTCTAAATTCAATGTATAGATAGACGGATAAACAGAAGGCTAAAACTAAGTGAATATCAAATTGTAATTGAAAATTTGCTTTGATTAAGAAAAAAGGGAAAACAAGAATCATAATTCTAATAGCTGAACATACATCAAAGAATGATGGTAGCTGAGAGAATAGTTTCAAGTCAAAAAAATCTATTCACTACTTCGGAAAAATAGTCAAAATCAGTGTTATTCCAAACCAGTTCAAGTTATATTATCAAATAACATAAGTTAGCATCTTGAATTCGTTAAGATAAGCAATTTCTTGGTTTATGGTTTATGAAATGACATAAACATTGAATGTTGTGGTTGGAGAAAATCAGCAGAAAGCTGTACCATTAGGCTTTATGTTAAATAGCACTTGTATGGTGAATCCGCAACCATGAGGGAATTAACGCTTCAAGTGGAAATTAAATTTGGCGTCACTGACAGAGACTTTCAAACGATTTATAGAAAATCTTAGTAGAGAAAAGTAGACATGAATGTGAACTATCAAACGAATGAAGGAACGTAAATACACAACATGTAGAACGGAAAGAAAAATCAGAAGTCTGTTAATGATGTGCATTAATAAATGTAGAATAATTGTATGATATCAGTATTTGGTAATTCATTACCTAACGTATTTATCAAAAAGAGCATTTTTTTTCGTTGATTCTTTATCAGCATCGACATGGACATTTTTCCCAGCTGAAAACTATCCAAGTTATGTATCTATTACTTCAAACTGAATTGTTAATACAGAACATGACATTACATTATTTATTTATCACAACACTATTTAATGAAGCGAACCATTAATTATGGTGGAGTTTCACTTTCAGTTGGGTGGTTTAGTCGTGGAACTTTCAAAGTGCTCGTGTACGCCATCACCAGCACAAACTTCAGTTTCGAAAACTCCACAAATAAACTATCGAGCTCAAAGAATGGAACTTCACTAAGATCATTTGCCTAAGCAACGAATCTTCCCTATCATCTCAAAAAATGAATGAGATTAATGATGTTGCAGAAAAAAAGTAAAAAATAACAACATCTATAGTTCAATAACACAAAATTTGCAAGTTTAAATTAGCAAGAACAAAACTAACCATATCTTCCCCTTTAGTATCCTTTGTACATAATTTCAATATACTTGCTTTCAGTTCAATGACAGTATTGATCATATTACAACATTCATTAGGTAGTATAAAATCTGTGCCTTTCGATGAACGTTTCAACCATGAATCAAAACAATTCAAATTACTGTTAAAATTAAACAATATAGATAGAACCGATGATTTAATGGTTTTTTACAATACAATATCTACTATTTAGATTGAATAAATAGAAACGCATTCAATTCATATATATTTTATTGTATACTAATCTATGCAATAAAGACGAAACACCCATCTATCTGTCACATGATAAGTATATTGAACGTCGATCGACATAGACCTATATTTATATAAAAGTGAGGGTTAAACAACTAGGAGCATGAAATCATTCAGTGGAGATGCTGAATGCTAAACTCGGCAGTATTGTCGGTCTATAAGATTTTTAGTTGAGTTGAAATATACTCTCGTTTTGACATAGTTGTGTCAAACTAAACGTTGTTTATACAAATGTGTTACCAAAAAACAAATAAAATAAAGGTTGCTATATTAAACCCGATTTGCGAAAAATTCTGTATACCACTAAATCAACTACTGAATACTTAACAGATATTATACGAAAAAACTAAAACATTAAAAAAACTTCTTTATCAAATAATAAACCAGTCATGATTAATTAAACATGTCTATTATTTGGGTTAAAGAGCATGAATGTCAACAATAACAACAACAACGAAAAGGATATTCTCAAAGTAAACAACATAAAGACAATTAACTATATTGATCTTTTACTTAATTTGAATCAAATAACAAGAAGCTGAATTTTTAAAAAGAAGAAGGAATTACAACAAGAACAACAACGTTCTATATTGGTCCATTATTATCATTATTATTGCTACTATTATTACTATTGATAATTAGATGGACAATAATGACTATAATAAACATAAAAACCTCTGATTTTCTTGTACCGCTTACTTCGCTAAAATAAAAGTACAGTATAGATATGTACACACACACACAGACACATAAAAGCGATATAATGATGAAACATAAGTAAAAGATGATTAGATAAATAAATAGATAAGATGATAAAAAGGAACGAGGGTTACTAGAAGCAGTTGTATTTATTGCATACACACAAAAAAATAACTAACATGAATAAGTTCGCCTAATTATTTAATTAAATAAACTGTGTACTTAACCAATTATCTTTGGATATTAATCACACAATATCTCAGTTGATAATAATAATATTAATCCTATTTCCCATGGATAAAAACACAGAGTTCAGTAAATGTACTTAACAATCCAAGGAATTGATAAAGCTTTAATTATCTTCCGTGACTACACAAAGTATTTTATTAACAGAACACTGAGATGTAAAACGATACAGATTATATACAGGCGTATGTAGTGAACAACACTGCATTATAGTTTACTACGAACAGGCATTTAAAAAACAACTTATTTTCAAGTAAGATAAGTATTTATTGAAATAAATTTACCGTTGAGCTGCTGCATCGATCATATCTGCAGCCATCATTTTTAGTCGATTATCCATATGTTCAGCAAATGCTGTATCAGGCCAATGTAATTCTCGAATAAAATTTTGCAAAGCTTCTAATTTCCATAATAATTCACTTGAAGTAACTGGTATGCAAGCTGTTGTTCCGATAGATGCTGGATTTGTGGCAGCTTGTGTTGCAGCATTGGCTGCTGCGGTGGCAGCTGCCATTAAACCACCTGTACGACTTGCAACATTTGCAGCATTAGCTGCACCAGCCGCAGCTGCACTCACCAATGAGCCTACATTGCCTAGAGCACCGACGGTTTCAAGGGCTGATGCTGCAAATCCTGTACTGGTAGATGTTGTACCAGAAGCAGATGAATCAGGACTATTTATACCATTTTGAATGTTTGACTGTCCATCAACACCACCACTAATTGACTGAGCAATTGAAGCTTCCATAAGATCAACATAACGTACAACCAAGGGTGCATATATTTGCGTAAGTTGTTGGTGAAATTTTCCGGATTTTAATGAAGCTGAAACATTAAATAAACAATAATGACAGATATTAAGTAAATATATTATATGATTACTTTTCTGTAAAGTAGCACTAACAATTTTAAGAACAGATAGATTGTAAGAAAGTGATTGCATACTTTGTGGTAATAGCAAGTTGTCTGGAAAAAAAATCTAAGCGATATATTTTGAAAATACTGGTACAACATAAGTACTGTGTTAGATAAAACCATTCACCTACTCCTACGGGTAAAAGGTGTTGTATGCGATGCGCACAATCGTATATACTAAATTGTTTTTCTAAAGCGAATCATCTGCAGGTTTCAAAAAAAAATATGGAATAAATGGTAAAGCTCATATAGGAGTGTTCAAAAATTAATTCGTTCCCGTTTGAGATCATTTCGAAACCAAATAATAATATCAGTTCAAGTCTTGGTTACAGATGAATAACCCAGTGTATAGTATATCAAACGTTTAAGAAGTTATTGATAATAAATAATTTATATTTGAGTTTGAAACTGGAGTGACCATTCTTTAAACATTAGTTATCGTTATAAGCATTTTTGTTAGCTATATCAACCAATTCTTATTTCCGTCAGAAATAACAATTTTAGTGCCATTTGTACTTGAAAAAGTTAGGATAAGTAAATGCATACCCAAAATCATATAAGTTCATAGTGAGTTGGAGCTAAATAAACTAAGCCTTTAGAAGACCGAAATTCGATCGGGAGGGATTTTTTCGATCAAAGGGTTTGATACGTTTTTTATGAGACGTAGTTTTAAAGAACAAAGTACTTAGTCGCTATAACTTTTTGAAAGTAGAATGTAGTTGTCAGCAGAAAAAACTCGGGCGGAAACATGGTTTAGCTTATGGCATATTATATAGACTCTTGTCAAAACCTCACACAGGGGACGTATGAAATTAAACCCATTAAATACTTGACTGGCTTTCGTACAGCATTTGAAAATGTCAAAGAAAAATAAAGCAATAATTTAAACTTTCTGCATTTGGAATCATTAAAATAAATTAAACTAGATGCGATGTCAAGTAGGCTAAAAATTAGCATGTCAATGTTTGAAACGCCGCCAGAAAAAGCATCAGTAGATTATATTCAGACTTAAATAAATCAGCAATTTTGATATTTAGTAGATGACACCTTTAAAAACCTATAAAATATCAAATTATTTAAATAATTCATTGCAAAAAATTTAATTGACGATAAACCATAGATAGAAAAGCTATCTAGTTCAACTTTGGTATCAGTACCTATGAATGGGAAGACGTTTTAATCAGCATTAAACACTTAATAATTATTAGGTAGGAGGGGTTGATTTTTACATTTGTTTAGTATCATATTGTAGTGTATTGCTTGTTTCAACAACGATCATATAGTATTTTTTTTCTACAAATGTCAAATTCTCAGTAGTTTGAATAAAATGGAAACGAACTCGTTGAATATGCAAAACGTTCGATAACTGTTTTCAGTAGGAAACAGATGCACAAAATTAAATACTTCAGTCATATCGAATTACATCATTTTGAGATGGTGGATAAAGGACGCATCACAGTTATTATGGACAAGGAAGAATATATCAAGAAAGCCGTGGAACTACTTCAGGACAGAAGCGTATATAAACCAATCGACAGAAACTCAATAAAAAAGTTGGACAACCAAATCCCAAGCACTCTAAACAGGCTTATCAAAGCAGTACAAATATCAAAACAAGATCAGTGGAGAATGAAATTCAACGGATCAGAAATTCCACGATTCTACGGTAGTCCGAAACTCCACAAACCTAACATTCTAACATCCTTCCCGGGAAGCACGACCTACAACTTATCA
This sequence comes from Schistosoma turkestanicum, assembly GCA_944470395.2. Lineage (NCBI taxonomy): Eukaryota > Metazoa > Platyhelminthes > Trematoda > Strigeidida > Schistosomatidae > Schistosoma > Schistosoma turkestanicum. Next base: position 34,748,431 of record OX103971.1, on the reverse strand, counting down.
AGAGAAATTTAAAGGATATTAAAACATCTGGTGGATGGATCCAACTACTCCATTAAGTCTGCAACACAATTCTTGGATAAACTCAAGGGGATTCAAATCGACAACGATGGAACGACGATATCCTTCGGCGTAACAGCCTTATTCACCTCAATAGCGTCAAGCTTAGCCAAAGAAACTCTTTCCCTTCTCCTCATAAACGAAGCAGATCTGCAAAAATATACAAAGCTTCAGAGTCAAAGTTTGCTTGAACTCATTGATCTATGCTTAACAACCACAGAGTCTACGAACAAAAAAAGGATCACCAGTGAGATCACCAATATCAAGACTCATTGCGGAAGCGGTAATACAGAGACTAGAGGCGTTGATCTTACCAGTGATCAAACCGAAAGTGTGGGTTCGCTATGTAGACGACACATTCGTCATTACCAACAGAAACGATGCGGAGAACATCTACAATCAGATCAACAACGTCTTCGATGACATTAAATTCACGATGGAAAAGGAACCAAATGACAGTCTATAATTCCTGGATATTGTAATCACCAGAACTAACTCAGGAAAACTGGAAACTCAAGTATTTTGGAAGCCTACCCACACAGACGTAATTCTGAACTACGATAGCAACAACCCAATAACCCACAAAATCAACTGCATGCAAAATTTGTTCAAGAGGGCGAAGACACACTGCAGCACATATGAAGCACTAAAAATCGAGGAAAAACATCTTATGACTATCCCTCAAAAGAATGGCTATCCACACAACTTCATCAAGAAACATCCGAAATCATCAACAGAAACCAATAAACGGATCGCCGTAACATACATAAAAGACATATCGGAGCATACTGCACGACTACTGAAACCATTTGGAATGGGTGTGGTACACAAACCAACAGAATCACTTCAATCAATCGTATGTAAACCAAAGGACAAAATGACGACGGAAGAAAAACCAAATATCATCTACAAAATAAATTGCTCAAACTGTGAAAAACACTAGACAGCACAAAGTGGACGACCTCTTCAGCTTCGTTTGCGTGAACACCAATTAGCAGTCAAACGCCAAGACAATTCTTCGCTTATATCAATATACACCGACGATTATGAGCATACATTCTATCGGAACAATGTGGAAATACTGGATAGTGGGAGGAAAAAGAACATCAGAGAATTTTAAGAAGCTTGGCACTCAGGTCAATCAGCAATCAACAAACACATCGACATTGACCCAATTTATCAACCAATCAGAAAAATCATAGGTGACATAGGATCAAGAAATAGATCAAAAGAGGGATACAATCAAAACAAAGGCGAAGACAACGATAGTCTTAAGGTCAACAGCGACTAATCAAGATCTAGGCTAACAGAACAGGCTACGGGTCAAACGTGGAGAAATTAGAATAATTCACTTCTATCTGAAGTTTGCGTTGATGATGTTGTTCAGAATAACAATGAAAGCTTCACAACCGAAACATCCAGCTCAGAGAAGGAAACACCACCACAGTTATTATTTGTAAAATATGGTGTTCAATTATTTCAGTTAGGTACCAGGAAATGAAAAAGTGCATGAGTAGATTAATGATAATATAAGGCGTTGTCTTTTGATTAAGCAATCAGCAATAAAATTTGCAACACATTTATCTGTTAATTTCCTATTAACTCTTCTTTTTTGTGTGTTCATTTTACGTTAAAGTGGTGTGGATAGATTGAGTAGTTCAGAATGACTGTTGACGTATCATTAACATAGAATACTTAAAAATGTCAGAATTAGGAAAATAAATTTGAGTCAACAAAAAACAAAAAATAATCTTTCACAAATCTTTAAAATAGAATCTTTAAATAAATTAATTTTGTTCATTATCAATAATTAATCAAAAATCATGTAAACATAAAGATTGTTTCTTTTCTTTGTGACATAATGAATAGTAAAGTCAATGCTCGTTATATGATTGTTGTGATTAATGTTTGAAAATATTAAAAACCTTCAAAGTTTAATTCAAATAATATTAGCAAACTTTCAACTACAAAACAAATTAATTTATATAACTGAATGGAAATTAGTAGAGAATTCTTAGAGGAGAAATTTTCTATGATATGGATTTGTTTATGGTAATTCAAGTAAATTGACATATAGACCAGACTGACCATCTAGTATAATGTACGAATGATAAACGAAACAACTAGAATTTTCTTTAGCAAATTATACACAGTGTAAATTTGACAAAACTAAAAAAATTCAAGTTTATTCACGACATGAAACTAAATTTCAAAACTGTTATATGCACACTAGATAAAGGTTTTCTACTCCCTAACTACTGGATTAAGCTTTTCCATTTACTAGTGATATATATATATATATATATATATATATATATATATATATATATAAATGAAAGAATAGCCTGTAACACAAAACTCAAATGAACACTGACCTTCTGAATTCAGATAATCATTTAATAGTTGAAATAATGGAAAACTATCCCAACAATCTGGTGGCATTGTTTCTAATACACTGACCATATCGGCTGAGAAAAAATTCCAAAACAATTCTGCATGTTCAGTTAATAAATCTTGAAACCATGAAAATGCCTGAAGAAAAATCATTAAAATAATAATAACAAAAATTATTACAAATATATAATGAATAAACTAAGAGAAGAGAATAGTCACAAAAACTGATTGCCAACAATGTGAATAAAACTACAATTGAAATTTATTATTCATGTCAAAGTGATCAAGACACACACCTCATTCTATGGTAATCGATCATTAGTTTTTAAAGCTGATTATTAATTAATTTTAATAAAGTGATTTCATTATTTAGTAATTCTTAATTTTGTGGAAAAGTAGATTACAAACAACTAAACTTAACTTGTGCTGATAACTAATTATTTTCGTAAAGCGGAAAATGGATATTTACGTGAAAATGTCACATTTTTATTACAAATAAAAGAGATAGTTTTACATTTAATGTATTCAATATACATGATCGTTAATTACTTTTTAATTCATATTTCCACAAAGGAACGAATAGACTCGAAGTAAAAAAGGGAAAATAAAATTAAAAATGGGCACAAATTGTTATAGACTTATTCATTATTATTAAAACAAGTGATTGAAAGCACGTTTTTTGAAAGTCCACAGCTTCTTTTCAACTTGTGTTTATTGACCTTAAAAGAAACTTATAAACATAATCAAATCTTTAGATAAAATTTATCAAAGGTAATAAGTAGAAAGGAAAAACGCGCAATTCAGTGAAAGAGTAAGAGAAATTAATAAAAGATGTATAAGATTTTTTTCAAAGTATTATTCCTATTCATTCATTAACTAGTCTGTGGTAGTTTGAATTTCATATTAAAGTGAACAATAATGGAATTAGTAATGATATTAATAATAATTCTGTTTCGAATGAAATGAAAAAGAAACATAAATTACCGGTAGACATAAGCGTAGATTGGTATCCAGGATGAATTATTCTCTTGTAAAGCATTCGAGTTTTACTAGTTGTTATGTGGAACCGCAATTAAAGTATCTAATATTTTTTTTCTACATTAGATTGAACAACAAATCTCAACAATCTGGTTAACATTATAAAGTTGTCTTTTAGTTCACAATCATAAACAATATATGACTGGTTCTTAAAGTCATGTAGTTGATGTCATACTTTCTCAAGATTGAACGTTTTGTTAATCTTAACTTTTAACAGTGACTACAAACGTTGAGCTCATCATATTTACAACTATGAGTTCGACTGAGAAACAAGAATTGTTGGGTTGCGCTTAAGTTGATAGTTTCTGATTTACCGAACAAACTGAGAATAAGAACTCTAGTCGGTATGAGTGAAAAATGTTGGTTCAGTAATGAAAACAAAAATATGATTTGGTGATATATATATATATATATATATATATATATATATACTACGTACCTCTGCATGGTGTTCTTCATTCTGACGCAGTACCTCTATGCACAATTCCCCTAAGTGAATAAGATCAGCCAAAGTTTTACCTAAGTAGACATAAAAGGGAGGAAGAAATCAATTTGGTTTGAGTATATCCGTCTTATGTAATATTTTTGAAAGCATTTCAAACGTTGAAAAAAACACTACTAATACGTATAAAATACAGAGTTTTAGCTCAAATGAATAGCGTCAAATTCAACATTTTTTAATTTAACCAAATTTTACCCTCGAAAATAAGACGACATTTTCAGTTTAAAGTCCCTTACTTGCCTATGTAGTTTTTGTCAGAACAAATAGTGATTTTATGTATGTTTGTCCATTACCGAAAGTTTAATGACTGATATTGTAATGGACGTCTTCACAGAATGACTAAAATGATTTAGTACTACAAAACAGAAACTGAAGCCTTGATAAAAAGAGAAGATAAAGTATGAATCCAAGATTTCGTTGAAATACGCACTGACAATTTAAAGTAGGCATTTGAAATGTACAGAATATAATAAGTTTTGTATATTAAACACTACAATTAAGAATATTGTTAGATCACATGTGTTGTTTTTATTGTTAGGAAAAAAATAACCACTTTGGGTCTTATTATGTCGGATTAATTTTCTATTGAAAACGTTACTACACATTGAAATCATCACTTAATCGTTGTTAGACCACCATTAGAAACCTAGAAGCACTGGACGGCCGTTTAGTGCTGGTATGTGACTCATCTGCAGTGCGCATCCACGACTCCTGCACCTCGCAGGATTCGAACTCAGGACCTTCGGTCTTGCGCTCAAACGCCTACTCTGGACCACTGGGCTGGCATCATGGAAGCACATTGCTGATGAGTCCCATACCAGGACGAGACGGCCGTCCAGTGCTTCCAGGTTCCTAATAGTGGTCTAACAACGATTAATTGATGATTTGAATGTGTAAAAACACTAATCTCCATAATTCAAAATGAAAAATTTGATTATAATACATATTTAACTGAGAAACACAAAAACTACTTAAAGAGTGTAACTGCAGTTTAAATTAAACAATAAGTAATTTGGAAATGAATAAATAAATTAATTTGAGGATAAATCTGAGACACTTTTTATTGTCTTAAGAAAGAGTTTCAAAAGGAATATTCGTTGTGAAATTTAATCTTAAGAAAATTCTGATGCTAGATAACGTTATTATATTTCAATTGACTTACTGGTAGTTTGGGACTGTTCACCACCTTTGTCTCGACCGCCTGAGATAATGCAAAAAGGGAAAGTAGAAAAATTAAAGCGATATCAGACAGCTTTAAGCTTACAATGACATTATTATTTAGAGATAAAAAAAATAAAGAAATCTATCTGAATAAAAGTGAAAATGTTCACACAAATTAATCGTTCAAAAACTTACTACAACTAGTGAAACAATTAAAAAAGAAATACAAACTATGTTTAAAATATCAAAATAAAACAATCAAAATATTGATATCACTGTTATTAAAAATAAAGCAGAAAAAGGGAAATTTTTGACAGGTTAGTTGAATAACTTGACTTAATAATAGTGAAAATAATTCAATTCTAAATAATCCTCAAAAGATTTCATAAAATCTAATATGTTATGTAGTTGAAATTTCAGAGCCGAAATTCGCGTTTTCTTGGAATTTTTATGAGGAATGTCTATTGGCCTAGTTAGATTAATAAAGCGAATAAACTGGAAACTTAATGTGATACGTATTGATAAACTGAATAAAGGAGTATCCTTTTTATAAATACAAAACAGTGGTTCCCTTTGATAAATTTGAAAACATCTAATGATGAGTGGTCATCAAATTGACCCAAAATCAGCCTTTAGAGTTGTGACATGTTGTCAAAACCCACACACACTCAAACCACTCGAAGCTATCTTGATTGGTAGGAAAAGTCCAACTTTATGTATTCAAAAACAACTGTATGTTGACCTTTGTTTACCATGGTTCTAGTGAGTGAATGTCATGCCAAATAAGAAATTTTGACCTTATCATCAAAACTGTATTTACACGAATAACATGTTGCTTCTATATGACTGACGAGAAAGCACGAAATGGTACTATCTCACAAAATATGTCTTCTCATTTCTCTGTTCAAATTTGAATATAGTTGCTAAACATTTTGTACGCCAAAAAGACTCATAAGACTCACACAATGAATTTACAACAGTGAAGAGGGTTAGGAATTCTTGAAATTATTCCGAGACTTTGTTCCAGTTAGAAATCTATCCACAGTATGTGTAATGGTTAATAATGTGAGAAGTTCCTACAATTTTTATAGGTTTTCATGCTTAAAATAGTGTTTAGGATTACAATTCATGCATACAACTGCATATTACATTTTCCCTCTTCTTAATTTTGTCACTCCAACGCTCCATAAATGCTAAACAATGATATTCGTTTACAACGTAGTTATTAAGTGACTAATAGCCCAATGTATGCTTCAAATTTTGCTCCGAAAAACAGAATTTTTTGTATCTAAAAGCTAGTTCTTATGGTGATGTGGCTAAGCGATTATCACAAAAAAACATCAATGATAACATTAAGTCACTTCTGACGGTACTAATATTGCAACATTAATTTCATTTCCTCTTTTTGTTAATTTATACAAACTAAAATGCTTAACAAATCATAGAATGTTATGGCATTAAAAATAGATTTACACCGAAGAGAACTAATCAGCAGATGAATCGGAGTTTAAATTTTTGTATATAAATTTTCAGGACGACATATACAGAAAAGTTTATGATTACTGTTTGGCTAACTAGCAAAATAATTTCTGATTAAATGCCATTCTATGATATGAGTTATATAACTAAAAATAAGATTGTTTATCTTTAGTATATGATATAATGTTCGGAGGTTATCTGGAAGAATTTCAATGTTAAGCTTATTGTACCAGGTAATTCCAACCTCTTTTATTCATCTAGGAAATGGATGTTTCATATGGGAGTAGGAATTTTATCGAAGATTTTGTTTCGAACATACAATGATTAATAAATTTCCAGTGATAACATGTCTACTAGAGAGCGGTCCAACAAAGATGAGTGAAAATCAATAATACAATAAATGGCTGGTGGTCTTAAAGTAAAATAACATTCTAATATCCATTTGATACTTACTAAATGAACGGAAAACTGATTGAAATCGTTGAACATAACATAGTGATAAGAAAAAATATATAGCAACCAGATAGTGTAATATTTAAATAAAAACCCAATGTGCCCATATCATTATAATTTTTAGTCATCAATGTTTTTTTTTCTAATACACCGAAGACAACTGTTTTTCACCAACTGAAAATACTTAGAAATACTTCGTTAGAGAAAACACTGATCATAGCTTAAATAAAAAAATTCAATTTGCACTCATGTAGCAATGCGATCGATAGTGGTGAATGTCGTACTCCATCTGTAAAAACGTACTACTTGATAGTTGATTCAGTTTGTAAAATAATGCCATTCCAAAATGGTATATAAATTATCAATGAATTAAAATAGAAAACAGTAGGGAAATCTGATATTATTATATTTTATTTCAATAAAAGCCTACGAAAGCTAAATCTACGCAACGGTCTCAAAAAATACTACTTACTATGTATAACGTGATGTAGCATGTGTTTAGCTGAACATTTAGTATTAAAAAATATGTTTAGGAATTGGCTCAGTTCGTCGGATGTTTACAGAATTGACAGTTAAATCAGCCTAGGCGAAAAATTGTAGACAAACTGTGTATTCTCATAAACAGTGGCAACAAGAAACAATGAGCTATCAGATTATATGATAACTTTTGGAAGAGTTAGGCACTGAGTATGGAACATAAACATGATATGTGGCTAAATCATAACAATAAGTCATTCATAATTATTGAAACTGTATTTAAAATAATACATTCTACCCAGATCAATGACAGACACTAGAAGTGGCTAGGCATGTTTAAAAAATTCCATTAAATTTAAATTTGAAAAAGTAGGAAGAGTTCTACGCCTACTTTCAATAGCTGCATATTCGGATATACGAGCATAATTCACCAAGGCAGCCTGTTCCAAACATCGTCTTATCACTTCACGTACTTCATCAGCTGAAGCTGGGGCACCGGTATCTTTCATGAGGACCTAGAAGGATATAAACATTCAAATTACTGATAAGGATAAGTGTCCAAATATTTAGTAAAGTATAATGAGACAGTTTGTCGACAAATCGTTTTTATCAATAAATTCTAATCAGCCATCAATTTAAGATATAACTGAAAAAATGTTATAGTCAGTACAAATATATAGAGAGAAATAATTATAACTGTCAGCATTATATGTCTGCAGAAATGACAGACTACTGATTAATCGCCCTCATGAGAAAGAAAGCAACAAACACATCTTTATCTGTTTGTGTTAGAAATGAAAAAAATCTATGCTTCACTTACTTTGACTTATTTGTACAGCATGTTATAACATAATATGATAGCAACTACACCTAGTGAGTAGCTAATTATATTTTGTTAATTGCACAAAATCACTTAACACTCCTGTGTTTATCACTCTTGCAGATAATTCATCATAAAAATTTGAATAAATCTACCCCAACTGAACATATGCTAATACCATGAGAAATGAACAATCTAACGATTACTACCAAAAATGGATATATTTTAGCAGTATGTTTTCTAATAGTATCGCCACTAACTTAAATCATCTAAACTATGCTTGTATAAAATATCAGGAATAAATGGAGGAAAGTTAATTTTTTATTCATTTGTCATTAAATTAGAAGCCAAAACTACTGAAGCAATGCAGTTTTATTGATACACGCATAAGTAATGTACATTCTTAGACTGGAAGCTAACGTTAAAAACGTTTATGGACCATTTGAGATGAAAAATATTGAATTATGTACCAAAGAAAATTTGTTTGCATATGTGCACATACACTACATATCTATACAACAGTTGAATTATAAGAAAAATTTTCGGTAAATTTGATATATAGCTTATAAAAGTCTATCAACAAAACTTGATTCAATGCCAAAAATAAAATAATAGTAAAAAGATAAGTACTAGTTATACACTTACTCTTTCTAACAATCCCAAAGTTAATTTTAATGCACCTTCTGGACGACCAAAAGGGAAATAATAACGAAATTCTGTAATTTGTTTTTCTAAAAGAGCATAAAGCCGTTGACGTATCCCCATGAACATTTGACGTTCATCAACTAAAACAGTCCGAATATTTGTATCTTGTCTATAAAAAAAAACAAGAAAGAAAACTTACAGAATATTATTTGTTTAATTATTTATTTCTACATTATTAAATAAGTTTGTTTCTAAATAATACTAAAATTAACAAGAGTATCGTATCGGGATGAGCTTTATGAAACAGTCAGAGTCCCTCAAAGGTTAATTAGTCTGAAAATCTAAAACATTACTTACTCAATTACTTATGCTTGTTAACCCTCATGCAGCATAGGCGGCCGACCAGTGTTCTCCAACCTACTCTATTCTGAGCCTTCTTTTCCAAATCTACCTAATTTCTGTCCATTCTTTTCATGCCTGTCTCCGATTCTCGACGTAATGTGTTCTCTAGTCTATCTCGGTGAATTTAAACACTAACCATCATCTTAGAAATTTCAGTTTAAACTCCATTGCATTTATCAATGTTTCACTCATAGATTAGAAGTACAATAAACCGAGAATGCATTAGAAACTAGTTTTTATTAAGTACCAGACTGAATGATGATATATTAGAACTATGGACAACCATTATTTAAACTGAATGGTCAGTCAAATGCATGAAGATAGGACTAATTAGAAAATGGCAACAAAGTAATTAATTGATGATCATGTTACGATTTATTCTTGTAACCTTCGTTATCTTCATTTAATGAATTTATTAATAATAAAAAAACGTTATAAAAACAAATTCAAAATATCCTAAATAAAACTAGGATTTAAATATATATATATATATATATATATATATATATATATATATATATATATGTTAATGTTTACGTGGTCTAAATTGACATAAAATCTTTGTGGTATATGTTAAATTTTCAAATGAATAATTATTTGAAATATAATCATTAAAACTATGAAATACTTACGTATTACCGAATACATGGCAACAACAAAATGCGTAAGAATAATGTATAATCGCTGGATCTATAATTATGCCTTGTTCAGCTCGATCAAGTAAATCATTTAAATACCATAAATGCCTATGACAACCGCGTACACCATAACGTGCACAATATTCATCGAGTATAAACATTTGACTTGGACTAAACCAACCAAGTGATACATATGAATCTTTCATACGATAATCTAATGACTTTGATTGTAACAAAGCAAATAATTCAGCATGATTCACCTTCCATGGTTCAATACTGACAAATTCATCAAGACCATGTTTACGTGCACGATCCACATCTAAATAAGCAATGAAAACAAATTAAAATTCAATGCCAATGGAAGAGAATATGACAGATTGAAAACATAAAACATTAGGATTATAACAACCACCAAAAGTATATACTGTTGATCATATGTAACTTTCTTTATGAATATTTCATGCATAAAAGTTCTATCTGACATGAGAGAAGTCAGAGCAACAAATTCTTACTCGATACCATGGACGTACTAGCTTAGTGAGCCTATTCACTTAATCCTCAAACAGCTATTAATGATTAGTAGTCTACCATCTGTGTAAGTTTTTCATTCTATAAACTGTCAGTTGAATATCAATTGCCTCTTACAATTCTTTTTACTTAAGAAGTGGGATAGGTAACAGGTAAAAAATTTAACCCGTTAGTTCATTCTTCTAATAAAAACCAATCACTTACATAATGTCAGGAGTTTGGATTATAAGAATCAACAGTAAAAAGCAAATTATGTTGTTTCAATCAATTAAGTAGTCCACTTCTTGAAGAAGTTGTATCAACAACATAAATCAGTTAACGGAAACGCGCAACAGCATAGGTTAAAAATAATCTCAAAGATGCAGATAGATTCAGGTTATAACTCCTTTGTAGACAAAGTACAGTTAATTAATTTTTGTCCAATCTATCAATAATATTTTGTTTATTTTTAGTTAGAAATTATGACCACTTAAATCAATTCAATTTTGTATGTTTAGTTAATTATCGGTCTGAAATGAGACGAGATTTTAAGTCAAAGAAAGTATCTAAAAAATCTTATAAAATCGGACATTTTTTCTTGAATTTCATTTTTAAGCATATCGACAAAAACTTTTCATAAGGTGTAAAGGAAACATTGAATAATACATATTTCTACTCACCTCCTTGAGCTCTACTCCCTATACTTGAAGTATTGCCACGAGAAGTTAATGTTGAAGCAGTTGATGACTTATTACCAGAAATAAGATTAACATTTTGCAAGTTGCTATTGCTACTACCAGTAATATTTTTGGACGGCGGTACAGGTTTATGTGTTTGACCAGTAGCACGATAAATTGCTTGTATCCATAATTGACGTTCATTTTCATCGTCTGTTGCAAACATTACACTATCACCTTCTTTGACTAAATTAAAAAAATATTTTCCACCAGTAGCTGCTAAATCTAAAATCAGAATAAAAAATTAACTGAATAAGAGAAACTTTCAACACATGGGATATTAACAAGAAAATAATCCCGTCCTAGCGAAGGTCATTTTGTGATCTGGTGTTTGACAAACGTGTATTAACCAAGATAAATCATAAATAAATAAACCACAAGATTTGCCATTAAGTTACATAGAAGTTTCTATGAATCTGACGAAACCAAGCTCTTTATATCTTATATACTTAACCAAAACATCTTAATTTATACTTCTTTTCATTAGACAACAAAACCGATTTGTTTGACTACGTTAACTTTCTTTACGTTATAATGAATAATGTAGATTCGGTTATCGATTGACTCGCAGATTGTTTTGTATAACAGTCAACCAGAAGAATCAGTTGTTTACATTACATAAAATTGAAGTGTGGTGTAGGATGGCAAAAATAATTGTTTGAAAAGGAATTGTTTCAATAAGTCAAACCATTATTCCATTAGTGGTATCAAAAAAAAAAGAAACAGAAAAGGGGCGAAAATCGATTACACGATAATTCTCAAACAAACATACGAACAAACCTACTTAGATGATTTCAGCGTTGATAACCATAAAAAAACATTGTTTTCAAACCAAACACAAACATTGTCTAAACATAACATGATAAATGAATGGCAAATAGAAAAGAAAACCTTATCCGAATCATAGTGAATATCTAATTATTGGTGTTATACATCGTCTTATAGTTTTTGTTAAACAGTCAATCACTTAACGATATATTACGTTGTCCTTTATTTTTTTATTTGTATGAAGTGGAAAGGAGTAAACATATGTAATAACAAATTGACCATTTATTGAATAATCGTCTTTGCTCATATTGTTCTAAGGAAAATGGCTATTTTCTCGTATATATTTTTATCTTGATAAGACTATTTATAATTTTTATTACTATTCATTAATACTGATGGATTTTAGTCTACCTATTTCTAAACAATCAATAAGCTTGAAAAATAAGGTTATCCCTCATCCCATCAGTCATCACACTGAAGAAGTACGCATATAAATAGGAATAATAGGGTTTTTAATTATTAATAAACCCCAGACACATGGTTACTTAATCGGAAGAATAAACCGTTTATTGACTGTATCACATAAATTATTATCTCATTAAATAAAAAGTAATCTGAGTAAAAGGTTTCGGATATATATATATATATATATATATATATATATATATATATATACAAAAAAGAACCTAAATATTTATGGGTCACATAAATTGTTGAATTTGTAAGTGAGGCTGAGATACTGTTCGGCTTTCCGAAATGAAGTAGGTGGTTTTCTCACGAAGTCACTCCCCGAGCTTTTGACCCAGTGGTTCAAATCACAACCCTATGGACGAATGTTAAATGCGAATCACAAGGTTGAAATTGGAGACTTCAGAATGTATAAGTGACAACTATGCAACTTGGTGTTACCAACAACTATAGTATGGTTTATATGCATACACTTATTGAAAACACAGCCTATTAATTTGAAGCACGCCAGATTGTAAAAAGGGTGTTTTCATCGTTTAAAACGAAGTATATAAATTTAGTGTTTACAGCACTGATAAACATCTGTCCACGAATTTTTTAAACTTGCATATTTTTTCGAAATATACCTTAGATAACTGAATTGAGTTAAACTTTTTTGAAACCTAATATTTCACGTTAGTGGATACAGTTCTTTTTTTATTCACCAGACAATATTGTTTTTCACATTGTGGTTTTTGAGCTGGATGTTTTGTTCATGTAGCTTTTAATACATTCTCATTTAATAACAATGCATACAATAAAATATAATTGTATAATTTGCGTCTAATACTTGGGATTAACATCAGCCTTGTCCAATTCTGTGACATAAAATTGTTTATTTAAGTATTAAAAGATAATAAAAAGTATTGAATAATCAATATCCTAGATTATTTTTTTTACTTAAATTGCATTAAATTACTCTAATCTACAACTAACATACTATTTAAAAACAGAGTTAAATGAAATCAAACGGGAAGTCAATGAAAGCAAAATTTACTTTGGTTTACTAAAACAAAGAGGAAAAACTGCTTCTAGCAATATATTCAAAACAAAAACATTTTCATCACAAATTTTTTTATCAGGACATAAAAATAAAACTTAAAGTGAATTGTACATATCTTGGAATGGATCATTCCATTAAGAAATCGAATTAACGGTAAAAATGTCCTAAATTCATACAATGAATCAATAGTTCTCCATGCATCAATTATTTATAGCTTACTGTTGAAATATAATTCTTTGTAGTTACATTCATGAGTTAGCCAGAAACTTTTAATGAAAAACTACAGTCAATATTAAAAGTAATAATGAACATTTCATCTTGAATCTTTTTCGGATTGAGTCTGGTCAAATGACATACACACGTGAATTCTATTAGCATTATTATTCAAGTGAACAACGATTATCACCAAAATTATTTTGAAATATGTTTCATTATTTTAGGACAACTCCCAAATCAGTCGGTTCACTAAAACCACATGACAAAATATGACACACCTTAGCCTCATTTAGAATGAAGACAAAATCAAGATACTAATTAATTAAGTGTGCCTACATAGAATTTCTTATAGAGAAAACAAAAAGGAAAATAACTTTTAAATCTAGACCAAATGACAAATATAGTGCTCGAATAGTCTCAACAATTAAGCAATTGAAAATATTGAATTGAAAGATAAAAACAATGTTTAAGGCATGAACAACAGTAGTTTTAATAAGACTTATTTCTAGGAAAATGCACCAATATATTTCATTTACAATGGCATGTATAGCAATAAGAAGTAAATCATACACAGGAAACATGAAAGCCATTACGGAAACTAGACAAGAAACAACAATAATCTTTTATTCGCCTTCTAGATAATCGAATGCAACGACTCACACAAATATATATTCAAATCATAAGTCTACTCTTCAATGTGATCAATTTCACACAATGACATCCATAAAAGTAACAGAAACATTTCAATTAGAATGGTTGTTGTACTTGCATTTACAGTCAAATTAAATGAACTGGTAGTTTATTTAAGGTACACATTTTACTCAGTTCTATTAAATAAAATAATCTCAATCACTGAAAAGCTCATAACAATTAAATTTGAAAGAAGTGAAAATTGTAAAGCATGTTATTTTATCACATACCAACTTGAACATCACAGAAATCAACTGTGAATCCTTCCAATTGCATAATCTCTGTAGGATCCGATTTATGATCTTTGTATGATGCCATAATAAACATATACTGTGAAACCTATGAAAAAACGAAACAAAAGCATATATATGAATAGGTTATCTTATTTTTTAGTTGTTTATATACTAAAATTTACGAACTATTTTCGAGGTAGTTAACAGTGAATTAATCATTTGATTTATGTCATTTAGAACTAACGAAAGGTTAATACCCATTATATGTATAGAAACCCTATATGTATGAACGAAGAATATTCTTTCTACTAACATCTTATTTGACTGTACAACTCTAAATCCACTGTATTGTTTTACAGAAATGATCAAAATTAAAACAAACATTTTTTTAATTATTTTCTTATTTTCATCTTGTTATCCATATTTATTCTGATTATTAATCTCATGGTTTCAATCGGTTGATAGCATTGTACACTAGTCAATTCAAAACTAAAATTTTATTTTATCCTGCCAACAATCCTTAATTTATAGACTGTATTTTTAAAATATGTATAAATGTAGAATTTTGTAAGAAACTATTGAAATGAATATTTTTAGTTTATTAACATATTTTTGGAAGAAAGTCATTCAAAATAATGCCAAAAAGTCAATTATAGGGATTGGATTGATAAAAAAAAGCATTGAATTAGCTTCTCTAACTAAAAGCATAACAATTTTTAATGTTATATCGACTTGTTTGGTGAATGGTCATTGACATTTGAAACAACTTCAATCTGAAAAACAAGTTAACTTTTAGACAAAAAAACCACAAAAAATTGAAAAATAGTTCATAGTAAATCCGAGAAGTATACAACTTACAACGTTTTGTAATAGTGTATAAAAAAAAGCTTAGTATACTTTTTTTCTTTACCACCAATAACCTGCATACATCACACAAAAGCTAATAGATAATCTCTTTTAATGACAATACTGAAAAGTAATAAGACTTGCAAGAAAAACACTCAATAAAATAAATCAATACAAAGAATCTGCTTACTTCCTTAGTGACCAGTGACATATATTATTTCATTGGTTACAAATTTAAAAAAAAAAGGCTTGAAATTTGAAGGATTTCAAGTATATCTGAAATATAACCTGAATTACTTAAATATATATCATTGTTGTCAACATCATAACACTAGTAGAGAAGTAGTGTGAGGAATGTTTTTCTCAAGTTTTTTTTTATTTAGCTACTTTCATATAAATTTTTATTTTCCATAGGGAAAAGTTCAAGGACAAAGGAGGGGACATAAACATAAATATTTTCATATACATTAACCGAAAGTGGTAAAATAAGCCAAAAAAAAAATGATTTGGAAAATTCTATCATCTTATTTATTAGTTCACACACATGGTTTATAAATTTAACATTGCTATTGTAAGAGTTAAAACAAAAATGAAAAGTAAAGGATAAAAATTAGCAAGCGATATAAAATAAACTAGGTCGTTGTTGTATACTTTTTATTCAAAGTTTTGAACTGTTCCCTGAAGAATATTACAAAAGTCCACCAAAGAAGATTGAAGCTACCGAAAAGACTTGAATTAGTGGTCCATGGTTTTAAGGAATGATAATACATCTCGAGCTACTAACTGAAAACTAACATTCCTTGTTTAGTTAGGCGGTGTTTAGATATGCGAAACCATGTTCCGTATATCAAAGTTTAAACAGTAAAACACTGTTTAATTTAACGTAATACGCCTTACTTAACAGCATTGTTAGTGACCTAATACAAATTATGTTTTAGTATTATGTTCATCAGCTAAATATCCAGAGAAAACTGCTAATTAAATGATGCAACGTGCAAAAACAAGTAAAAAAGTCAGACAATATATACCGATTTCTTACTGATATTCTATTTTGTAAGAAACCGGACAAAAATCTATCAGTATTGGAAGAGGAAGATACAAAAAAAACTTTATTTCATGCACGAATCAGTTTTAAATTATCCTCATTATCGAAATGGAATAAACATTACAGTCGCAACTTTTTTAAATTTCACTGCATCCGAATAAGAAACTGCATGAATAAAATTATGAAAGCTATACATTACCATCAGTCAAGTATTTCTACGCAAAACAAATATGTAAGCTACACAGAATAGTCTTTTGTTAAGCCATAATAGAAAATAGTTTTGGGGGAAATCAAGAGAGATCAATGTCTTTGTGTTAATTCGTCCTTGTAGAATGGTCTGACAACTAAAATTTTATATCAAAACAAATCAGACTGCGTACCTTTATTTTTCACTACATGGTTGTGGAGATTGTTAAGTTTCATTGAAATCATGAACTGATCAATGTTAGACCACCTTTAGAAACCGATTACCGAACGCGAGAGTCATGGATGCGCATTGCTGATGAGTTTTCCGCTCGGACGAAACGGCTTTCCAGTGGTTAGAAGTTTCAAATGGTGGTCTAACATTGATCGATTCATGATTTCAGTATCTTTATTTGACATGCAAGAAATTGAAACAGTCACGGCATTATGATGACTAACTGAAAAATGCCTAAAATGTTAATTAGAATATGGAATAAATACCATAAAATTTAATGAATATGGGTTTTTTATGACGTCAAGTCAAAAACATAGCATGAACACACTGATTTAAAAACGATTAATGAGCATACGTTTACGTGGAAGTGTGTAAGAGTTTCTACGAGTAAACGATTGTTAGTTTCAATAATATCAATGAAATATATCCAATTTCATTATTAGGGGCTGTAAGATCAATCAGATGATTTTGTTCCAAAGTAAAGTAGTCAAAATAAAAGTGTAAAAAACAAAACAATTATTCCCTTATCAGTTTCAAACAAGTATGAGAGACCTGTTCAATTTTCTGTGATTTGTAATGGTTCACGATGAGATATTAATGCATAAAACAGATTAACATATCAAAACAATCTACAACACGTATAAATATTCTTACATATACACACATTAAAAAAAACATTTGATTCTGACAATTAAAGAAAACATTGTAGAAAAATTTCAATCCCTTACAACAACAAAGATAGATTACAATGTGTTCATATTCTATGCCTACATAAATCGTGTAACAGGAAATAAATGACAGCTAAGATTATTTCACAAAATTAACAAAATGATCAATATTAATCATTTGAATGATCTCAAAATAATTTATTGGTCAATCTTTATGGTTATTTCAATGGAATGAAGCATCTGTTTACTGATTTCATTATTTGTTTATCTAATTCTTTTGCATTACTCACAAACAAACTTAAATTATTTATTATGTCAAATAGCAGAAAACAAAATAGCATCATCCTTACAGGAAAAAACTGTCTATTTTTTGCCCAAATACAAAAATTTCTTTCCATCACAGAAATAGGATAAATGAGCAGAGAAAGAAGAAGGAAATAGATGCATTGAAATAATCTTTTTCCACTACTATGGAAATAAAAAAAAAACAAGCTTGAACCAGAGACGATCCAACTGACGTCACACATTTATTATAACAATTACATCTAGAGTACAATTGATGATAGAAAAATGTAAAAAAAACAATCAGGAAAAATCTTTATTCGTCATAAATAAAATGGCAAGAAAAAGTACACTGAAAAATGAGAGAGGAAAAAACAAAGTGAAAAAAATTTACCAAAATACTCAAGTAGACTTTAAAATGAAACTTAAGGAAAGGTAGACTATGAAATATTGCATTCTCTCCACAATAACGTGTTATTAGAAAAACATGCTAATGTAAAACAGATACTCCATAGACGACAGTCACCAGATATATCCTTCAGGAAATTTCCTTATTTGTTTACAAAATTTACAGTTACCATGTTAGAAAATAGGTAGCAAGATAAAAGGTAATAATAAAACGTAGAACGAATAGGTAGTTGAAATGTTTGATTTTTAGGAATTTACAAAACCGTTTCAAGTCGTCAATCCCTACAACAGTGCAGATATTTTTTTGGTGACAACTCACATCTGGCACAGAACCTACAGATGTGAAGCTCCCTAAAAACGAACATGATTTTATCAGGGTGAAAATTATCGATAAATCAACTCGAAAGTTAATCTAATCTGAAAACAAATATTTTCACAAAAAGCATTCTTAAATAGTGAAGATAATCGTATGTTTTATGAATGAATAAGTGATGGCATGAAACTAAAATATCTCTTCAAAATATTGAAGTCAATTAAGTGAATTATTATCATGACTAAATGTTATTCTAAGTAAACCACTGAATAAGAAGTTAAAGGACTAATCTATGAAATTGTATTTACACTTTATCATTAGCTACTTAGGTAAGTTGTAGAAAATTTGAGGTATTCCGACAGTCTTCAAATAAAGATTTGTACATGAAGTGTAACAAACTGTATGGGATATTTTCAAAAAAACTATTTGTACACACCTAATATATCGAACTTGTTTCAAATATTACCAAAGAGTTATTAACTGTATACGGAAAAAACCTGCAAAATTATACATTTTAAAACATTATGTAAGTTAACTTGAATTGTAATTTTGTTAAACTTCAATATATTTTATTTTTTAAATAGTAAAATGGAGATTAAGTCATGATAAAAATCTCTCACATTTACAATAAATACTGAAGCTGAGATGTATGAAAATTTTTAAACGGTTATAGAAAAAATGAGTCTTTAGAATTTTTAACTACATCTCAAAACAATTGAAGCTTAACTATCAGTGGCGATATTTGACAGCATAATTAACTTTATTACAAAATTGTTTTTTTATTTATTGCATAAACGTATCTTAAAAACGATAGAATCTTTTTGATATAAATGCTGAATAGATTAAGTAAGTATTTTTTTTATAAAGAAAAGCAAGAAACAAATTGAGATGAGAATCATAACCGTGAGAGAATTGTCTAACTTGTCAAAATTATTATCTTCCATGTAAACATAATAATAATCACTATTTTTTATAAACAACAATAAAATGACTATAAATAATGGTATAAAAAAATAACATACTTGTATAAGGCAAATATAGCGCCGTCTCCATTTTCGAAATGCTGTCCGACCTAATGCATACAAATAACCACAATGTTTTAGATTATTCGGTTTCTCCATACGTAATGTAAGCTGTAGCTGTAAGTCATCAGGTACATTTTTAGAAGTTTGTAATTTATACCATTCCGGTTGACGATTGCCATTGCATGTAGGATTTAAGATAACCTAGAAAATTATTGCAAAAATTTGCATAGAAAATGTCAGATTACTTTAACACAGTGAACGCTGATGCATACGTTTGATAAATTTAGTTCTGAAAACCTGCTGTGCATTGTTGTGTAGAATAAAGCATAATACTGTTTTACAGATCTTATCATAAACAGACATTGCTTTATATAACCAATGACATAAAGTGATACAACTACATGACTAACTGTATTCTTTTTCAGCATTCTTCGTACAAGAAGCATGTTCACAATTATAAGTGTATAAATGTTTATATTATCCTTTTGGTGTCGAGTTATCGGGGCTAAATAGGCTAGCTGCAAAGCCATCATTATCATTCTCAACATTTTCAGCTCCTACCTAATACAGAAATAGACATTGAAGATCCTAGATAGAATGACAATGAAAGCTTCCAAGCTAGTACACCTAGCTAAAAGAACTCAACACCCCTAAAAGGATCTACCTGAGCTACACATATTCCCTAAAATACATTGCGCTGAAACTGGTTTCACCAATAGAGTGATTAATTAGCAGTGATGCAGAATCGAAAATCTATAGGGAACAATAGTATATTCAACCTTTGTCTCGAATCTGATGATAAACTATTTGAAGGAATTGTCCTCGTAATGTCACGTCAAGGTTTTTAGCCTAATCTTATCTGGTTAAGGGGTTCGAAAAGAAATAATTTCTAATGAAAATAGTATTTTAATGGCACTCAGTTTTACGTCAGTCCATAATGAAAACGAAATTTCAGTAGAACGTAGATATTCACAACTGCAAGCGACCCCATGCCGTTGAAATCCAACTCGCTAAAAAATGCTAACCAGAAAAAAAGTCGCTGGTTTGTGGCCTCTGCTTTATTAGGGGTAACAGGCGTAATTAAGTAAAAGTATATATATATGACGAATAGTCAAAACACTTATGAATGAAAGAAAATTAAGAATTATATTTCCTAGGTGTACAATTTCGATACTGAAACTCAAAACTGAATTAACAATTTTCAATTATATGTATGATTTGCATTGATTGATCATTAAATGACAATAGAGTTCGTACATAAATGACTATATTCGTTCATAATGAATGGTTGATATGTTGTAAAAGGTGTATAAAATTTTCATCTGATATCGTATTTGATTATTTTCTTTGAATTGTTTACTGTTTTAGATATTGATTTTAGCAATTACAGCAATTAGATTCATTAATTAATAACTTAAAATTCCTTGTTCAAAATAAACCAAACAAACCGATGCTTAAAAAGTATGATATATGTACAAAGTATATGTACTGTCATAAGTCGTGAAGAGAGAAATAACAGTAATAAACTGACATTTACTTCATCTTTATATATTCTACTGGGATGAACAAATACAAATTGTCTGATAAAATTGATAAACAATATTAAAACACTGCAGCTAGTACGGATAAATAATTAAATGATGAGTAAATATGAATATTTTATTTGTCTAGCCATTTTTATAGTAAAAAAGCAATCACTTCTGATTGATTACTTTGGTTTTTGTATCATAACAAGTGATAAACATCTAATCTGAATGGTCTTATAAACTTGGAATACTATCTATAAACATTCATTCACAAGTTGGCAGTAAAATGATCTCTACCTTGGAGATTTCAATTTCAACATGGTTATCCTCAGTTACAATTATTCTCCATTGTTCATTCACCTATATTCTACTTGGTATTCATCGTAGAAAAATAATCGTAAGAAGCTTAATTAGTTCTAAATCTTTTGTCATTACGAATAGTAATGATTTCCAGTTTAAAACCAGTTAATTCATACGTTCTATATGTATAAAAGACGATTGTTGATTCATCTCACCCATTCATTCAATTAAACAATTCTAGAATAACAGATATTTGCAGAAAAACCCAGTCTACATGAACATTAACAACACAACAATGATCAGATTTCCAAGTTTTGAATGTTGAATTAAGTACTGTGTGTGAGTTTTGGAGAACATCTACATCAGTGATTAGCTTTAAAGATAAGATTATCATTAAAGGCAAGTATAGAGTATTGTTTATTTAAACGGCTTACAAAAATTTTTAGTATTTTAAAAATTTAAGAATTTTTAGTTTCCTTGAAATGCTATTATGTCGTCTTGCTCGTTTGGTATGATGCACGATGGTCTTCGAGATACATATCGTGTATTCTATTTTTATACCATAGGACATGACCTTTGCAACAACTTTCATTGTAGTTAGTGAAATTTTCATCTCAGCTTTTCTTCTTCGAAAAAGCAGCTTACATAACACCACTTTACAAAGAGCAGGTAAATTTGGTTTCGAAAATAGACAGAAAAATATATTAAATAACCACGCCTGTTGTGACTGAAACAGTGAAAACAATGGTTTCCCATAGACTTCAACATTTTATTGGTGATCACATCCAAACATATGGCTTTTACAGGCATAAATAAGCAAGAATATTTAAACCACACAGTTGAAGATGATAACAAGTTGTTGTAACGGCATCAAGATAAGTTCACATAACAATCTCACATGACACTAAAAGAGAGACAACATTGCTCCTTCATAAACAATGACTGAACGGTGTTTAATGGCTAGCATATTTCAAATCCTTATTTATAAACTACCAAGGATGCATTTTGATGTCTAAAGAAGGTATTTCTATGGCTTCTTAATGTGATGTTTCAAAAGGTTTTCACACACTTTACACTAGTAATCGTTAGTTTACTTTTAATTCCGAGAATGATGTGAAAACATCCTTTCATAGCATACTTTCATTTTCTTACAAAACAAATTAACACTTAATTTAACGTTTCTACATTTTCACATAAAAAAGCCTTCATCTGTAAATGAGTGATTCTATTAGTCGAAATGTTTTGCATCAAGAAATATCATTAGCTTTATGTGGTCTTCGTGTTTTGTTACACCATCTACATGAAGAAATCGAGGAGTTAATTGTTTTTATTCTTTTCATTTAAAATAGCCATTATAATTTAGTTGAAAAGCATTGATGCTTACGAGATGAATAGATGTAGATGTTAATTAGACCGAAACAATGTGATGAGGAAAACATATAAGTGATAATAGTATGTATAGCACATACCGACGAACGAACGAGTTGCATATTTTATTCTCAAGACATTTCATTCGTACTAATGCAAGTAAAAGTCGGTTGCAGGTTTCTTGATTTTCGTGATTCCCTCATAATTATAACTTATTACAAACAATTAATAATTCAGATAAACTGTATCCGGTAAGTACGGTAAACCCAAATAGTTCAAAGTCAATTGAACACAAAAAAATATTTGTAATAAGCCACCGTCACGAAATGATGTCAGTTGCAGAATTATTAAAAACTACAGAGTACTGAAAAGTTTTTATTTCATCTATTTACTCAAATGAAACAACTATTCAGTGATTTATGAGGATTCCGTCAGTGATAAAAATTAGCTTCGAAATAAATCAGGCTGCGCAAACCAGCTAACAAAAAACAAAGAAGTTTTAACGAGAAAAAATGAAGCAAGAAGCTGTATAGGGATAAATATTGAATTGCTTACAATCAAAACTTTATGAACGTGATTTTATACAAAAAGATTGCAATTACTACTTTACAATTAAATAGCAATTATGTGTAAAAAAGGTCTAAATACGAATGATTGATATACATTAAAAAAAACAGATTTCTCAATTTAGATCGATAATATTTTTATATATATCTGTAACGCAAACGAAGCGAAATAACAGATTTTATACTGTAGGATATAAATTACAATAAGAATTACGAACAAATTTTAAAGACTATAGCTCATGCCTTACCCAATACCGAGATAAAATAGAATGTAGATGAAATTTTGACATTCTATCCTCTATCTCCCAAAAACACTAATTTTCTTCGCTAAAAAGCCATGTTCATTGGCTTAATGAAAGAATAGTTTGTAACAAGCTTCGTTCGTTAGTGTCTAAGTTTACAAAAGTGATTGGAAATCAAATTTAATCTTCCAATTTAAACTTTCCAATACCATAATACTAGTGATCATTATCTGAAAACCCTTTTAGGACTCTATCAGTCAGCTTTTGAAAAATTATAACAAAAAAACATGAACTTCAGTTCAAAGTTGAGCTTTGTCCAAACACCAGTTTTCAAGCTGTACAAACTAGAACCCATTTTAAGTACCCAATTTAAATGAAAGATAGATATCTATTTAAGTCCAATCTTCAGCAAGATAATTGTTCACGATAGTCATATTTGTGAATTGAAAACAATTGTGAACTTACACGACCCAATTCTTTACCACTTTCAAGTGATAAAAGTCCAGAACTTTCAGCATACAATTTTACCTTGACTGTAGGAAGAGGTTGATTTGTGGTAAAATCACCCTGTGTACCCCATCTGAAGTTTGAAAGCAAAGTGAAAAAGTAGGTTATGTACCTTAACAAAATACGGTAATTATTAGTCATGGTGAAAATTGTAAGTTTTTTTTTAGAAAAAAAAATCAATGAATATATGGCAATTTTGAGCAAGATTAAAATAATAAGTTTGAGGATAATATTAAGTAAAGTGGCAAAGCAAACTACAAACAATAATTATCCTTGTTTAGAATCTGTGAAAAAGATGAACTTCGTTAAACCTGTTGTTTACTGAAGCAATATCAAATAACTTAAGAGTTTTCTTACAATTCAAAATCATATTCTAATATGAATAAAAACTTGCATTTTTATCATCGGTAATTATGGACATGTCAATTTTCATATACACTTATTAGTCGAATTGAGCTCATACATTCTGTACATTGATTTTCTGGACTTTCCAATTTTTTTAACCTATAACGTGAACGTATTAGACCGAAACAGTAACTGATAATGTCGGCTAAATGTTACTCTCCGAGTGCAAGGAAACCTCTTTAAAACAAAAGTCTTAATTTTGTCGAATGTACTCCAAAACTTCTACTTACTGAAAGTATTCAGCAATTTAGTAAAATTAAATAGTTTCAATACACTAAACTAATCCTGATAAAATACTTTGATGAAGAAAATTCACAACGAATGAAAACAAGAGGAACTCGTCAAAACTTTAGCTGAAGTTATTCAAATAAACAAGACATATTTTATATGACTCATTTGTGCATTTACTAATGCTTATTATAACCATTACTTGAATATTGATATTGTATATTAAAATTAATGTGACAGAAATTTACTCAAACATAAAAGGAAAAACTAAAATGTTTAAATAGCAAATATACAATGCATTGATGAACTTAAACAATGTAGCCGGTAGAAACCTACATTACTCAAAATTAATCGATGTGAACAGAGTAATTTCATTAATAGTAACAAGAAAAATTAAAAACTCAATTATTGAAATCATGAAACGAATTATTCTACTTCAATCAAAACTTCCTTATATTTAAAAGAAAGTCAATCATGATTTCTCGTTGTCCATTCTACTATATAAGTCAATAAATAATGAACTTAGTATATGAGGAGTGGTGTAACTACTTTTCTCTACTTTGTTTTATTATTACTTCTATTATTCTTTTTATTTCTTCCGCATAGTCTAACATTAGTTTCATTTTTTGAACAGCATTATGTTTAATTTTATCCTGATGGGACAGATAGATAGTAAATAAAATTAGATTTTTTTTTCTCAAAATAAAAACAATGGTAAAATTATTCAATCAACTAATCAAACAGGAAATGATATTGAACTTGAAACAATATTGAGAGAAAATTATTAACATGTTTTCTCTAGACAATATAGTTGTTTCCTATAGTGTAGTTAGTATTAAGTGCTTGAGTTATTCCATTGTTCGTTAAGAAATTGTTCTTTGATAACTCTGTGATCCCATATATGCATTTTATGCCAAACGCCTGAAGATGAATGTCAGTATTAAAAGGTAGGTATATGCAACTGACAAGTCTCGAATATGATGAGGCACACATTCTAAATTAACCTGTCAAATGCAATTCAATTATTCTAAATGACTTGTATCATTATGCATTAAAAATACGAAGTTAAAGTCAATGCATATATGCCAACAATTTTTGTAGTTCTAAGTCTAAATAAATGTAATATAACGGAATTACAGATGGTTTGGTTAGATTGAGACCCGTACTATTAGGCCATAGTTACAGCACAACAGTTGTCTTGATTCATTACGATTGTTGAGTAATTACTCTAGATTATATATATGTAGAACCGATATTCAGTCACACGATGACAATAAGGTACCATCTGAAAACAACTCTTAACGACTTTCGGTCCAGAATGCATTTTTCCTACACACACTCACCTGATAGTCAGGATAGAACACGATACAGCCGATAGGAAAATTCTAATTATACAGTTTGATTCCATAACTTTATTCATACAATAATAGAGTAAAAGTTTAACCATATATCAATATAATAAGGAAATTACAATTTGGAGATCATTGAGTCATAAACGGAAGAAAACTGGGTGACAGGTTCGTAATAAATTAAAAGTAGCTTAACGTAAGGCCCGATACACAACAAAAGTTCATGCATCATGAAAAGCTTACGAGAGAATAAAAAATAAAATGATTAAAGTATTTAATAATTATGTAATCAAAAATGAGCTCCATTCATTCAGATTAGACAGTCTATCTAAACTATCATCATTAATTCCTATCATTTCTCAACCAACTAGCACACAAACAAATTTAGACGCTACACCTCAGAATACATACAGTAAAATCATATACAAAGTCATCTTGACAGAAATGATATGGAACTGACAAAGTGAAATAGAATCCCAGCGTTTTTCTATCGTTTACTCACAATCAAACAACACAAGATAAATATTATGCAGCATTCATATCAGATAATTTTAAATTTTCTGCAAAAAACCAAAAATTCATTCTTATTTCTTCACCTGTCTATTTTTACATTTTGGTTATTGTATCAGAATATGATTTTTATTAATCAGCTGATTGAGTTGATTTAGAATATATTTTCTTCACATGACTTTCTCTAATGTTGTTATTTAGAAAATTTATATAAAAGAATATGAGGTCTAGATATTTGTCCCTACATCAAACACACTCTCCACCTTCTCCATCTACATTCTCACTAACAATAACAATAGTGAAGAAAAAATTTGATTTGAGAATGATGGAAAAATGAAACAGGATGACCTTGAAATATGATGGTCCCTCTCACTATTTGCCTTGAATAGAGTAAAATATTTCTGGAAAAGTAATAGATAAAACGAAAAGATAGCATTCATAGAGGATGTGATAACGAAGAAACAAAAATGAGAAATCGATTAGGAGAAAAATGAAAGTACATTAAACATTTATATTTCACCAAGTTAGAAAATATGCTATGTATTGAAAAAAAATATATAAAGGTGACTTGGACAAAGAAACTTTTATTTCTTTGTAGTTTAAATAGAATTAACAAAACTACATTGATCAATAGCTTAAGGATATTTAAAATTTAATTACGACACTAAATTTCTAAAAAAAATGAAAATGTCATCAATAAAGAAGTTCTTGCATAACTACAATATTGTGCAGTTCCTTTTTAATAAATATGAACTACTTACATGTTAAACAATTAGAATGCAACATTGCATTACATTGGTTTATGAATGAAAGTGAAAACAAATTAAATTTATAAAAGGGACTAATTGTTTTAAATGAATTAAAGTTTGAATAGTTCTACACTAAAAGCTGTGTAATATTGTGAATTCTGTGGAAAAAAGTATTTACCTTCAAGTAATCAAAACAATGAACAATTAAAACTAGTGTTATTGTCATCAGCTGCTGACAACTTACACAGGTTTTCCAGCTTCAGCTAAATCAGTCTGTAATCGAGCACCACCTTCAACCTCCATGGTACAATAAACCATTTTATTAGTTGGTAAATATTTTAAATTCTTCACTTGACCAACAATAATCTATTGGTAATCAAAACAACACCAAAAATAACCAAATTAAGCAGGTAACCACGGGAAAAAGCAAACATTATTTTCATAAAGACTCAAATTTACATCACTTTAAATAAGTAGACACTAGAGAAACGACTATTAATCAGTTATTAATTTTTTTTTCATTTTTGAATAAACGTTATAGGTTGATTTTTAAATCATAGTTGAACTTATTGAAATGAAGAATCAAACAGCCTTAAGACGCCAAACGGCAGTCTTGGCTTAATATAGGACTTCATAAGAGCGCATCCACGGCCCCATATCTGAGAATCAAATAAAAGACTTTTGATCTCTCGTAGAACAGTTATCCAGCGCACACAGTGGATGAGGGTTGTACAATATTGTGAAACAATAAAAGTTAGGTATTAACACTTTTCGATTCCGACTAAGTGGTTGAGCTTCTGAGCACAACACTGCAGGTCCTGTTATTGATTCCTGGATGCAAAATCGTGAACAAGCACTGCTTATAAGTGCACTAGAGCACATTTGTGCCAGGCATTACGTTTATCATGAATTAATGATTTACTTGATAGTAAGAAGAAATAACAACAAGACTCACCTCAACTGAAAAATTTAACTGTATGTCCAATTTGTTCTTGAAATTTGATTCATTGATCTCATCATTATGTTCTTTATGAGGAAGACTTGCTAAATTTGTGCTAGAAGTTTGTGATCGGCTAACTTTTTTAAATTTCTGAAAACTACTGGAACCTCTGGTCACAGGTACAGACTCTAGTCGAAGCATCAATTCACCGACCATTTTACGCAGTTCATCTGCATATAAAGTTTCCATATCTTTGACAACCAAACGAGGGAACTGACGACTCTAAAATTCAAACAGTGAGTAGAGAGAATAGGTACAATCACTAAAATGACTGACTTTGATGAAGAAAATATGGGACATCGACCAGTAACAAGAGATATTGTATCGATGTTTATGATAGCAGTGAAATACACAATCGGATAAAATTGATAATCTTTTCATTTAAAGAAGCTGCAATAATTTTAACCGGGAGGAGAAGAGAGGGTTAGGCCTGGGGTTAGCAACTCTATACCAAAAAAAACCAAACTTACCAAAAATACGCTAACCACAAAATTTCAGTTAAACCAATTTAACTCTATCCTGGGAGTTGGAAGGTCTCCATTTATGACGCCTTATGGTGAAAGCCGAGTTTCTTCAGAAGTCACGAGGCCGATTTCCTTCTAACAACCAGATCAACAATTATTACAGGTATATGGAATGTTCGTACAATGTGGGGGACCAGCAGAGCCATTCAAGTTGCTGCAGAAATGAAAAGACGCAACCTCATGATACTGGGAATCAGTTAAACACAAGTGACCCAGGTTAGACAAAAGAGACTAGCTTCAAGAGATATGCTGCTATACTCCAAACATGAATAAGAAAACGCATCACACACACTGGGAATCGCAATGATGCTGTTCAAAGAAGCACAAAAAACATTTATGGGATGGAAATCTCATGGAGCTAGGATCATCGAAGACAAAGAAAGATATTAGAGTGAAAGTGGTCCACTATTCTATGTTTATAAACGATGGTAATGAAGACGACAAAGATCAATTTTATGAGAGGCTGCAGTCAGTCGTCGAGATATGATTATTCGGATGGGAGTCATAAATACCAAGGTTGACATGGACACCACTGAATATGAAGATATCACAGACTGGGAAAAATTAACTGATATGCTCGTCAGTTGATATGCTTGAGTTAACTTTACTCGTTAAATGGAGCGAAGACAAATGATGTAGTGGCACGTTAGGCTATTCTAACCCGCTTGTCCCAGGCCCGGCTAACTATATCAAGAATTAGACAGAGATTGGCAAAGCAAAAGCATCATTTCTATAGTCGAAAAACATGTGGAACTTAAAACAACTGTCAACCAACACCAAAGTCACAATTTTCAATCCAAACGTTAAAACCGTTCTATTATATGGAGTTGAAACTTAGGGAACTGCGAAAAACATTATTTATATAGTACAGGTGTTTACTCATGGTTGTTTACGCAAGATACTGAGCTTCCGTTTGCCAGACACCATCAGCAAAGACCTTCTGAATGAAGAAATGTTCAAAAGATAAAATTTTAATCTAATCGAAAGTGGATCAGTATAATATATCGAGTATCTCCAAATATCCAACATTAAAACATATAGCACGGAATCTTGACTAACTTAGGTGAATGACCACTTGATCGATAAAACTTCCTAAGTACTACAGCAGCAAACAAGCCCGGCATTGATCATTGCTCATTTATTA
This sequence comes from Schistosoma turkestanicum, assembly GCA_944470395.2. Lineage (NCBI taxonomy): Eukaryota > Metazoa > Platyhelminthes > Trematoda > Strigeidida > Schistosomatidae > Schistosoma > Schistosoma turkestanicum. The sequence goes on along the minus strand of OX103971.1, from coordinate 34,718,281 downwards.
AGCGATATAGTTGAATTTATTTCAATTTCAAATAAAATTAATTATGCTTCTAGAAAAAGTCAGGCCTACAGTGATAAACATTTCCGTGAACAATGTTCAGTCAACATATCATTTGGAAATGTTAACTAACTATTCATAGTATGTATACATTCAAGTTAACTTGTATATTTAATTCTCTAGTCAAAATCTGTTCTAATCTATCAACCGTGCGATAATTACTAAACAAGTGAATCAAAAATTCAATACTCAGAAAACATTTGGATCATCTAGCATAAACCTACAGCTGATTGAAATAAAATGATATCTAATTATATAGATTGATTCACTAATCCCTAACCATATCTTTCTAATATTTGTTTTACAATGTAAACAGAAACAGAAACTAAACAATGAATAAATAAAATAGCATCTGGTGTTCTAATTGTGAACAACTGGAAGTGAAAAAATTGATTCTCATAGGACATAATCATGATGTGGTGTGATATACATAGAAAAGAAGAAACAAAATACAAAATAGATGATGATTCTCAACAATCCGAATTACATTTCTGCACTAAATGACATAATCAACGTTATCATGAAAACTAAAGGTATCTAATTTATAACGACTAACAGTCTATGAATGCTAGATAGATAAAACACTGATATACCTGAATGAATTATCCAAATAACCCATTAAAATTGAATACTCGTGAAATTGTCAAGTATACGTCAGATAGAAAAAGTATTTCAAGTGAAATCAATCGATTATTTTAGATCGAAGAAAAATTAACGAATAATTGTCAAAACACGTAATGCATAGAACAAGACAAACGTAGTGTTGAAAGAAATTCTAAGTAATAAAAAATATCAGGACATTTTCTCTCTATATACGGTGAATAGTTAGCAGACGTAAATTGGGACACAGAAACAAAGACATTAACTGTCAGAAAATTTAACAAATGACTATATAGTAATGATAACATAAGAATCATATTGAATAATCAAGCGCTTTGTATGTTTGTTGTTGTGTTCCACCATAAATTCAAACTTTTTTGAAATTTAATTTGAAAAATAATAAGAAGAGGAACGATATCTATCATCAGTCGAATGTGGCAGTGAGATTGTACACATTAATGTGACTTTTTTTAAGATAAAGAAATTGAAGATTAATAAATACTTTTGTCAAATTAGTTAAATAATTATGATCAATATAATGAATACCTCACAAACAGTAATTATGATTATCATCAATCAATTAAACAATCATTAAATCATAGGCATTCATCTATTCTAATCAGAAGAAATCATAAATCTTTATCACATACTCTAGATAACTCTTCAACAGCTTGCAATTGGCCATCTAATTCACGACGAACTTGAGCAGCTTGTTCATCAGCATTGTCTAACTACAAAACCAATAATAAAATGACGAAACAAAAACACAGTGAAAGATTGATCAATCCTTTTAATAATAAAAGCAGTGTATCTAAATGAACTATATGTAAATTTACGTAAAGAGAAATACTCAAAGTTGACAATTTTTCATTGCCTTGAGCAAAACAAAAACTTCAATGGATTAATAAAAAAAAATAAGGATAAATAAAAATTAAATTTTAAGGAATATTTAATGAATCGTTTCATAAACAATCAGAAAATACTGAGTTATTGACAAAATCAACAGTAGTTAGAAAATTTATTTTTCTCTCTCTTTCTTTACGTTCGAAGAGGCCAGTGATGAAGAAAATATCAAAACATTTAATTTCGTATGTTACTATTGAGTGGGTATACAATAAGGGGGATTCATTTATAAAAACTTTCAAAATATAAACATAACAAGCAACCATTTGGTTAGCTTGTATCTGTCACATTCAATGGAACACAATGAATCCAAAGCAGACACCGAGTAATAAACTAACACAAACCTTTGTAAACCCAGTGTGCTTTGTGATGACGTTACGTCTACTATATCTTTATCAATTCAACGCTTTTCCATGACTTCGAACTAGTCTATCAGCGATTAGATACATATATATTTAAGTATTCATAAATCACATAAATAATGCTGGGTCAATGACTTTTTCTTAATGTAACATCATTGTCTACCAAAATACCACTTCTTGAAACCATAGATATAATTTGCCAGCATTGTGACATTTTACCTACATCAGTATCAAAACTCCAACCGCTGCTGATCATGTATACAAAAGAAGTTCAGTTTCAGTTCAATAGTGTTATACACAGTCAAAAGGATAGTGAGCACTGAAACAACTGCCATAGCTGATGTTTTCATCAGTGATCTCGCACGAACAAACCTCAAAGGAGCGATCAGTGAAATAGTGTATTATTCGAGATATTTTGACGACTCACTGTATTTATTAATCAACAACATGCAATAAATCTGTTGAAACTTTTCAACAAGGCTCATATATGTATCTAATTTACCATGGAACATAAAAATTAGAGCAAGATGTAATATGCTGATTTCGTGATAAAACGGAAGAAGAATGACACGGTTCCAAGGTACATGGAATGGAATTTATCTGAATTTCAATAGCTTTTGTCCACTCAGTTGCAAAAAGACTATTTCACAGAACCAAACGAAAATGTAATGCCTACACACTAAAATAGAAACTAATGAATGTTAAAAGTGTTTAAGGAACAACAGATACCCAGACAGATTTATTGAGAAACACAGAAAGCGTGAATATATCCCTAACAAACCACATTAAAAAAAACCTCTTTTTATTCAACTTAAACTCAAAAGTGATGATGTTACAAAGGTAATCAACATATGACTAAAAACTGCATTAAAAATAGCATATCCAGCAGATAAATTGATTGCCTTGTCCAGAACAAAATGTTTGTTAGTACAAACAAAGGTTGATAGCTATTCCTTTTATGTTACCGCCAACTGTGTATACAAATTCATATATGTCTGCCAAAGCAGTTCCATCGATAGAACAGAAAGAAAGGTTTATGCATGATTCAAAGTACATATTCCAAATCGTCTGAGTCTAAGCGGATTAAAGGCATTCAGTAGTGCTGTTTCGAGACATTTTGTGGATACATGATATGGAGCTGATACATTGAAGTCTTTCAAGTTGATTATGCAACAACCGAATCCCGATGTTTTGAAATTTACTTAAGCTATAGCGATCACACGACTAAAACCAGATTTATTTGTTTAAAAGAAGTGTAATACATTTTTCTTCACCCTGATGATATTACATCCATTTAGTAGTAGCTCCTTTTCAATTTTTTACTGTATCATTTTCATTTCATTCGAAATTATAGTTTTATTTATAATTGACTGATTACAAGTCACTATTCTTTATTACCATTAATCTGATTTCAATTACTTCACCCCTAGTTCAATATCCTGGAACGTTTTTTCTTACACTGTTTTTATCTGACACAATTTCTAATGACCTTATTAACGATAGTGAAATCTACGCTACATCGTGATTCACATATTCATCTCTAATCACCTTCGTGTTTATCAGTATGTCAAGTCCTATCATAATTTTGATTTTCAAATACTAAAGTTTGTAAGTAGCTGATGAGAACCTAGAGAAATAAAATGAATTTATGTTATTCCTCACTAATCTATTTGTTTACATTTAACACCATTTTTTCAGTTCGGATTAAAACTATATTTAATAATTGAATTTATAACTGTTCCTAAGAACAGAAATTCCCACTGTATTCCATAAAGAATGACAAATAATTTGAAAAGAAACTAAAAATATTATTTTATGTTTAGATTTTCCTCATTCTGTTAATGATGCAAATAAAACTAGGCAAAGCGAAAAATTGAATAATAATAATTGAACATATTAAACTTTAGTAATTTTCGCACTTTGGAAAGAAAGGATTGTTTGGTAAAATATTTTTTTGAATATAGACTTTTTGTGAAACTAGGTTGTAAGCTGGCAAATCTTAAATGCACACATATTTGTTTACAATATTATACATCCGAAATAGATAAACTTATTACCTGAGTACACAACATTTCAAAATAAGATGTCTGACAAAAAAAGAAAGGGAAAAACAAACAGTCTATATTTATTTTGAAAAACGAGTCTTTTCCATAATGATATGACATACTATATTTGCGTAATTCTGTCTCACAATTCAGACAGACGTGTGAATATATATATATATATATATATATATATATATATATATATATATAAATTTAACACCGCAACTGTAGAAAATAATCTTAACTAAGAATCTTATCTGAATGTAACGAATAAACGATACATATTTTAGACACATCATTTAGAAAGTAAGAGGTAGGAAAGGATGAGACAAATGAATAATATAGATTCTCGAAACATTTTATGTAGAGATGAATTCAGCAAACGTCATAAATCGACTACAGATTACTTTTACACAAAGGCCTTTACCATAATGACTTAAATTTTTTGAAACAATCTACTAACTTATTATATACCTTGTAGAAATTTAAATAAACAAAGATTCTTGCCTACGCGTCTTTTTTTAAAACGAACCGGCTAATAGAGAAATAAAGTATTTCAAGCGGAACAATGTAATAAACATACATGAAACTCTGTACAATAATCCATCTGCTCAAAACTCAAAAACTTTTAGTAACCAATATACGGAAAGAAAACACAAAGTAAAAAATGTATTACAACGAATTTTTATCAAAGCTCACATCGATAAGCTTGTCTGAAAGCGCTTAAAAACAAGTTTAAACAAAAAGCCAGAGCTTGAGATTTACATCGAATTATTTCAAATTATTATCAAACGTGAAATATGTATTTTATTGGGCCGTCTGACATTACTAAGAGGTATAGATAAAAGTGTTATCAAACATTGTAATTTATAAAACAAAAGTCGAGCTGTGTGACCAATGTAATTAACAGTGAAAACTCTGTATTTCATTTCTAACTTTTAGAACAGAACTCAAACATAAGCGAAACTTAATACATGGCGTCAAATTGCTAAAATCACTAGCAAAAATAAATAACTCACTTGTAGTGCATTGTAGAGAATTTGATGTTCGTATTTTTTTACTCCTAATGTAGCTTGAAACAATTCATATAATTGTTCTTTCGTCATTACTAATTCAGGTTGAGGAACTTGTAATTTTTGTAAAACTGTAGATGGTCCAGCACCGCCACGACATATTTGATCAAATTTTACCATCCACGCACTGACAACATTAGCTTTATTTAAACCTTCAATTTCTGGTAAAAACTGTACACGATGTTCACCACTCAATCGGAATACTTCACGAAAATCATGCATTGAACAACCACCACCACGAACCATACTAGCAACACGATCACTGCGTAGAAATCCCTATTAATAAAATGATTTCATTAAAGAAAAGCATGACAAAAATAAAGTTTCTGAATATAAAGTAACAAACATTTAAGAAATGATACAAGTACAAATATTCACCCATCAAGTAAACATACAACATTTTAATGATATGATTAGTTCAAGCAAGCTTTCATCTTATCAAAAGAATACTATATAATATAGAAACGACAAGATAATGGGTTTTTCTCGTTAAACATACATTACACTAATGAGAATAAATACAAATATAATTCTTTCTTAATCGTAATGAGAATAAAATAAAGCTATTATCATACGAAACAATCAATTCAACAATTATGTAAAAGATGATCACTTTAAAACTAAATAAGTTTCATTTTTCCCAAAGCCATTTTAAAAATCTCACATATTTATATTGGATCACAATGTCTAAACAAAAATAACATTTTAATTTCATCAGCAACTAGTGATTGATACTAAAATATTTAAGGAATAATAAACTACCTACGGATTAAAATCCATTGTCAACTGAACATAAACTTTTGATACTAACTGAAGTAGAACATATCATCCGACTTGGCAAGAAATATTCAGATTGATAGTTCAAGTTAATAGCAGTTACATAAAACAATTGAAATTTATCAGTAAAAACTATTGATATATGACGTAAATTACACGCTTGAAGACACCATTAGGATATTTCACCTATTACATAATATCACCCTACCTGAAGGTAAACTATTCACTAAACCCATGTTTATGTACCAGCTTTGAGTCAATAACAATGAGGTTGAAGAATCAAAGTAGGTGAAATGGGTTTCGAATCTGTTACAATTTCGTTGACAGTTGATTATTGCAAACACTGATTTATAGTTTTATAGGCATATTCAAAGAAAGCGTTACAACTGAAATAAACCAAATTTAACCAATCAATTGACCATCATTGATTTATCACAAACTATATCTGATAAATATAAAGATAAGTAAAGCTGTTTCAAGTAAGCGTTAATATTTCAAATCCTATAACATAATTTGCTGTCAAACGATATATGGTAATAAGGGAATTTTCAGTTGTAAAAAAACAACATATGTCGTATTAAAACGAACACGCACTTTGAAAAGATTAATTATTCTTTTTTAACCTTATGATTTGACACAATGACAAAATTAATGTGTGTCAATTAAAAAATCTGGTTTTTTCAATGTGTTTGTTCCTTTCGAGTAAAAATGAACACAAGAGCATGAATATAAAACGCAAATATGAGGCACAATTGAATATTTTACGAATAAATGGGAAAGTAAAGAAGGAAAGGTGAAAATGAAGTACACAGTTGAGGATCAAATGGTAGAGTATATTTTTCCAGCACTGAAGTTGTACAGGAGGAGCTACTCAAACCAAAATAGACTATTAAGTTAAATTATTCATAAAATACATATTTCCTACAAGTATATTAAGATTGTGACTAGAAGTGGGACCTAGAATGCCTTTTGTTTCTATTTTTCCACATATCGGCTGTATGTAGCTGTATCTTTGTGTTGATCTCTACACCGAGACTCGAATTTGATATTATCACTTAAAATGCCGACATTTTATCAACTAAACCACTCAGTTTAAATGGCTAGTAACTTGTTTTTATTAATAAATACAACTGAAACATAGATACACAAACCTTAAAATTTGATTGTTTTTGCCTTAAGTTCAGTAATAACAACTTGATTATTAATCAGTTGCTTTGTATTATTTTGTCTTCACAAACAGTTCCACTAATGCAAGTGAAAGAATAACCTTTGTCAACTCACAACATTAATCTATACCGGACATATGTTCATATAAAACTTACCAAGATGCGGTAACAACGACTAAACCACTTAGGTGTCTACTCACTTATTTACGCCTGTTACCCCTAATGGAGCATAGGCCAGCAACCAGAATTCTCCAACCTACTTTTCCTGGGCTTCCCTTTCCACTTCTGTCCAATTTTTGCTTATTCTTGTCATGTCTGTCTCCATTTCTCGGCGTAATGTGTTCCTTGGCCTTCTTCTCTCCTTTTGACCGTGAGGGCTTGTCTTGTGACGCAGTTGGGTGCTTTCCTCAATTTATGTCCTATCCACTCCCATCGCTTCTTCCTGATCTCTTCCTCCTCTGGGATGTGGTTTGCTCTTTCACACATTAGGCTGTTGCTGATGGTGTATGGCCATCGGATCCGAAGTATTTTGCGTAGACAACTGTTAATAAACACTTGTATCTAATGGATGATGGCTTTCGTAGTTCTCCAAGTTTCCGCTCCATACAGTAGAACTGTCTTGACATTTGTATTGAAAATCCTGATTTTGGTGTTGATTGATATTTGTTTGGAGTTCTAGATATTTTCCAACTGTAGAAATGCAGCCCTTGCTTTGCCGACCCGCGCCTTTACATCTGCATCGGATCCAACTCATTGTCAATGATGCTACTCAGATATGTAAATGTTTTTACGTCCTCCAAGGCATCTTCATCAAGAGTGATATGGTTTGTGCATACTGAGTTGTATAACAGGATCTTGCTTTAAAGTTTGTGTATGATGAGACCTGCTGCTGCTGAGGCTCCTGCTACACTGGTCGTCTTCTCTTGCATTTGTTGTTGCGCGTGTGATAGAAGAGCTAGATCATGTGCGACGTCTAGATCGTTCAGCTGCATCTTTGTTGTCTATTGCATCCCGTGCTTCTGTCCAGATATTGGCGTCTTTATAATCCAGTCGATCACCTGACATCAGTCTTCACCTAGAACGAGTCTACCAGCAGTCGTCCGTGCACGATTTAGCATTTTAATCGATCATATACTAAGTAATTACTTTTGATATCATCGAACAAAATCATGACTCAATCAAAGTTGAAACAGAGAAACTTGAGGAAGAAAATTCCAGTCACTAATTGAAAAAAAGTTGGTTGGAATAAACTGAAGCATCCCCAGACTCTTGAATAGGATACTAATGTCGCTTCAACAACATTAAACAGTTACACAGTCTTCATCAAAGTGATTGGTTATGATGGGATTAAAACTCACGTTAAAAGCAACAGAAGCAACACACAGAGATAACATATCTGTCTCAACAAAAATTTTGGAGTTCATTCATTTTAACCACGGAATTCCACCGAAACTGAGAAGTTGAAAAATTACTTTTTACTTAAATATCTCAGAAATAACAGAAAACGATATTGTATCTACATCAGAGGTTAACTGCTAATTTACCTCAAATATACTCCCATCAGTAAGACACGTAACAAACAATAGCTAACCAAGGTAGCGCCCCTTCCTTTCCTATCGAAAATAAATATCAGTAATATTTATGCTCGATCTACTGGAAGTCAAGTAACGATCATAAAGGCTTGAATAACATGTTTACCTAGAGATATTGAATTTTTAAAGCTTGAATGAATGTAAAACAGGTGAACCTGGATGCGACAGATCAGTCAATTAAATTGATAATTAATAAAAGTGTATAAACGTAAAAACAAATCAAATTATTTAAAATACGTAACACTCACCTCATAATAACTTTGTACAGCATTTGTAAACGCTTCATCACCTACAACATCTAATTCACCACTAAGAAATGCTTGAAAACGTTCTTTAAATGTGTTTAGTTGTTGTTTAGTTATTTTCAAATAACGACGTATTAAATCAGTTGGTGGTTTGGAGTAAAATGGATATGCTATGCAACGCATTACAAAAACATATCTAGAAGAGAAAATAATATCGAAGAAAATGCATTAAAATTAAACGATATAGGAATTAAGCAGTACTACTCTGACTGAGAATCAACTAAGTTCCGTATTTATTCCATAAGTATGTGTAAACAACAATTTATATCAAATTCAATGTAGGTAAACTAGTCTGTATAGATGACATGAGTTTAATTACCTTTTAAAAACGTAATTAAATCTATTTTTACTCAAACGTAACCATTCAGTTCTAAATAAATAGCAGACTAAACGATAAAATCATAACATTTCATTCAAATAGTAAATTCATTTGGGTACGAACCTGAGGATTGACCAACTACTAATACTGCTACTAATGTGTGATAAAAGTATGAAATGTAAAGTGACTAAGTATTCATTTGCAAACATCTAACAGAGATATGTGGATAAACTAATGTTTGACATTATTGCATACAGGCATGATAGAATCCTGTTTCTATCAAATTTCTCACCTCATTTTTTATCTTTAATGTTTAGTTTCATAATACCGCGGTTTTTATTGATTTCTTTCTTCATATAAAAGGTAGGTAAATCCATTTATACACGTTTATTATCATTATTGTCACATAAACTAACGAAAACTATACTCAACTCCTGAAAAAATTGTTGCATAAATAACTTTTATACACATTCTCATACATAATTACGATAGCTTTTCCCGGAAGATTCAGTTGATCATTAAACTGATTCTTCTAAGTAATTAATAAATTAATCAACTAATTAATCGATAAACAATATATACGACTGAGCTCTTTGCTTTCTATAATACGTATAATTTGTTTTTGATATACACACATTGACTAAAATGTGGCAAGTAATCCGGGTTTGTTAATGGGCACTAGGTTTGATTGTCAAAAATAAACGGTTGGAAATAAAAGAATGGTTCTAATAATAAAAATAGCAATCAAACGTATCACCTGACCGATTCAATTGTTCCTCTCATCTTATTTATTAGTGATGACAGAATAAACAAGTATTTATGACCAGAGAGAGAAAAAGAGAGAGATAAACAAATGGTAATGCTAAATAATGAGGTAACGTGACTGATTTGTTCAAAACGAAACAGAAATAACATCAAGACGTTAAATGTTGATTTCTTTGAAACAGAATTTTTTCGCTACTATAAGTTAAGAAATTTGTGTTGCAGTTAGTAGAATATGATTTAAGAAGGATAATGAGTTCTAGTACCGTAGAACAATATATCAGTAAAGTTCACTTCGATTAAGTTTATTTATTTTGATATAATATTTAGTAATGTGTATGTGGTTCTTAGTAAATCCTAAGCATTAATCTTGTGTGTCTATTTTCAGTGAATAAGTTGGATATCTAATCCACGATTAGTCATTCATCTTCGAATACTTTGCTCAGAATTAAAATATTACATTTGAATTGTAGTTGTCAGTGAAATCTAGTAGGTGTGATTCGTTCTCTTTTCGTACTTACGAGAGACATATATAAGATTCAAGTATCGTTTACAATCTCGACAGCAATTATATATATATATATATATATATATACATTTTAAAAAACTCAATATGTGAAAAGTTAATAAAACTAGAAATAAAACATCTATGATACAACACTGATTTACCACAACAGAGAGCACGACGACACAACAGAGATGAAAACTTCTTTTCGATCCACATTTGAATGTATAAACACTATTTTTCGTTTGAGTAAATTACAATTAATCAGGTACTTACAATTGTAGAGCTTTACGTCTTTCTTGTTCTTCACGTTCAAGTTTTTCTTGCTCTAACGCAGCAGGATCTCTTAGCATAATAACGGGTTGATTACTTACACTACCTAAATCTTGACTTTGTGATACTAACGATGGGTTTCGACTTTGATACTTTTCTGGATGAGATTCTGTAGATTCTGCATTAGGAGCACTATTTGTACTATTCACACTGTACGAGCTACTTCCATGTCTTCCACCAACATATCGTTCCATAGTATTATGTTTTAAAAGTTGTGATTGTTGATGTTGTTGTTGTTGTTGTTGTGATGGTGGTGGTAATGGTGAATGAATATTTAAACTCATCGACGACATTGATATTTCATCATCTTCTTGCATACTTTTATAAGTATGCTGCTGAGACTCTTGACTAAAATATAAACAATATTATAATATCACGAGTCTTGAAAGTGCAAATATAATTTATCAACTGAATAAATCTTAATTCCATGTAAATCTATAACAAATAAAGAATTATTATATTTCCATAGGTTTTTACAGTTTACATTTTAGAAATAAAAGCCCGATAAAACAAACTTCATCTGAAAAAATTTGAATACTGTTGTTGTTTGTAGAAGACTCAAGAATATTAGTTCATTAACCAGTTAATCGAAATGATATCGAGATACACAATTAAAAATGACAAAAATATAAGTCTAAATTTATTCTTGAGGAATTCATTAGTTTCAGTTGGTTTTTTTTCTGAACTGTGAGGTCAAGTATTTAAAAATTGATCTAGGTAATGGATATTGCTCAATGGTATTAAGTGTCTACAAATTCCCATTCTATTCAATAATATGTGATATTATCACATTAAAGCTATATACACAAGATCTAGTTATGAAAAACAAATAATATATACTAGCATCTAAACAACAGGTGTTGTTTAATCCTAACAAAGACGTCGCTTAGAAAGGGTTTCAGGAGTTTTGACCTTAACCATTCAAGTACTCCTATTCATCAAGAAAAGTAAAAAGTTTTAACTGCAAATAATCATTCGCATTTATAACACAAATCACTTCCTAAGAAGTGACAATTTGGGTCGCCTATAAAATATTTATTACTTAGACTAAAATAGTCTCTGAAATGTGGCATAAAAGAGTTAGTTAACAACATCAATATATCAAAAATTACCGTAAATGTTTAAAATTATGAAGGAGAGTATGAAATTCATGATGAATATAACCTAAATAACCGGACAAAAACTAAGGAAAAGCCCAACCAGTCAGCCACAATTAACGTAGAAAAATACAAAAGTTTGAGTTGGGTTAAGCTGCCATACCATAATAAAATGAAATTCAGAAGATTAATGGTTAAGGAGTTACAATAATGTAGTAGTGTTAAGAATAAGAAAGACCGAACATTAGGAATATAGTTAGAAAAGAGAGTGGAATAGTATGTATGAAGGAATACTGAGACTCAGAATGTAGAATAGAGTCAAAAACTAAATGAATATATAACAATGTGGTTGATTCGGAACCATGCTGCCAAGAATCTACAAACACTGATAATAATTAACGCGCAAACCCTAACTAGGCACTCTGACGAGACACTTAAATAACATTTCAATGCTCATTTACGGAAATGAACAACTCGATTATCAGAAATCTAAACAAAATCAATCTCTTTGATAGACTCTGGAGTGGTTATTTTATTTTATTTTAATGAGGAATCCACAAAAATGAGCAAGAATATCAGTTCCAGTTTGAATTTTGTAACTACCTGTCGTCCACATTGACAAACCTAGATTTCCGAATGAACTAACCATAGTTATACTAGTCAACAACACACTAAAGTTGCTGAATTCATTTCACGATGTAATTATCGCTATTGCAGATATAATCAGATGTTAGTCAGTCAGTTAGTTAGTCACTCAGTGATACACAACGTAGAACCTGGAATATATGCGCATCTGTTGAAGTATAGATGAAATAGCAATGGACATTACACCAAATTAATTTCAGCAAATATACAAGATGGTAGATTTAAAAGGGCACTTTGTGATAATTATTATTACGGTAAAACTTTAGGTTTGTAGTTACTAATTATATATTCAAAGACATCAAAATTCTCTCGGTAAAGGTGTTGGAAATTACTAGCTCACAAATTACTAGATTGTTACAATTCCATTGGACCTCCCATTTTGTTTTTTCTTGCGCTTCCACGCTAATCTGTACGTAATACCGAGTCATTCTCGATTAATCAATTTATTCAGAAGCATTAATATCCATAAAAGTACCATAAGAAAAAAATCTAATTTATTGGTAGCAGCTAACATGGAAAGGGAGATTATATACAAGACTACAGTAAAAAAAACACTAGATTTACACAATGAAACAGACATTCATCACAATAATTTGGTTTCATATTATGTTGTTAGTTATTTTCCTGACAATTTAACCAGCTTTAAATATCTTTCTTTGTGGTTCCGTACCTAGTAAATTCCACTTAAGATTAACAGATAAATAAACAGACCATAATAACAAAGTTATCAAGAAACTGGTGGATCAGTTAAAAAATGTTGTTCATACCAGAAACGAATGATAACGGATTTAAAATTAATCACAAAAAATATCTAGTTATTTATTACATTGAATGGACGAAGAATAATAACAAACCTGTAACCACTGCGTGAAAATGTTTCATTTTTCCACTGACGAGGTGGTCGACCTTGTTGACTAGAAATGATTAGATCTTTTGATCCTGATGTGTAGCGTTGTTTAGAATGAGGAGATTGACTATGATCGCTGCTATCAATCTGATGAGGTGAAACTGAATTTTGGCGTCCACATGTAGTGGTGATATCATTGGAAGTAGCACGTACAGACCTAGACTGTACATTTCGTTGTCCTCCCCCAACATTATCCACTGGTAAACGACTAGTTGTAAGAGATATATTCGATTGAACAGGAACTTTGTTACAAACAGCAACATTTGTCACAGTGGATTTATTTCCATAATTTGTAAATCCACTTACACCGTCCTCTTCTTCACTTGATGAAGAATCCAGCATTATTTAATAATATATGGACAAGTATGAATCAAAATTCTAAAAGAAAACGAAAAGATAGTAAATATTAATAAAATAAATATATCTAAATATGTTAGTTCGTTATAAAGCAAGCCCTAACATGGAATCTTCAGAGTAAGAAGTAAAGGGACAAGTCAAAGAACACATTGCGCTAGGAAGTGGAGACAGACATCAAAAGAATGGAAAGTACTTGGCCAGAATTTTAAAGGACAGCTCAGGACAGAGTAGGTCGGTAATCACCAGTCGGTTATCTGTACTTCATAAGGGGTTATAGGCGTAAGTAAGTAGTATTTATCTATCTGTGGATAACAATGTACATTGTCATTTGAAGATGGATATAGAAAAGAGATAGAGACGTAGTAATTATAATCATCAGTGTTTACTGTCTAATACAATGTCGTATTTCAACACAAATACGGCTGTAAGAAGACGGGGAGACACATTAAAACATTATTCTAATTCAGCTTTCGTTCTGGTTTTAAACGAATTCATAAGGGAAAGTAAATAAATGAAATTAGCTTTGTTTCCACTATTACAACAATCAAACAGCACTCACAGAAAGTTATCACTGCAATGTAAGACTTTTTACAGTTGAGCATTGAATTGAACCTTTTGCGATTATCCTGACTTCTTGACTGTTCATCTTGCCAATTTCACCTTCCGTACGTTAACATAGTGTGACAACTGAGGTAAATGGACATTTGTGACAGCTCGTGAATTAATGAACTAACTTCAATTAAAATTCACATTAAAATTAAATACAGACAAATAATTTAGGAACATCAGTTAACCAGTAGTTACTTCCAGCTATCACCTAAACACTTATTTCCCAACAGAATTTTAATCTGAAATCCAGATATCCATTTTAAACATCCATTACCATTAAAATTCAGAAACGACAGCTCAACTCTCGGACAAAATTTCTTTCCTACCAACGATTTTAAATATCCTATTTTTGTCTCATTTATTAGAATAAGCGAGAAAACGCAAAACATATATATATATATATATATAATTATGCAGAAAAAAGACAGTTTTATTTGCATTAAAACTTAATCTTCTTGAATATATTTAACACTACACAATAACATCGTTTATAGCTTTTTGTTTAAAATGGAACAAAGATACAGAAAATTTGGACAGTAGATATGGTAAACGAAATTAAGGTTAATATGACACGGATGTAAGAATTTTATGACAATTGGATGACAGGATTAGCTTGTTTTTAATCTGTTTTTTACTTAAATACTAACTTTTATTTACGACATACGAATTTCGGCAAGGTAAATATCCCTAAATGAGCATCAAAACTAGAGTATACAGAGAACCATAACTAGCTTCGATTTCCTGAACATCTGGCACACACAACTCTTTATCGTCCTCAAATACTGATCAATCTAAGCAATAAATCCTGATCAAAAGCTTTATTGGAGGAACTAAAATAGATTTCAACTAAGCAAATAGCTATTCGGTGCAAATACAATTCAAACGCCGATGAGTAGTAGGCCCAAAGTAGCATATTAGAAAGGAATAAGTCAGTAGGAGATAGTGTAGTCAGTCAGTTACAACATAGAACTTCGTACGTGCGTACACTAGTTCAAGGCGCCATACAACATTACCAGAGAGATAGAATTGTTCGTTCGAATCCCATAGTAGTATAGGTTATAGCAGTATTAGCGTTAATGGAGAAGATTAGGGTTCGAAGATATAATCCAGTGAAATAAACTTAAAAACAGAAAGATAAAGGTAATGACGAATTCAGAAGACTGAAATTTTGAGAAAGCAAAAGAATGTGTGTATCTGCGCCATTGCAAACGATTTTCAACCACGTCATTTGAGGTCTCTAACCATCGGTAACGATCATCTCGTGGATTTCAACCAGGTAGTCTACACCTACCGACATGATTCGATTCACTTGTCAGTAACTTCATGGATTTCTGCCATGTTTTGATTTGGCCGCCCCTAGCTTTCTTCCAGTCTACTCCTACACTAGACAGTGTCGCTGGTCGAGCTAGTCGGTGATTGGACATACGTATACATATCTCATTCGCCTAAACTGATGAAGATTCATTGCTACATCAATCGACTTGCCATCCTTACGTATTATCCTATCCCCAATCCATGCACTGCTTACTCGGTGGTCCCAGAATACACGAGCAATGCTTCGAAGACGCCGATGATCGAATGCTAGTATCCTGCGAATATTTTCTGCTCTTACTGGTCAAGTTTCACACTCACAAAGTAGGGCAGGATGAACTGTTGAGCAGGAGACTCCTCCTGTGGTTAGTGCAACGATATCTCCCCTAAGCCATAAGTGCTGCAAGCAGTCAACACACTCAACTACTTCACTTCCTATCACTGGTTCACTTGCCGACGCAAGCCAATCCTGAAGCAACGTTTTGCATTTCAATGGGGAGAATCGCATTCCGAACATGCTTACATCGTTGCTTAAAATGGTTAAAAGACTGTGCATTTTGTCGGTATTTTCGCCCATCAGAACTGTCAACAGCATACTCTAAGTCAACAAGCGAGTCTCCTGGTAGAAGATCTACCCCTGAAAAGTCAGAGGAAGATAATGTTATCTCTAAACGCGTGTCTATGACTAAGTTGAATAAGAATGGAGAGAATGGTCAACCCTGACGAAGACGGCTCGAGGTAACCGATTTCGATGAAAGTTCACCATAAGCTCTAACTCGACTAGCAGTGTTCGAGCAGGGATCCTGTATGAGGTTAATGTACTTCTTTGGTATTCCTTTCAGTGACAGAGACTGCCTCAGAACGTAGTGATCGATAGAGTCAAACGCCGCCTTAATTTCGAGGAACATGACTATTGTGGACGTATGAGCGTGTGTCTATGTTCCAGGATCTGACGAAGTGTGAATATTTGACCTACATATCCATGTCCAGGCCTGAAACCAGCCCGCACTTCACTAGCTCCAGTTAGGCGTCGAAGTATTATTGAAGACAACACGTCAGATACTTTGTTGGTTAAACTGATTCCGATGTGATAGCCACAACAGGAATTTTATCCTTCCTTATAGACTGGAATAATCAGTGATTGAAACCAGTCGGATAGGACTACGTCCAGTTCCCAGATGCTAACGAAGGCCTCATTCAATATAACTGCTAAAACTGTACCAGCATCCATAAAAATCTCGGGAGTTAATCTATCAGAGCCTGCTGCTCTCCCTTACTTCAGATTTTTTATGGCATTTCCAACCTCATTGACAGTCGGAGGACTAACATTAACTTGCCATTAAGGTTGACTGGAAATCGTGGGTAACGTAAATGTGACTGTAGACCAGTTGAACTGTTTTCTAAAGTGTACTACCCATCGGGTCTAATCTCTTGGAGTGACAGTGAGTAACAGTCCTGTCTATTTCTAAGAGAGATGGGATGTGATACGTATGCCTAACCACCGACTTCCTCGACGAGCTATGTTTTGTGGTTAAAAAGTAGGTTGGAAGAAATCTAGGGGCATCCAAACCAAATGGCACAAATCCATAAAGTCACTGACAAGTGGACTGAGTCATGTTGATAGGTGTAGACTACTTGGTTGGGGTCCGCTAGACGATAGTAATCGATGGTTAGAGACCCTGAATGACATGGATCAAAACCGTTTGCAATGGCGCAGGTGCATTCATTCTTTGTATTCTCTCAAATCACAACCTACTTAATTTCTTATCACTTTATCTTTTTCTTCTTGTCTATTTCACTAGATCCTACTTCTTCAATAGTATCTTCGAACCCTAATCTCTCCGATTACCGCTAATACTTTACTACCTCTACTACTATGGGATTTGAAGAGACAACTACATCTCTGCGCTAATGAGGTATGGCAACTTGAACTGGTGTACGTACATAGGAAGTTCTATGTTGCTGTTGACAGAATGACTCAGGGAAACAATGATTTTTCGTTACAATATGTGATATTTGTTTACAATAATAATGTTTCCTGCTCTTTATTCCGATCTGTTAAATTTTGTGTAATAGTTCAAGGCCTAAAATTTGTCACCGGAATATAAATTAATATACACTTAAAATATAATTTATACAGTTAATTTTAAACTAGAAAGCCGCAGGATACGAGAAGACTGATTAGCTTACTGTGAATAGTTATGAAAAGACTATTTAATGTTAGCATAAAGAAAGAGATACAATAAGTTGTTGACGTGTAAGCATCAGGCTAATATAAGTAATGTTTAAAATTCTTAGTCCTAAACTTTTCTTAAAACATTTATCTATACTTGCCTACATGTAAATTTTCAGGATAGTGGACAAACTGTATATACTTTTAATAATTGAACAACTGAAAGATTATAACGGTGACGTTTTAAGGTGAAACAGTTATTAAAGGAGTTCATTTGAAGATACTTTGCAGTTACTGAGAATCACACAGAATATACGTCTAAACTCCACAATCTAAGAATATTAGGCTAATACACTTACAGCTAGGATGGGCTTATTTTTTAGGTGTTTCATCCAGATGAGTTATAAACCAAAAAAATACTTGTAAAATTAAAAGTACAGTTTAAAAAGGTTATGGAGTTCTGATAAATAATATTTAAGAGTGAGTAAATGCAAAGTAATCTAGTATATGTGACACTTGAAAATTTAGATCTGAATTCAGTAGAACAATAACGATGAATATAGTCAGTAAATCAAGGTAGACGGAAAGTGATAAGTGAACAAAAATAGTTTATTATGAACTTTTAAATCGATTATAAGCAAAGAACTTTTGGTGCTTAAGACATAAAGGTATAATCAGTTGGTAAAGACATAGATTTGCAAAGCTGGGGTGGCATTTCTACAATTGAAGAGCATCTGGAAATCAAAACGACTTCCGACCAACACCAGAGTCAAGATTTTGAATACAAACGTCAAAACAGTTCTATTATATGGAGCTGTAACTTGAAAAACTATGAAAGCCATTATCCTATAGATATAGGTATTCATAAAAGTTTCGATGAAATGTACTCTGGATCCGTTGGTCAGTAATAACCTACCGTAACAAAAAAAAACAGCTACAGCTGAAGGGGAGTCTAGGAACATACGCTCGAAGTGGGAAGGATAAGTACTGCGTCAGTCACCCAAAAGTGTCACAAGGCAAGCCCTAACCTGGAATCATCAAGATCAAGGGAAAAAAGCAGACTAAATAACACAGTTTCCCGAGAACTTGAGACGGATATGGAAATAATGAATAGTAATCTGGAACAACGGGAGAGGAGAGCTCAGGACAAAGTGAGTTAGAGAATCCTGGTCGTCAGCCTTAGGTCTATGAGGAGTAACAGGCTTAAGTAATAATCAATCCATCATAATTAATGTAGGAACGCGTTTGAGTGTACTTAGTCCCAAGCTGGCATTAAGTAATTGGATAAGTGGTATCTTTATAAGAAACTAACCGTAGCTATCAGTTTTATTTGATCGAGCTTTGGGAAAGCATGACAGACGAGACAAGTACATTTCGAAAATATAGTCAAACATAAGAAAGCTTAAAATCAATAAGAAAAACACCGGCCATATAACTTAACATAATGAAGAACTCTAAAACAAAACGACAAATAGATAACATAGAGCTGTGATAAACATTTCTATTATCCCCAATTTCGGTACTTCGATTTTCATCCACGATGGGACTGCGTGAAGGCCGACTTGTAGTTAGTTTATGATGTGAAGCTGTGAATTAAAACTCGTGCCATTTAAAGAAATGTTCTATTTTTTTGATTGGTGTCCCACAAATAAATTTGTTGAGGGTTTCCTGTCATTTATTTCGATCTCGTGAGTAATATTGTGCCATCTCTAAAGCCGTCAGGTATCTAAGATTTGCGGTGGTTTAAGTACATATTTCTGGCTCAAAAACAGATCTCGGTTTAAGAATGCTTCGGGTTGATCGAAATGTAATCCTAAATGACTGATTTCAGAATAAGGGTACAAACAAACAACCACTTGCCCACTATACCGATTTGCCCTTTATCCGAATAATTTTAAAGTAGTGATTAGTGATAGAAGAGAGCGATTACGCTGAATAGAGTGCTTGATGCCGCAATGAAAACCTAACTGATCGACGGTGGAGCAGTTATCAGTGAAACCCAGCAATTATGTCATTGAGCTTGACAGTGATTATGTCCGGCTAGTACATAGGACATGAGAATAGAACAAAAATATGAGGTCTATAGAATGCGGGGCGAAGTATCAGAACGAAAAGATGAGAAATTGTACGATTCAACCCGGGTAATCTAGGAAACATATGATATTGTCAAACTACTTGCTACCATTATCATGATAAACTCTGTAACTCATGCTGAAGTCACAAAGTAGTAACCATCAAGATGTTCACGCACCAAACAAACCAAACAAAAATGTCAATTCTATATGCTAGATCATTATACATCTAAGGCATTCTGATTATAACTGTGGTATCAAGAATCTTAACTAGTTGAAGTTAGAGAATAACGATTTAGGACTCGAATTTCAAATCAGTGTGTTAACAGGAACCTAAATAATTACTTTAGTCTACAATGAAGTTTTCTAGAGGACTATATATGTAATAGACAGAATAATATAATGAATGGGTAACACCCGACATTATTTTTGGAAATAATCCTAATTAACCAGATTTGCCCGAATATGTTTGGGGCACCAACCAAAGGGCAACATAAGCAGGCCTAATTTGATGGTATCTGTAGTTACTTCCAACTAGAGGCTTGAATAAGCAAGATATTACAATATAATGGGAGAAACAACCTGACTCACGAAAAATCCATACGTAACGCAGTCTAAAGTCATATGGTGCGCTGCAGTCCATTAAATGTGTATCAACAGCGATCTCGCAAAACGAAGTATGCAAAAATCATACATTTACGTCTAAAAAGATTCCATATGCTTATATACACCAAGGTACTCACGACGTACTCAAATACGGATCTGCAGATGTCTTGAAAAAGTTGTTTTATGAACTGCTGATGTAATTAATATCACGACCACAGGTTGATTATTTCTCTGAACTGATCTGTTTCACTTAGTGGCATTTAAAATTCTTTTTTCAAAAATTCATGAATCCATACCTTCAGTGGTCAGGTGGTATGTACCGCATTTTACTCATGACTTACAAATCATCAGGATCATTTCGGTTTTCGAATACATATTTGTTTGTAGTTCTTAACTGAAAACTGCAAATTTTTTATGGTAATTGATTGATAAATTATAATTTTTTGATGAAATAATCCTAACGGAACCAAACGGTTTTGAACTCACGAGATGATGAAGTGTTGGTAAACGACTTATCGAACAGATGGTTCAATACTTTAATCTGAGTGAGAAGAAGAGCTGTTATGGACTTAAGGATTGTGATATGAAATGAGTTTTATGGTTAAATAAACTCTTGTATCTCAGCTACAACGTTTATAGTGATTTGGTTTATTTGATTCATTATATGCCTGTTTTCTCAAATAAACTGTTGGAACAATGAGTTCGTCCTTGTAGTGGTGATTAAAATTAGAAAACAATCACTAAACCCTGTGAACTTAATGCGAAGCAGTGTATCAGTAAAATACATAGTTGTTTAAATAACTAAACAAAAGGATTTTTTGATAAAATTTTTATATTTGAGCATAGTATGATTTCCTTACATATTACTTATTTAATTACATTCAGTATTTTTTTAATATTAAATCACCAGATGGAACTACGCAATTATAAGGTAGTTACTTGAACTTAATAAAATACAGTGAAAGGAATTGAGTGTACCAGGTAGTGTTCGTAATAGAATAGACCACTCAGTGAAAAATTAGCTAGAGTAAATTCCCTTAGTCAAATGTGTCAGTAGGTTTTTCAAAGGAGTGCCACTGATAACAGTAATTTTGAGCTTTTAAAAAATGGGTTTTTATCTTCTATGAAAACCGCTAGATTTTAAATATCAACGGGATCCGAAATGTAACCGTGAAACAATTGTACACGAAGTAATTACAAGCATTCAAATGAATAAACATAATAGTTTATGTAAGAAATTTGTAGTATTAATTTTTTTGACTGAAGGTAGAACTTGCGCCAGATAAACTTATATCACCTATATGAATAAAAATTTGTGATTATCACGAATAATAATCACTCAAGAGTTATGTTCTCCATATGTCTGACAAATGTTTTAAGAGTAATATACAGGCGTACCACATGGATAATTAGTATGGTTCTAATAGTATTTGCTGTAAGATTTATCTTAACAGCTGATGAAAATATTTACTGGAACTGTGTACAATGAAAGGTTGCGCTGATCTTAAGTGCAGTGGATTGTAAAAGCGATATAAAACTAGTTGGGTAGGTGCACTTCATTTATTTTATTCTATCAATCTAACGGAACCAGAAAAGATTGTCGTTAACACAACTATCATTACCGTTATTATTATTATGATCGCTGTCCATATTGAAGTTTTAAGAAAAAGGTTATACTCATTTAGTGCAAAGGTTAAATTGCATAATCAGAGTCGTTCATTTTATTTTATTTTCAGGAACACTCATTATCTTTTGTGGTCTACGATGTGTCTACTCGAAATTCTACCGATTGACCAACCTCAGAACTACCTCAAATTCTGTTTCCAACATCCTCATCATATCACAAAACCGTCAAATGAAAACTGTTTTCGGAGTCAGAATACACTCTAGAACTTTACAGACAATGCATATTTATACAGTTAGGAAGACCATAAACATTCACTAATAGGAAACAAGATGTGAAATATGTGAAGAGTCTGAAATGTCTGAAGAGTTTGAAAGATGTGAAAAGTCCGGAAACATGTGACAAGCATGATTTTACTTTTTAATGGTAGAATTAAACTTAACAGAATTATTTTTTGGATATTTTTATGAATATCCTAACAAAATCCCTGAAAGCTAATGATGAAATAATCAGATTTCTGTTTATCACTTAATATGATGAACGTTCAGTGTGAAGCATCTTCATTTCGTTCGTACAATTCAACCACCCAGAAACAATTTTCACAACTGCAAACTATGTAAAAGCGATCATCAAACTTTTCAGGTAAATGAGTAGAATTCATGGACCTAGAATCCCGTTATTTTATATTTTAAACTCAGGTAAGCATAAGAAACCCCTATGCAAGGTTAATGTGATGCTCTCCATTGTTTGAAAAATTATAGACATGAACCTAGTCAAGTTCAAGTACATTCAACGCGCATCAACCGATTACATGTCATAAACTTATGCAACATTAGTTGAGTTATATACTTCTGTTAAGTGTTGATACTAATGAATGCTGTTACTTAGAAAAAGTGTTTATTCTAGTTAGTCACCCGGTTACGACGGTGGTAGAACTGTGAGGCCTAACTTCAGTGTAAGCTAGAAGGCCACATATCCCCATCAAATTAGAAAAGGGCTGTTACCATCGACACAGATAAGTGACGCTGGTGATCTGTAGTCTTAGTGTTTAGTCAGGGTATTTCGGAAAAAGATGGGCGAAATATTAACTTGGGGCCTCCAGCCACACTTTTATTACTCACATTTTCGAGCCAAACCTAATAGCAAGTTGATATCATTCCTCCAGCTGTTCATGGGGTTGAAAATGCTGTAGGCTATCTAGGGTTAGGGAGTGCAGCATGCTCTAACTGGATAACTCTTTAGATTTTCAAGGACGGTGGTTTATTTTTAGAAGTGAGATTGATTGAAATCCTTAGTAGAATCTGTCAAGTTGACGTAATCCCATCTGAGTCGTTTCAGTCAGTGATTGTCTTGGTCTTTAAAAAAGGATAAAAGTTCTATTAGGACAATCTCAGAGGCATCAGTTTGACCAATATAGTGTCTATAATATTAGCTTCAATGATACCCCAACAAATAAGTAGAGCTTATGTCTTTGACTCATAACCTTATCAGTTACCACTAATGTAAAAACAATCTGTACTACAATGGGGCTTGTACTGAGACTTTCAACCACTTTCCTAACGTGTTATAAGAACTTCATCTTGCGTATAAAGTTCCACAGTACAGCTGACTGAGTGACTCTCAAATGAAGAGTTTAAAAATTTGGAGCCTATATTGTAGAATCCTTTTTGAATGTTTTGTTTTTTGGAAAATCCCTCCATGTTTACATATTTTTGTTATGACATGACGGACTCTTTCTGTTGACATTTTTGGTATTTTATTTGATTCCAATTTGAGATTTTATCATTGTATATTGTTATTATTTCTATATTGTGTACTTATATTGAAGTTTCTGTGTTTACTTCTGATCTGTATACTATTTC